>CM017442.1:52210569-52684298 GCA_007726485.1 Eragrostis curvula
TTTCTGAAATACACCGGGCCGCTTTCTCCCCTCCCGGCCCAACTCACCAGCCAGCCCAGCCCGTCTCTTCCTCTCCGTCCCACTGACAGGTGGGGCCCGCCTGTCATCCCCCACCTCCGTCAGGTCGCATCACTGGCCGCTGCCCATACCGCCGCCCATCCCGCGCTGTCGGGCACCGCCGTGGCCGCCACGCAACCGCCGCCTTGGCGCCCCCGTCACCTCTGGCTACAAATGGACCGAGACCCCCTTCTCCCCCGCGCCCACGAGCTTCCCCTCTCCCTCTTCTCTCTCCTCTCCCCGTCGCATCCTCCAGCGACCTCTTCCACCGCCGTGAGGGCACTCCTCCTTCCCCTTTCCTCTCCACGGAGCTTCACCGCGTCGCGCGTCACCTCGACACGGCCTCGGCTTGCGCAGCCGCATCCCCAACGTTGAGATCGACGACGAGGACTTGTCGCCGCCGTCCCTTTCCCCGGCTCCGGCCACTTCCGGCCTCCTTCGGCTTTGCTGAGCACGAGGTGAAGATCCCCGCGTCGTCCTCTCTCTTTGTGCCCTACCTTTTCCCTTCTCCCCGCGCACGCACGCATTCCGTCGCACGCCGTCGCCCCGCCAAAGTCCGACGAGCCCGCGCCTTCGCTCCGAGCCACGTCGTCGACAAATCGTACCACCCACAGCTCCGCCATCTCCCTAGCATCCTCCGCGATGAGATTCCATCGACCCTCGTCGACTCTACGCGCGGCGGCGCGCATTCCGGCCACCCGCCGCCGCGCGACCCGCCTGTGGTCCATCATGATAAACCCCGGGCCCTGTAACATTTTACAGATAAGACCTTAAGCTTTTCTGTAATTATGTTTAAGCCCTATCTTCTTACAGAAAGTCCCTAAATTTTCTGTAATTATGTTTGGTCCTCATCTTTTTACACCTAGGCCCCAAACTTTTCCATAATTACATATTGGTCCCTAGAACTTTCTGACCTTACAAATAAGTCCTTAAAACCTTCTGTAATTACAATTGAGCCCTTTGTAATTACAAATAATTTCCCAGATCTTTAAATATTGATATCTTTCCAACCATAACTCCGTTTTGAGCGATTCTTGCGCTCACGGATTTGTGGAAACGCGTAGTACCTCATGGTACTACTATTGGAGCCCCACACTATACCTAGACACCATCAATGCCCTAGAATCTTCCCTCGCCCATTATATCCCTTTTATCGACAATCGTGCGATGTCAAACTCGCATGTCACGATTGTTGATCACCTAAGACCTAATCAATTCTGTGGTGCTAGTCGTCTAGTACCTTCCACATGACAACCCACATCCGCTCCTTTCCTATATCGCACATTCATTTATTACCCGCTAACGATAAATCTTTCAGGCGGTATCGCTTCTAAATGCCGCAACCTTCTATTCTGAGTTCGACTCCGAACCTAGCCTTGATTAATCCTCACCCAATCAAGCTTAAACCTACCCTGCCCCCAACACCTATTCCAATGCTATCACCAATTCCTCATCAAGCCTTATTGCTTTATCACCCCCATTTATACATGATCTTTTACTTGATTTATTTAGAGTTATCGCTCGTTGTTATCTTAATTGCCAGTCGTTCTTAATCTTGTGATCCCCGTGTTTTATCTGCAATCGCGCATTCATATCATACATGATCACGTGCACAAACCACCGTCATGTGCTTAACTCATGACGAATAACTAGTAGATTAGTCTTAGTAATTAATCAACCTAAGTAAGTAATTAAAGTGACACACCTTGCCCTTGTACACTTGTTCCAATAACCTTTGTATAGGTTACGACCTATACAAAGCCTTAGTGATGCAAGTGTATAAAATACACGTACACACGTTGTACACACCTTCACCTGCACTCATGCTCTTCTCATCGCGTTTAGCATCTCTCATTTACACCAAAAACCCTAGTGTTCGATGCATTGTCCTAACAAGCCTTTCTAAGATAATAAAATCTTGCTAAAGTAAAACTGGATGCATCATACATGCTTTGTGTCTTTTATCCTTTAATGGTGTTCTATCGGTTCTCCTTGGAGTTTATTCGGATCTTATTGGTTCTTTTGATCTTTAGTTTCTTTCGCGGTAGTTTATTTATACGTAGTATTTTTTATGCGCCAGCTTACGCGAGATTCGAGGAAGAGTCAAGGCATTTCAAGCTTCAAGAAGATCCAGAGGAATCTAAGTCAGAAGACACAAACTTCGAGGAAGAACTTGAAGACATCGACCTCGACAGAAGAATCTAAAGAATCGGAACTTGAAGATTAGGAAATCGTTCATCAGGCAAGCTCTACTTCTCCTTGATCATGATTGAACCTACTGTTTTCGCCTTGCACCTATAGAGCCTGCTCTCGTAATATGCATTGCTTGTTATTTTACTACTTGTGTAGTTAATGTCCTACTTGCTTACTGGTATTGATGCCACTTATATAGGCATTAAGACCAGAATCCTTGATTACCCTTGTTTAACCATCACCTTGATAACCCTATGACAGTACCATCATTTCTATGATGGCACGACTACCTTGCTACTAGAATGCTTAGGACCCCTCGCAAAGTTTTCTACATTGCCACACCTCTCACATACTTGTTTTTACAAAATGTGTTAAATGAGTTTGGTGGTGTGTGTGATACTTGGGGTTGGGAGTAGCATAACTGTGTTAGCTGATGATGATGGGATGGGTTGGACTGCGGGCAAGGCCACTAGTGAAAGGTGGTTTGTGAGATAGCCCACCAGTGTAGGATATGGTGCTTGCCCGGCCATATAAGGACCGGTTCTCTCGACCGTAACCTAACGATTATCCCGTACAACCACGGAACCTGAATGGGAAGGACTTATCCTACCTTCTTGGGTACACTTGCAACACCACCGGAGGCTGTTGTAGCAACGGAAGCTCAGGAAAAGACCCGGGAAACGTACCCGTGGTCCGGTCGCAGAACCCAGTGTCGGTGCATGGGAAAGCCGCCTGTCCTTGTTTGTACTCGGATCCTGCAACTCGTTGCGGGAGCACGAATGCAGCTGTTAAAGGTGTGTTGTGCCGTAGTGTGACAATTCATTGTCACAGGCCCCTGAGTGTGATTCCGTGGTGGTTTTGCGAAGTGCTCAGTGAAGATGGACTAAGCGTTATGTCACTCTCCGTACAAGAGTGCATAGCCCGTGGGGAAAGCTGTACACCCTTTGCAGAGGATAAGAATTCATCCGGATGGACGTTGTCACGGCATATGACACGTTATGGTTCTACGCTCCTTGAGATTAGCCACCTCTCTTATTCCTTGGCGTGTGAGTGAGTTGTAGTCAACTCGTGTTTTGGAAGTGTTGGCATGGATGCCAAGTCGGTACGGCCGCTAAGGTCAGAAGGCCCAACTAAAACCTTGGAACTGGCGGGAATGTTTCATACTCCCCCAGGGCCAACCAACTAAAATACTAACAAATATCTCTCTGTTTTATCTCTAAATCCTTGACTTGCTTTAGAGAACCCTGCATAAAAGTGCTTTCTGCAAATGAAACCCTACAGCCTTATCCTTGCTAAGACCAAATATGCATGTTCATGTACCCTTGAGTAGTGTAGGGCTTGCGGAGTACCTTATGTACTCACGCTCTTGCATTTGTTGTTTTTAGTCAGAGAAGACTTCGTAAGACGACGACGACGATTTAGGTTTTCGGTTCTGCTTCTCAAGTCTGCCTGTGGTGTTGGACCTTGGCTTTCCGCTGTCTGCTTCACCGTTAGTTGGTCAGAGGGACTTGGATATTTCTGAATCCTTGTTGTACTGCCACTAAGGGTGATAAATCAGGTATTATACTTATGTACCTATTCGAAGTATGCTTTTGGTTACCATATCTGTGTTCTTGTGCGTATCAGCTACTGATCCAGAGACTGATACATGATGCACAACATACCCTAGAGATAGGGTATGACAGAGTGGTATCAGAGCAATACTTGACCGTAGAACGAAAACCTAGGATTTGTTACGATCGAAAAAGAGTATTTTCAAAACTATTTTTGAAAACCTTCCATAATATCTCCTTCCCTCTTTTAAAATCTCTTGTTCCTCCCACGACTCGGACGCTGAAGTCATGTCTCAACTCACCATGTCTGCAACAGAGGATTTCAACCAAATGGACAACCAAGACTATGTGACCATAGAGGTGGAGAACAGAATTCTTCATGTATACCGTGAACCGAATTTAGTTCCTAAACAGAGGAATAAAGGCAATGCTGCTAAAGGCACTAGATCACAGAGGACATGTTTCTATTGCCGCAACCCCGGACATAAGATTGCCTACTGCCCCTACTACGAACCTGTCGATGAAGCTAAATCCACAGAGACTAATATGAAGAATGAAGTGCCTCATGCCCCAGTACCATTTATAGAAGTCCAATCTGAAGTACCAGGAAAGCATCAAGAGCAAGAGGCTCAAAATGATATGGATGATACGTACCCGAAGTCACCTTCTGGTGTCACAAGTATCCTTGAAAGGATGAATACTCTGGAAGAGTCACTGAAGAAGGTCAGTAAAGAAGTCACCAACCTTACAAAAACCCTCCAGCTCACGAACACTAGAAACAAACACAACCAGAAAAGGAAGAACAATAGTCAAGCATGTGGACAAGCCACATTTGGAAGGCTAAAGAAGCCGAGAAACACAGTAAAAGGTCATGCCTTTCACTAGCTGAACAACGCGCATGAAGGCTCAAGTGGTACAAACCTGCCATCCAAGGTCAACCCAAGGATACCACGAGCAAGTCAGACATGTTTTGCTTGCCATAAGCGTGGACATCTCATAGCCAATTGCCCCGAATTCCCCGGACACAAGGAGTAGCAACAATAATGTTAAGGGTTGTCATCTCGCAAACCTACGTTGTACTCGAGATATGGTTCTATATGTGGACAATAAAGAGTAACGACACTTATCAAGTAATGACTCAGTTCACCTTTGAGTAAGAATGGAATGTGAGATAAAAAAAAAAAATCAACCTTGTGATGCAACAAGCATGGCTACAAGTGCTTGGTTAAAGCTACGCATCAAGTCAATGAAGCCCCTTTTTAACGTAAAGATGCGGAGAACAGTTTTTCCTTTTATCCGACCAAGTCATATGACTCTCTCGATTCTTTTGGTCAAAACGGACTATTGGTCGAGTTCCGAGAACAATCAAAAAAATCGATAGTATATTCACCCTTAAGCCTTAAACCTCGTTTGTAGCACGCCTACACATGAGCCCACAACAAATAAATCGCGTTGTTTGTGTGATTCGATGTTCTATTGATCTTTGGCTCTTTGTTTTCTATGATTGTGTGCTCTTAATAAAAACATAAACACCATGATAACATTAAGAACAGTTTAATAGTTAGAATCGCAGCTTAACAACAGCTTAAGACCAAAACCTTTCCTAACCCTTACCTGAACCCCTGCCGGTGAAACCAGGATGCCGCCAAAGAGGACAAAAGCACCTGAAGATCATGACATCGTTGGACGAGCCACAAGAGATAGAACTAACAAGAAAAAGCGATCAACAACTCCACAACGTTGCAAACAGAGCAAAAGAAGACTCACCGCAGCCTATAATCAGGAAACAGAGGCAGCTCATCGCAATGAAGAAGAAATAAACCAAGACACAGACAATAATGGCAATCAGGGTAGTAATGAGACTTCGGAAGCACCACCGGTCAACCTCGCAGAGGTAGTGGCCAAACAGACCCAACTCTTGGAAGTAATTTCTCGGGAACAACAAAGCAGTCACGGAATAAATTCAAAGATAATAGAATTTCTGAAGCTCAGGCCCCCTGTATACGACAGCACTGATGAAGACCCACTAGCTGCTGACGATTGGCTTAAAAGTATTACCAAGAAGCTAGATATAGTCGCAGCCAATGATCAAGAAAGGGTAGTGTTGTCCACCCACCAACTAGTTGGAGTTGCTGCAGAATGATGGGATAATTTCAAAGAAACAGTCACAGAGCAAGATGGTATTACGTGGGATGAATTTCAGAAAGCCTTTCGTGAATACCACATCCCCACAGGAATCATGGACATAAAAGCCGATGAATTTCGTGCCCTCAAGCAAGGATCTATGACAGTGAATGAATACATTCGACAGTTTATGAAGTTAGCCCGATATGCACCAGATGAAGTCAACACCGATAAGAAGAAACAAGACCATTTCAGAAAAGGACTTAACCATAACCTGAGGACACTTTTAGTCGCTCACATCTACGAGGATTTCAACACACTGATGAATAAAGCCATTCTGCTCGAAGGAGCATTGATAGATCAAGAAAATGACAAAGGCCATGAGATCCAGTCATGGGAGCCGAAAGAGGAGTGTAAAGTACATGGATGGGAATCTCCATAGAAACAACAGGATCGAAAGAAAAAGAAGAAGAAGAAGAAGAACAAACGACGCGTGAAACCTTCTGGTTCTATAAGGCAACCTCGGAAAAAGAAGGTAAAAAGGACAACTAGAAAGTGTTACCTTTGCCGGATTCGTGGGCACATGGCAGCAGATTGCCCTAAAGCTATCACACGTGGAGACTAATAGTGACAATCTCGTTGAAGCTCAAATCTTCAATGCTCTGAGTTAGGACCTTGAGAATTGAGGAACTTTATGGACGAGTACTGTAACATAAACAAACTTTTGTACTCTGTATGTGGAGTATCAATAAGGAATTGTATCGAGAGTTGTTTGGTGAAATATATGGTTTGTTGTTTTGATCAAGAACAAACTTCAAGCTATGTCGAATGGAGATGCCTTTACCTCCAAAGTTGAGTAAAAGTCTTGGTAGAACCACCTACGAGGATAATTTGGAAATAAAGGCATTTGGAAAAGACCACCTATGGAATAATAAGAAAAGCCTAAATCCTTTGGATAAGTTTAACAGAGAAGCAATCAACCATAACCTTCGACACCCCGAGTTCAAATCTTTTAAGTGGGGTAGGACCCCACATGCAACCTCGAAGCAAGGACCTTTGTTACTTCGATCTGCAACATCAAGGATCACGACAATAGAGAGAATCCACCGTCAAAGTCTTCGACATTGCGAAGTCCTGGCAAAATTTTTGGAAGCTGCCACCGTCAAGCAAGACAACGCACGAGAAGCTCTTCACCATCCGAAGCTCGTTTGAATCTCGAGGACGAGATTCCTTTTAAGTGGGGTAGATCTGTAACACCCTCACTTTTGGAGTCAAAAAGAAAAAGAAAAAGAAAAATTAAAAAGGAATAAAAATCACTCCAAATTTAAATTTTTGTCCAACCTCTCACCTTGAAATGATATTTCAAAATAAAATTCACCAAATGAATCAAACTTAGTTGAATTTGAGATTTTTGAAATATTAAAACAAGTGCCCAAGTGTTTGCATTCATTTAAATCTACTAAAAATTTGATCCATTTTGAATTTACAACAAATTAAATAAATTTGTCTCAAGTTTGTCAAACACACTTTGAATTTAAAAAGTTTTGATTTTGAAATCTTGCAAAATAGTTTATCATGTGCATTTCTGGATTTTATTGGCTGTATTTTGAGTGCTTGATCAATTTTTTTTTTTTGAATTTGAAATTCTTTTCAAATTCAAATCCCAGAAAAAGTTAAACCTTTTTCCTATTCTTTTCCCTTCGGGCCGAAATCTTTCTTTCTCTTCCCCTCTCGGCCCAGCCGTCGTCCTTTCTCTTTTCTTTTTCTGAAATACACCAGTGGGCCGCTTTCTCCCCTCCCGGCCCAACTCACCAGCCAGCCCAGCCCGTCTCTTCCTCTCCGTCCCACTGACAGGTGGGGCCCGCCTGTCATCCCCCACCTCCGTCAGGTCGCATCACTGGCCGCCGCCCATACCGCCGCCCATCCCGCGCTGTCGGGCACCGCCGTGGCCGCCACGCAACCGCCGCCTTGGCGCCCCCGTCACCTCTGGCTACAAATGGACCGAGACCCCCTTCTCCCCCGCGCCCACGAGCTTCCCCTCTCCCTCTTCTCTCTCCTCTCCCCGTCGCATCCTCCAGCGACCTCTTCCACCGCCGTGAGGGCACTCCTCCTTCCCCTTTCCTCTCCACGGAGCTTCACCGCGTCGCGCGTCACCCGACACGGCCTCGGCTTGCGCAGCCGCATCCCCAACGTTGAGATCGACGACGAGGACTTGTCGCCGCCGTCCCTTTCCCCGGCTCCGGCCACTTCCCGGCCTCCTTCGGCTTTGCTGAGCACGAGGTGAAGATCCCCACGTCGTCCTCTCTCTTTCGTGCCCTACCTTTTCCCTTCTCCCCGCGCACGCACGCATTTCCGTCGCACGCCGTCGCCCCGCCAAAGTCCGACGAGCGCGCGCCTTCGCTCCGAGCCACGTCGTCGACGAATCGTACCACCCACAGCTCCGCCATCTCCCTAGCATCCTCCGCGACGAGATTCCATCGACCCTCGTCGACTCTACGCGCCGGCGGCGAGCATTCCGGCCACCCGCCGCCGCGCGACCCGCCTGTGGTCCATCATGGACCGGTGGACCGCCGCCCGTCCACGGTCCACGACTCCTGTGGACTTGGTCCACGGGTTTTTCAATTGAAAAATAAATCAAAAATCCAGATAAACTCCGGGCCCTGTACATTTTACAGATAAGCCCTTAAGCTTTTCTGTAATTATGTTTAAGCCCTATCTTCTTACAGAAAAGTCCCTAAATTTTTCTGTAATTATGTTTTGGTCCTCATCTTTTTACACCTAGGCCCCAAACTTTTCCATAATTACATATTGGTCCCTAGAAATTTTTGACCTTACAAATAAGTCCTTAAAACCTTTCTGTAATTACAATTGAGCCCTTTGTAATTACAAATAATTTCCCAGATCTTTAAATATTGATATCTTTCCAACCATAACTCCGTTTTGAGCGATTCTTGCGCTCACGGATTCGTGGAAACGCGTAGTACCTCAGGGTACTACTATTGGAGCCCCACACTATACCTAGACACCATCAATGCCCTAGAATCTTCCCTCGCCCATTATATCCCTTTTATCGACAATCGTGCGATGTCAAACTCGCATGTCACGATTGTTGATCACCTAAGACCTAATCAATTCTGTGGTGCTAGTCGTCTAGTACCTTCCACATGACAACCCACATCCCGCTCCTTTCCTATATCGCACATTCATTTATTTACCCGCTAACGATAAATCTTTCAGGCGGTATCGCTTCTAAATGCCGCAACCTTCTATATTCTGAGTTCGACTCCGAACCTAGCCTTGATTAATCCTCGCCCAATCAAGCTTAAACCTAACCCTGCCCCCAACACCTATTCCAATGCTATCATCAATTCCTCATCAAGCCTTATCGCTTTATCACCCCCATTTATACATGATCTTTTACTTGATTTATTTGGAGTTATCGCTCGTTGTTATCTTAATTGCCAGTCGTTCTTAATCTTGTGATCCCCGTGTTTTATCTGCAATCGCGCATTCATATCATACATGATCACGTGCACAAACCACCGTCATGTGCTTAACTCATGACGAATAACTAGTAGATTAGTCTTAGTAATTAATCATCCTAAGTAAGTAATTAAAGTGACACACCTTGCACTTGTACACTTGTTCCAATAACCTTTGTATAGGTTACGACCTATATAAAGCCTTAGTGATGCAAGTGTATAAAATACACGTACACACGTTGTACACACCTTCACCTGCACTCATGCTCTTCTCATCGCGTTTAGCATCTCTCATTTACACCAAAAGCCCTAGTGTTCGATGCATTGTCCTAACAAGCCTTTCTAAGATAATAAAATCTTGCTAAAGTAAAATTGGATGCATCATACATGCTTTGTGTCTTTTATCCTTTAATGGTGTTCTATCGGTTCTCCTTGGAGTTTATTCGGATCTTATTGGTTCTTTTGATCTTTAGTTTCTTTCGCGGTAGTTTATTTATACGTAGTGTTTTTTATACGCTAGCTTACGCGAGATTCGAGGAAGAGTCAAGGCGTTTCAAGCTTCAAGAAAGATCCAGAGGAATCCAAGTCAGAAGACACAAACTTCGAGGAAGAACTTGAAGACATCGACCTCGACAGAAGAATCTAAAGAATAGGAACTTGAAGATTAGGAAATCGTTCATCAGGCAAGCTCTACTTCTCCTTGATCATGATTGAACCTACTGTTTTCGCCTTGCACCAATAGAGCCTGCTTTCGTAATATGCATTGCTTGTTATTTTACTACTTGTGTAGTTAATGTCCTACTTGCTCACTGGTATTGATACCACTTATATAGGCATTAAGACCAGAATCCTTGATTACCCTTGTTTAACCATCACCTTGATAACCCTAGGACAGTACCATCATTTTTATGATGGCACGACTACCTTGCTACTAGAATGCTTAGGACCCCTCGCAAAGTTTTCTACATTGCCACACCTCTCACATACTTGTTTTTACAAAATGTGTTAAATGAATTTGGTGGTGTGTGTGATACTTGGGGTTGGGAGTAGCACAACTGTGTTAGCTGATGATGATGGAATGGGTTGGACTGCGGGCAAGGCCACTAGTGAAAGGTGGTTTGTGAGATAGCCCACCAGTGTGGGATATGGTGCTTGTCCGGCCATATAAGGACCGGTTCTCTTGACCGTAACCTAACGATTATCCCGTACAACCACAGAACCTGAATGGGAAGGACTTATCCTACCTTCTTGGGTACACTTGCAACACCACCGGAGGCTGTTGTAGCAACGGAAGCTCAGGAAAAGACCTGGGAAACGTACCCGTGGTCCGGTCGCGGAACCCAGTGTCGGTGCATGGGAAAGCCGCCTGTCCTTGTTTGTACTCGGATCCTGCAACTCGTTGCGGGAGCACGAATGCACCTGTTAAAGGTGTGTTGTGTCGTAGTGTGACAATTCATTGTCACATGCCCCTGAGTGTGATTCCGTGGTGGTTTTGCGAAGTGCTCAGTGAAGATGGACTAAGCGTTATGTCACTCTCCGTACAAGAATGCATAGCCCATGGGGAAAGCTGTACACCCTCTGCAGAGGATAAGAATTCATCCGGATGGACGTTGTCACGGCATATGACACGTTATGGTTCTACGCTCCTTGAGATTAGCCACCTCTCTTATTCCTTGGCGTGTGAGTGAGTTGTAGTCAACTCGTGTTTTGGAAGTGTTGGCATGGATGCCAGGTCGGTATGGCCGCTGAGGTCAGAAGGCCCAACTAAAAGCTGGGAACTGGCGGGAATGTTTCATACTCCCCCAGGGCCAACCAACTAAAATACTGACAAATATCTCTCTGTTTTATCTCTAAATCCTTGACTTGCTTTAGAGAACCTTGCATAAAAGTGCTTTCTGCAAATGAAACCCTACAGCCTTCTCCTCGCTAAGACCAAATATGCATGTTCATGTACCCTTGAGTAGTGTAGGGCTTGCGGAGTACCTTATGTACTCACGCTCTTGCATTTGTTGTTTTTAGTCAGAGAAGACTTCGTAAGACGACGACGACGATTAGGTTTTCGGTTCTGCTTCTCAAGTCTGCATGTGGTGTTGGACCTTGGCTTTCCGCTGTCTGCTTCACCGTTAGTTGGTCGGAGGGACTTGGATATTTCTGAATCCTTGTTGTACCGCCACTAAGGGTGATAAATCAGGTATTATACTTATGTACCTATTCGAAGTATGCTTTTGGTTACCATATATGTGTTCTTGTGTGTATCAGCTACTGATCCAGGGACTGATACTTGATGCACAACATACCCTAGAGATGGGGTATGACATCATCTCATATATATCATGATACAATTGAGGTAAGCAAACTGAGGGACTTGAGGTGCTAGCTAGTGATGCAATACCATCAAACTATGGAGCTACTTCACCTTTAGATGTTGCAAGCACTATTGTTGCCCTCCTAACCCAAACACCGGTGGAGATGATGGAGTATTCACCATATTTCATTATATCTCCAACCATCCATATCAAATTTTTCACACCATTGTAAATGAATGTTTTGTGTGCATCTAGTGAACATAAGAATCGGTGTCTATCTTTCTAATTTTGTTCCCAATTACATGATTAAAATGTCATTACTTAATAAGTTGAATATCTTAGAGAAATTTTATTACCTCTTACTTTACAAACTCCTTGAATTTATTTTCAAATATATTGGTATTATGTGCACAACATCGATCACAACAACTTTTTATTCTTGTGAATGCATTTCTATAGAGTGATATGGCCCCTTATACGTGTACATATTATATATAATCACTTTAGGATCAATGATGGAGTTTGAATATTAATAAAGAAATACAATAAATTACAAGAGAATGGGATCACAAATTGCACATAAATATTTTTTTTTTCATGGACATTACAAACTCCTGAATTTTAGAGTACAACTAAGGACTTGACTTTGAAGGAAAAGAGGAAACAGTGGTAAAAAAGGATACGACAGGGATATTTTCAAAAAGCTAACCATTGTCTAATTAAGGAATGATTATATAGAGATATTGTACAAGTGCAGTTCCACATCTTCTTTGAAGGCTTATTTCCAGACTGACACTTTTGTGTGGGACTTTTCTGCTTAATGTTGCAAGAGATATATATAATAAGCATGTTCAAATGGAATTTTAATTGTTATGATTGAATTTTTATGATCAGCATCCAAGCCTTTTGGAAGTCCGTGTTCTAGCTTACAGTCTAATAAATGACAGATGATGAAGCACCTCCACGGTCTTAGAAAAAAGGGTGATTGCCCAACCTATCTACTATCTAGGAAGTTATCGTATACGAAGTTACATACAATGAATGTGCTTTTCTAATGAAGTTACGATATTAGTCATTAGGTTAATGCTGCATCACTATTTATTCATAATGTACATAGTTAGTGTAGTACAAATATCATTCAACACAAATGATTTTTTTTTGAAAGAAAATATATTTCAATATTTCATCCTTTGTGTGGACCAATTATAGTTACACTTTAAAAAGTTATAGAGGATATAGCATTCTATATTATTAAGTTTAAATCATTGGATCATATTCGTGGAATAAACTATAGTATTAGATGGAGTAAATTTCACATGCGTATAACTTTTTTTTGCAAAAATCACATAAGTATAACTATATTGACATAAGTATTAACCTACAATATTTTTACGTGTATTATAGACCTACAACTATTTTGACATAGATTACCAGATAACTACAACTTTTGTCTTTCCTGACACCATTGGCCCACCTATCGATCCCAAAAATCCAACTTATGGGCAGTCCTAGCTAGAAATGGGCACACATGACAAGGACATGACGGTCCACACCGTTAGCTAGGGAAGGCAAGAGTTGTAGTTCTGTGGTAACCTATGACAAGGACGACATGACATTAAATATTATGTCACGCTAAGATTTTGATATATGCTAAGATTCAAAAAGGAACAAAACAGCAGCTGAAAAAACCACACATCATGGGCTGCATTCAGCGTTCAGCACACGTGTCCATTCGAAAGAAGTGAGGGAAAGAACAAGTTCGTTCGACACCATTTGGTGACGAACCCTGCCTACCCGGTCGCCCTGAACATGTCATGCGGAACTTTGACACAATACATAAAAGATTAGTTATGGTAGTTATGCTAACATAACCGATTCTCGAGCTACCAACATTACATCTCACAACCAACTTTCCTCCAAACATCACCTTAAAACAAGAGCACACGTTTGTAGCAACCAGGCACTCCCCTGATCTCGTCACAACATTTTACCTCCAAAACTCCACTCGTGTGATCAGGTTGAGCCGCCCGTCAGGCGTGAGAAACGTAGCTAGATCATCATGAAGATGAGACTGGAAACTACGGTCAAGCTGCTCGCGGCGTTGGCAGTCGCGACGATGGCGGCGCTGGTCTCGCCGGCGTCGGGGCAGGCGCCCCCGGTGGCGGCGTCGTGCACGACATCGCTGCTCACCAGCTTCACCCCGTGCTTCAACTTCCTGACCAACAGCACCAACGGCGCCGCGCCGACGGCCGACTGCTGCCGCTCGCTGGCGGCGCTGATGAGCGCGAGCACCGGCTGCGCCTGCCTCATCCTCACCGGCAACGTGCCACTCGGCGTGCCAGTCAACCGGACGCTCGCCGTAAGCCTGCCCAAGGCCTGCAACTCCATGTCCGTGCCGCTCCAGTGCCGAGGTAAGCGTGCGTTGATCGATCAAGTACTGATGAGTTTAAACATCTGACGGTCAAGATTACGATATGCTAATCCGTGCGCTTGATCTATAACGCTATACGTGCAGACACGTCGACTCAGGTCCCAGCTCCGGGTCCCGTGCCGGTTGCTCCAGGCTCCAGCCTGCCGCCGCTGTGTAAGAACATTGCTCAACTCAAGCGTGACTTTTTGGCCCCTTGGATTTTGTGGCTGTTGTACGGATTGATCCACGCCATGTTTCTGTTCAATCTTTCAGCGCCAGCGACGCCGGCAACTCCGGAGCCTGAATCGCCCGTTGATCCCACCGCGCCGTCGCCGATGAGCCAGGGGCAGACGAGGCCGGCGGTGCTGCCCAACTCCGCCTGGAGAGCGAGCTCCCACGTGTCCGCGACGGCGGCGTTCGTGGTCCTGCTTGCGGCTGGAGCCGTGCTGGCCTGATGGCAGCATCCGACAGTCGAAGCAAAACAGAGTTGTGTGGTTTTGTGCTTGGGTAGGAGCAGGGTGGAAGCAGAGTAGCATACAGGTTGTATTGGCGTTTGTTTGCGAGTGAGTTGTGGTTATTAGCGCATTATAGTCAGGCATTACAACTGTATTATTCAACTTGCACAAGTTGAATAATACAGTTGTAATGGCTGACTATAATGTACTACTCTGTTTTACTGCATCCAAGAGTGACTGTGTATGGCCTTCGAATCTCTGACATGTGGTTAGATGGCGAAAACGACGTAGTAGTAGTATTGGAGTCAGGTGCAGCAACTTCATAAAATACAGTTACAGTAACGTATACTCGTATAGTCTTTGAACCTAAAAGCTTAAGCTCTTGAAGAAAGTGAAAAATATGCTACGGTCGCTGCAGCAACTTTACCGAACAAACAAAAGATACAGTGATGTTTCCTGTGGTCAGCTGATTTGGCTGTGAAATTGGCCAAATAATTTGTGCAAGTGCATATCATCTGCACCAGCAGAGTTGATCTTACACAATGACCAGCTGAAAGTCCATACGACACGAGAATTCACGTGGAGAGGACATTTGACCTCTCGTGTCGTGTTTGCCAGGTCTGCACTAAAGAAGCTTCTGAAAAAGGGTTGAAGGTTTCATTTGGACCAACGGGTCTGGCAGACACCTTAAGCAAGAACGGGTCTGGCATGAGTGCGGATGTAGGAATTCATCTTCCATGTACGAGTCGAAACGATTGAGTCTTGCCTCGTGAAAGTGACTCTCGTCTTTCCTATTTGGTGGCCCGTGGCCAAGTATGGGAGTCCATCTGTGTGAACTTTCCCCTGCTGCTTATGGGTCTGAATTCTGCTAGTCTATCCGTGATGACAGAGAGAATGTCAAATGCAACTTAAAATCTTCGAAACAGCACTGTTTCTTCATTTGAACTTCCTAAACAAGAAGAGCTTTTGTGTAACACCCTGTGTTTTGCCCATATTTAAAAAAATCACTAAAAATTTGAACTTTTTCAAATTTGAACAAAATTCAATCAAAGTAGAAGTCAAACTCATGCCAAATTTAAAATTTCGAATTTTAAATGTGCATCAAACACCACCATCTGCATATTTGGAATTTCCTGATTTTATTTATGTGTTCATTTGGTTTTGATCCTTTTTCAAATTTGAAATCCATTCAAATTTGAATCCCTGAAAAATCCTGAAAATGTTTGAACATTTTCCTCTTCCTGGGCCGCTTCCTCTCTTTTTCTTTTCTGCGGCCCACTTCTCTCTTTTTCCCGCGCGCCGGCCAACGGCCCGGCTCCTCTCCCTCCAGCCCAGCAGCGGCCCAGCCCGCTCCCTCGCTCCGTCTCGCTGACAGGTGGACCCCACCTGTCAGCGTCGTCTCCCTCCTCTGGCAGCGGCGCAGAGCGCCCATGCCGGCCATCGTCGTCCCGTCGTTTCGCTCTACAGCGAGCGCCTCGTCATGCACACGCGCGCCTCGTCGTCTCGTCCCGTCGCTCCGTCCCGTCCGCCAACCCCGCGGCAGCGCGCCCATCTTCCCCGCGCGGACCGACGACCATGACCGCCGAAGACCGGCGAGCCCCATGCCTCAACGTCAGCTTCGCTCAGCCGCTCTCGTCGCGTCTCGTCCGCAGCCTCACGCCCTCGTCATCACGCGCATGGGCGTCGTCCTCCCTCTGGCGCGCCATCGCGTCGATTGTACTCGGGCGAGGACCAAGCCGACGACCGCAGCTCGAGCTGGCGCCCAACGGCTCGCTCCATGGCCGCCTTTAAAAGCCGCCGAGCTCCGCGCATGCCCCCACTCTCTTCTCCCGAGCTCACGCCCTCGCCATTGCCGTCCGAGCGCCCCAATTACTGCTTTTCCCCAGCCTCCTTCTCCAAGTCCGGCGACCTTCCGGCGAGCCAACGGTGGAGCTCTGCCCCCCTTCTCTTCTTCCCCGGCGTCTCTGTGCCTTCCCTAACCTCATGCGCCTCGCCATTTTTGCAGTTGAGCTGCAGAACATGGCGGGCAAGGGCGGCTAGGGTTCCGGCCACCGCGAGCACGTCAACGTCAAGCTTCCGGCCTCCTCCACTATTTTTGAGCCCACCGTGAGTATCCCCGCGCTCTTCTCTCTCTCCCGCGTCATTTCTCTTCCCTTCCCGTGCACAAGCTCACGTTCCGCGTCGAACTCCGACGACCACCGCCGCTCAGCCTCTTCGCCGACAAGCCTCTTGGCTGCGCCAGCCTGCGCTGAGGCGCGCACCACGCGCGGCACCCCTGCGCGCACATGCACAGCATCTCAAACACCGCCAACCCGCACTCACGCGCCCTTTTCCCATGCACACCAGCGCGCCACCGGACTCCGGTGAGCCTGCGTCGTCTCTCCGACGCCCCTCGTCGTCAACACCACGCACCTTTAGCTCCGCCGCGTTGCGTAGAGCCCTGCTGTGCTAGCCCCGTCGCCTCTCGCGCCCTGTAGCCACCGCCGGTGAGCATTCCGGCGACGCGCCGCCGCGCTCTGGCGCCATTTGTCCGCGCCGCGCCGCCGGTAGACGTGGCACGCCACGTCGGCATGCGGGCCCGCGCGACCGGGTCATCACCCGCACGTGGTGCACCCGGCGCACGGTGCACCCCACTCACGCGCACGCCTCGGTCCACCGTTCCGTGGACCGAGTTTATCATACAGTAACGCACAGTGCACCCGGCCCCAGTGGCCCACACGTCAGCCTCAGACACGCCCTGAAAATTGCTAAGTCCACGCGCAGTTTGTACACAGAAGTCTATTTCGAGCACTTTCTTTTATCAGAAAAATTCCTAAAAATTCCCATAAATACTAGATTAACTCCTAATCATTTTTCAACACTTGCTTACTCCATAATAATTAGGATTATGTCTATGGTTAATTACTTAGCTTAATCCTAATTATTTTAATGTTGCAAACTTGTAAAACTCATATCTCCTTCATTTTTGCTCCAAATTTGATGAATCTTTCGCCAATATTCATCAAATTTCATTATCTACCTGTTCATACCAGAACCCTATGTTGTTGGCCTCTGTTTGGTCTTCATTTGGTTTATTTGCTTATTAGTTAAATTGATTGATCGGTAGATTTATTCGATCCTTGTTTGTTTGCAAATCAATAGAAGAGCAAGCATTTGAGGAAGGAGCTGAGGATCCGGATTACGAGGACTTAGAAGAAGAAGACTTTGGTGAAGGCAAGTTCTAACCCCTATGATCATGTTGATCCTATATTTGCAAATGATCCAACTTAGAGCCCAGTTTAGAAATAAATGTGCATGATGTTCAAATGTGATTTAAATGCTTAATATGATCCTAAGTACTTGTTGATTGCCATGCCTTGATATTGCTTATCCTGATTCCATTGTTAGACCTAGGATTCGCTATCATTAATTCTTTAATGATATGTTGAAACGATATGCTGCTTAGGACTTATTACCATGTGTACTTTATTAATCTTACTCTACATGCTTTTTGTGTGAAATGGTGTGCGTGTGTTTGGTGGAGTGTGTGTGAATACGAAATGTGGGATGGTAATATACTAGTGATATTTGTGCAACCCATAGTGGGGATTTTTTCTTGGCGGGAGCAAGCGAGGTAGTCCTCAGTGGGGAGGACTATCTCGGGGATGTGATTCCTCTTTTGAGGATAGCTATTGAAGATGCTTGCTTCGATCGTATAAGGATCGGTTCATGTGCCGCCTTGCCTAGCACCTTTCGTACAACCACATACCTTGAATGGGAAAGGTTTGGAACCACACCCTACTATAGTGTTCACCCGGTACCCACCTGGAAGACAGGAGTTGCAGCGGAAGCCAGGAGAAGACTCGACATAGTAGGTGTCGGGATCCGGCATATGGTGATTATTCAGGCCTTTCTACATGATAATGATGATATTGTGAAGCCCCTGGTTGAAGTATTTCCGTGGTGTTGCCGTGGTGACACCAAGTAGGTACGGGACCATTAGTATGCCTGTCCAATCCATGACGATGGGAAGGGCTGGTATGCCTTGTGGGGAATTGTGTACAACCTCTGCAGAGTTAAAAACCTATCATGATAGCCGTGCCCCACGGTAATGGGCAACGCGAAAGCTTGTGCCACACAATGATTAGTATAACGGTGTGAGTTACTTCCTTGGTGTGTTTTTGGAATACTCCGGTGTGCAACCGTGCGCTGGTTTCCTGCCAGCAATAAAACTTGGGAACTGGCGGGATGGGCTGCATCTCCCCCAGGGCCACAACCCCACTAAATACCACTGATAATCTTGATACTAGTTTGTGAACTGTTTTGTTTTCCAAACAACCTTTGCATAAAACTGGCTTTCCGTCCGGATGATAAACCCTCAGCCTATCCTTTGGTTTTACCCTTGCATTCAATTATCCCTCGTTGTTAGGACTTGCTGAGTACTTTATGTACTCACCCTTGCTTTAATCATTCAGATGAAGAGCCAGAGTACATGGAGGATGGTGATGAAGAGTAGGGTCCTATCTGCACTCAAGATGCCTGTGCTAGTGCCGTTTTCGTCTTCCGCTGTAGTAGTGTTTAAGTGGTTCTGCTGTTGCAGCCCACCAGCATGATGCTTGATGTAATAAAGTGGCCCTTGGCCGGTTGTTGTAAGACCTTTGATGTATGAAGGCTTGTATGAGACTTGGTAATATTTATGTAAGTGATGACTCTTTGATATTCATTCCGTGTAAGTGTTCGTATCAGCGTCTGATCCAGAGACTGATACGGTAAGCACTAGTGCTCCAGAAATAGGATACGACATTTTGTCAGGTCCATCAAGTCAAACTAACTCATACATGCACGGGTCTAGGGAAAGGAAAAAAGAAAAGAAAAGAAGAGATGACACATGGGTGGCTGCTGCTGCTTGCATGACCAAGAATAAGTGAATGCTACCACTCAAAAGGTAGCACCAACTAACCGACCACTTTAGGGTGTGTTTGGTAGAACTTCTTCCACCAGCTTATGGTCTGGCTTATTGCATTTTTGCTACTGTAACACTGTTCGCTGACAAAATAAGCCACAATAAACAGCATTTGAGGTGTTTTTTCCTTAATCACTGTACCAACAGTGATTTTACTGTAACAATATGAATTAGCTATGAACAAGCCGTTTGCAAAAGCCATGCCAAACGAGCCCTTAACTACTGCTAACAAGTTTTGACCGATTGACGAGGAGCAAAAGCGACACCCGACCATCAGAAAACAAGGAACACAAACACATGACACCACCACAACAAAAGGGTATTTGACATGATGTATTCGTCCGTTCGCATTTTGCAACAAAGCATCTATGTTGTGTGCAGTTTCCTGAATCGCCGGTGACTTTTATTGATTAAAACTAAAAACAATCATTAGCTTTGCATATCCAAAGCTGATGATGATGCTTGTTTTCCTAATCGTGGTCTCTTAAAGCAGCAATAAGGACACTAGTCTGTTATTACGCATGCAAGGGGACCTCCTTTTAATTTTATTTCGAAAAAAGAAGTAGCTAGGAAAATAGGACAGTTCGTTCCAGAGAAACAAAACTTGTAATATTCAAAGAACTTGCTCTTCACGGAAGTGATTTCTAGAAGCACAAACTGATCTGCCCGCACGATTCTTTCAACTAAAGATGCAGAAATACTCTTGCCATGATACGCATGAACACATACTGTTGCTGGCATCTTCCAACACGGCAGTGTTTCAGAGACCAAAAACATCACCTGGTTGATTAGTCTGGTACGAGAGTACATGTCTGAAAGGTACTCTGAAATTCTGAAGTGCTAGCTGCCGCATAACCACTCCTTCAAGAAAACAATTGTTCGTTGCCCGGAGTAGGAACGGTCAGCTCACCTACTTAACCACCGTGTCTTCCTTCCTCCTCTTGGCCAGCTCTGCACCCCTCAAAACCTCCTATAAAACCACTCACTCACAGATCGACAGAGACCAAGCAGAAATCACAGAAACTTAACTAGCAACCAAGTCTCAGCAAGGCAAGAGCAAATCAAAGAAGAACAAAGGGGAAATGGCGGCGAGAGCGGTGGCCGCCCTCGCGGCGGCGCTGATGGTCGCCGGGACTCTCCTTGCCGGCGGCGCATCGGCGCAGTCTTCTTCTCCGTCGAGCAGCTGCACGTCGGTGCTGGTGAGCCTTTCGCCGTGCCTGAACTACATCACCGGGAACGAGACGACGGCGCCGCCGTCGTGCTGCACGCAGCTGGGGAAGGTGGTGCAGTCTGACCCCAAGTGCCTGTGCGTCGCGCTCAACGCCGACCCGGCCTCGCTGGGGCTCAACGTCAACCGCACCCGCGCGCTGGGGCTCCCCGACGAGTGCAAGGTCAAGACGCCGCCCGTCAGCGACTGCAAGAACGGCGCCGCCGCCGCGCCGACCTCGCCGTCGGTCGGCACGCCGGCGGGGCAGACGCCGGCGTCCGGCTCCACAGGTACACGCCACGTCGACACGCACACTGAAAAGTTAATTAATCAGCGAACTGAATTCTGATCTCTGAACTTTGGTTGCAGGCTCGAAGACGACGCCGTCGACGTCCGTCGACAGTGGCGCGTCGCCACAAGGTTCGGCCGGCTTGGTCGCTGGCTTCATCGCCGCCGCCGTTCTCGCCGTGGCCGCCATATGATCATCTGATGATGCCGTATTTTTAGAAACCGTATGCATCCATTTGAGATGAGTTTTAGATGGGTTTTGGCGACCGTTCGCATGAGTACCGTGATTCCATTTGTGATTTGTACCGTGAGACATATTTCTTGTACACTCAATTCGTTCAAAATAAATATCTCTATATTGTTTTTCTCTCTTCTCTGTGTGTATGTGCAGCAGTTCTTGATTTCATTTCAAATCCAGGATTATGCATGTAAGCGTCTCTGCGATTGTGCTATGTTTTCATTTGTTGACGAAACTCTTGCGTCTTAAAGCAGAGCATCACCCATTCCCGTGATTACTCTAGATTCCACGTGTCTCGTTCTATTCATTGCAGCGGCACCAATCCAGAACAAAGAATTGGAGTGGTAAACTCACGTACAACAGTACTTGGTCGCCTGGTCGGCACTGTGAACATGGCTTCGAGTGAAGAGGCATTCTCTCTTCGTGTTCTCGTTTCTGCGAGGAACAGAGCATTTTCCAGAACATGGGAAATCAACAACAAAGCAGGAGTAGGCTTTTGCTTTGGACTGACGAAAGAAGTGATATGATGAAACGGCGGCAGGTGTAAAGCAGTATAACTGCCCCCACTGCTTCATCATATGAAAAGAAGATGGGGACACGTCATTTATCTGCGTCTTGTTACGTGGAGGCGGCTAGGAGAAAGGCAGGCCCCATAGGTCAAGCTACCTTAAACACCATGGGTGCGAATGTCTTTTTGAAAAAGAAAAAAGAACTACTCCTTCCTTTCGCAAATACTATAACTATTGACAACCTTAAATTCTAAACCCTAATAAACAACAAAACCAATAGACCAATCAATGTCAGCAACTAGCAAGCCAAAAAACATGTTAGCAAATCGATCATCTTATATTTACTTTTTTTTTCCGTTCGCACACCCTTGCATGGCTCATATGAGTTCATTATTGACTGATTTTATGTTACAATGAGTGTTGTTGTACGGTAAAATATTCAGTGGAAACCTCACATTCGGTAGAACCATGAAAACTCTCTCAAAAATCTTATTTAGAACTTTTGAAAAATTATAAAACTTTGCATATGTGAAGAGTACATGTTGGGAAGCATGGACACAAAAGTTAGGGTCCAAACTCGTTTTCTATTAAAAAGATCAAAAAGTAACAAATCACGGTAGAAAAGGACGAAAATATTGCACAGTCACAGTTTTGTCCTTTTCTTCTTCTTTTTTCATGATTTCTTATTTTTGTACCTTTTAATATAAGTTTAATTTGGTTCTCAATTTTTGTGTGCAAGTTTCCCATCACGTACTCTACATGTATACCAAGTTTGATAATTTTTCAAAAGAGTGAATTGCATTGGTGGTACCACAACTTGTGAGGTGAGTGCAATTTAGTCATATAATTTGAAAATTACTCAATTGAGTCACACAACTTGTTATTGTGGTGCAAACAAAGTCACAAAGCATACGACAACAACATATTTTGATTATACGAGCGCAGCGAACAACCATCATGTAGGCAAAATGATGTAACATCGACATATATGGCTTGACTTATGAGGTAATGGTAGCGGTAATGAAGAAATTGACTTCGTTACAGCAGTTGCATTGATAAAAATGAATTCAACAGAATTAACAAATGTAGGAAGAAAACAAGTGATTTTTGCATATAACACGTGAAATATGTATTATGAAAACATATATTTTTTAATAGACATTGAATCTTGCTTTTTTTTTGCTCCATACGAACTTTTCCTATAATAAATCTTAAGTTTATGACTTCATTTGCACCCCCATAACAAGTTGTGTGATTCAATTGAGCAATTTTCAAATTCTGTGACTAAAACGCACCCACCTCACAAGTTATTGTACCACCGGTGTAATTTACTCTTTTCAAAACTTCTAAATAAGATTTTTGATAGGGCTTTCACGATTACACCGAATGTGGGGTTTCTACTGAATATTTTCGTGTTATTGTACAAACCCAATCTTTGTTTGTTGACTCTTTTTTTGTCTTTCATTTAACGACCGCTAGGGTCAACAGACATGTGCTTAGTGATCATGCATTTAAAAATTAGTGTCATATTTTGTTTGACAATTGACTCTTTATGTTTGATATTAGTGGGAAAATATCCATGGTCTTCATGGTGCCACATCTCATAATGTTTTGTATTTACAGTGTTTTTTTTTCAAGTACTTAAGTATATATAGTGTTGAACATGCACCTCATATAATGTGTGAGCTAAAGCTTGTATAACCATGATGCGTTTCTTTCTATTCATAATGCATCCACTTAGGTATAGGTTGTGGTTGGTCACCTCCTGTCGAGCTAGGTCAGACATAATCTTCATGTCTCACTTCAATGTAATGTTCTCCCTTCTTACTTAATAATAATCAGAACACACCCTAAATTAAGGAATGATTATCTTAACAAAGATGTTTTAGCTATATGCATAGTATATTGAGGTAATATAGTGTCATAGTCATAGTGGTGCGCCCACTCGTTTCAATCTAGTTTTGCCGGTGTAGGTTACATGTTCACTCCGTCTAGGTTTTTTTATATGACATCACAATTCAGTCAGAAAAGTGTATTCGTATATATGACACCGTATTTGAAGCGCACATCCTTTTCTAATTTTTTTTCTCTTCCTGGCCGGCAGCACTCTTCTCCATCTGCGGCAACTCTCTAGACTGAAGATCTTTTGTTTCATTATCTCCACACACGTCTTCCTCAAGCCCCCTGCCTTGATGCAACTAACAAGAGGAGAGTCAACAAGCTACTGTCACCACCATAATTGAGGCTCGGATCCCCCAGACAAGGCGTCGTCAATTATTTCAATTTAGTTTTTAAATTACTCAATGTGGTATTAATTAATTTCAATATGTTCTGGGATGGAGCCTCTTTGTTTTGGAAAGATAAATATGTCTTCTGTCAACACTACAACAAATATGATGAGCCGACTCAAACTTCTTTCATATGAAGGTGAATCACATTATTGCTGACTGAGGGATATGTCATAAGCGAAAGTGAAATCTCAATCACTTCGCTTGGGGATACAACAAGCTGAGGTTTCTTCGTTCGGGTATTCATTCGACAAACCATGTTAGATTTATTTATTTTTTACCTGAATGCAGAAATGTATGTGCTGCCAAAAGCAAAACGAAATAAAACGAAATGTATGGGCCGCGCTGTGTGGATAAATGGGCCAAAAACAGTCAAAAATATCGTCAGGGAAGCTAATCCCTGCTGGGCTCTCTGCTTTGTCGAACAGAGCAGATCGATGGCCCGGCCAGGAAGACGAGCGATCCAAAATAGGACCGGCCTGGGCTTGGGCTCCTCTTTACGCAGACCCAATAACCATCGTGTACGCAGTACACGCGCGTCTCTTCCTACCCCAACCCCCAGCCCCCAAGTGCTCGTGCCGTGCGTGCGTGCACGCACACACGAGCCTCCATTGCCTCTCACGACCGTGTCCCGCGCTACACGGACGTGCGTGCGGCGCGGCGGGCCGTCAAGTGTGTACAGCAGCATGTGAGTAGCTAGCTAGGGGCAAGGAAACGACGACGACGTGCACGAGACAGGTGGCCGGCATGCAAGTACGGACGTGGGCGACACTACAGTAGCAGCGGATGCCTGCCTACTGGCATGGAGATCAGCAGCTAGTCGTAGACTTGTAGTGAGGTACTAGCCGATGTGTTAACAGTGCACGCAGTGGCAATTTTTGGGGTGCATGTCGGTATCCCAAACTGGCGGGCAGCCACCGCACCGCCCGGTATGGGCGCCGGCCTGCGGGAGGCTGATCGAGGGAGGGAGGCAGGCATGCAACGTCGGCGAGACGGCGACGGGCGTACAGTACAGGCATGCAGCCACGACGGCACAGTGTAAATAATGGCGGTACGCGTACTCGGCACTCGACACGTACTGTGCGCGCACGGGTTGGTCGATCAGTTTCCCTGTTTTCGCTTGGAGCAAATAGAATTTGCTTCCTTATCTTCGTTAGCTACGACGGAGGGAGCAACTGAACCGTGACCGCGCACTACTCTTCATGTATGCATCGGCGCACGCGGGACTCGGAGCATTCAAATCCATCGACTGATGCATGTACTCCTCCATCTATGGCGCGCGTGCGTGTGTACATACAGTACAGGAAGGAACTAGGAGTAGCCACTGCTACTGTACCGCAGTGAGCAGCAACGGCCAGAGCGTCCGGCACACGGCATGCAGCAGAGATGAGACGCATGCGTGCATGCAGGTTTCAAAGGACGACATGGCCATCGTCCTCACTTCCTCTTCAATGCACTGGCAAGAAAGGGAAGCTGGTTGGCTTCGGTTTTTTCGCGACGACCACGACACTAGCTAGTCCAGTTTTACTCACAGGCTCACTCATCCACGTATGGTCCGATATATACATACATTTTGTTTGATACTTGTCTCTTTTATGTTTGATATTAGTGAGAAAAATATCCATGGTCTTAATCGTGCCACGTTTCGTATTTGCATATTTACATTGTTTCTTTTAACGTACTTAAGGATATGTAGTCTAGAACATTCACTTCACATATATAATATGGTAATATTCTTGTTTGTTGGAATATGTGTTTCTTTCTATTCATAATGTATAGGTTGTGGTTAGTCATCTTAGTTATAAATCGTTCATCCATTTGTATGCGCCCGAGGCTATATGGTCTTGTGGCTACAGTCAAACTAGGTCAGGCAAAATCTTCATGTCTCACTTTAATGTAATGTTCACTCTTCTTACTTAATAAGCCGAACATGCTCTAAATAAATTATTGTATTGTTCATATGATATATTGAGGTGATATAATGTCATAGTAGTGCAATCACTTTCAACTTTAGTTTCGCCAATGTAGGGTACATGTTACTAGCAGATAACACATCCGGTTAGTATGGACGAGTCACACTTTTTAGTAAGTTAGTTGTACGTATATATGTCCCATTTCATCACTGAAATTAAACATGTTGTAATGATAACGCACACTGGGCTTCCAGGGGGTTAAATAGGCAACTTGAGTCTTCTTTATAAAATATTTTTTATTATAAATGTAAAAATATTCTTCTATACCATTTTCCATTCACTTTTTACACTATTGTGGCTTGGTTATGAACTTCTAATTTTGGTTCATATTTATTACACTTTTGATTCAAATTGTTTCAACTTAGTTTTTCAAGATTTTCAATTATTCTCATCTTAAAGTTACAACTTGTTTCTGTTGATTACATGTGAAATATTTTCCTCTTTTTTATAATCAAATGTGGAATATTTTCCTGTACCTTTTTTTTAGGACCTTTATTTTCCTGTACCTGAATGGAGAAATTTATGGTTAGTCAAGCAGTGGTCGCGCCATGCAGCCAAATGCAAAACGAAGCGAAAACAGTCATGGGCCGTGACATGCCGATAATGGGCAAAAAGACGATCGAAGCTTGGCTCGGTCACATTCACATACACGGACCCAATAACCGTCGTGTACGCGCGCGTCTCCTATCCAACGAACTCCAGGCGCACACACGTCGCGCACACCTTCCGTGTGTAAGTGTCGCGCGTGACAGATATATATTGGACGTGCGCGCGGCGCGGCGGGCCGGCCGACCTGCAAGGCATAGCAGTGGCACCACCTGCGACGTCAAGTAGTAGCTAGGGGCAACGAGACAACGACGACGTGGACGCGTGACAGGTGGCCGGCATGCAAGTACGGACGGGCGCGTCATCGTCCCTGCATGGCATGCACGGACGTGTGAGGATTGAGACACAGTGTGCCGCCACAGTGGTAGTGGCTGCCGGAGTAGTGAGGTGCTAGCCGCTGTGTTAACAGTGCACGCAATGGCAGTTTTGGGGGCGCATGTCGGTATCCCAAACGGGCGGGCAGCCACCGCATCGGCCTGCGGCAAGCGAGCTGAGGCAGGCATGCAACGTCAGCCAGACGGCGACGGACGTACAGGCATGTCAGCAGCAGCCACGATGACAGACAGTAGATATCTAAGAGCAAGCCCAATGCATTGGCTTGGAGCCATTTAAAGTCAGAAATTGATGATGTAGAGGAAAGGGAAAGGAAGAAAGAGAGCGTGCTCGGCGCGACTGCCGGCGCCTACGCACGCACGAGCTCCAACGCACATACCTGGGACCCACGCTACCCTTTCTCTCAGCATCTCTCCAACACAAGCTCCCTGGCAACAGCTTTGTGGGTCCTCCCAGGATAAATTCAATCGGCGCAGGGTTGAGCGCGTCGGGCGCGTGCGTGGGCGCCTGCTGCGGTGCAGTGGCTCCACGCCAAGCCGCGATGGGCTTGCTCTAATGGCGGTATGCGCCCTCGGCACTCTGCACTGTGCGCGCACGAGTCCTGATCAGTTTCCGCTTTGAGCAAATGGGATTTGCTTCCTTTTCATCGCGAGGAGGGTCGCCGTCGGAGCAACCGAACCGTGACCACTACATTGTTCGTGTGCGCATGTAAGGCGCGAGTGCGTATGTGCACGTATACAGTGGGAAGGAACTAGTAGCCACAGATATACTACAGTGAGGAGCGGCGACGGCCAGAGCATCCGACACACGGCACATGCCGGCTGCAGAGATGCGCATATATGCGTGCAGACGTGTAGTGCAGGTTCCAAAGGACGACATGGCCGTCGTCCTCAACGTACTCTTCTTCAATGCCCTAGCTAGAGAGAGCGAGCTGGCTCGCTGGTTGTTTTCGGCCTTTTCGTGACGACCACGGCACTAGCCTTCACACACTCGCAGCTAGACTCACTTGCACGCCCGGCCGGATACATGTGGATCCATTACGACGCACCCTGAGCCGCACGCCAGGTCTTCCGCTTGACGCCTTGTCGCTGGGGCTCAACGTCAACAGCATGCACCCGCGCACTGGGGAGTTTTTTTTATTAATTAAACATTTTTAATTAATATTTTAAAAAAAACTGTAGGGACTTTTATTTCCAAATTTTAGACCGTTTCGTCACGCCAATTTGAAATCCGGGACCGTAGACGTAGTCGCGGTTATTTAAACGGCGCGATTAATGGCCACGTAGGCGTTGACGGCCACGTTGGGATTGCGGAGACTTTTGGGGAGGGCTGGTCGCGCTGTCCGAACTGACGCGACACAAGGCGAGCCGCGCCCATCGGATGGGCGCGACGAAAAGGCCTGCCGCGCCTTATCCTTTGACGCGACCGATGGGGCGACTTATGCAGGCACGCCCGGCCCGCCCCGCTCCAGTTCTTCTTCCTAAACGAGTTCGTCCGCCCTCTCTCTCCTTCCCCGTCGCCCCAGTCCTCTTCCCCTCAAATCCGGCCGGGTTTTGGCGTCATTCGCATTCGAATCAAGGGGCTATCATCCCCCAAGGTACCTCCTTCGTTCTATCCAATTTAGTTTCTCAAGAGATTCAATTTTGTTGCTTTGTTTGGTAGGTAGGGTTTAGTAGTTTGATTTGTGGAATGTAGTTGATTTGGTACAAATTGATAGTAATCGCAGTTCATGTATCGCTCGATTGACCGATTGTGATGTTTGATTAACGTGTAGGATTCGTTGCATGGCATTTTTTTTTAGAGTTGAGCTGCATAGATTATTTTGGTAATATTGGTGTAGCAATTGTTGTATTTTCATTGTAAGTTCTAAAATGGTGTATGAACTTTGTAGATGGACCGTGTAGTTCGTTTATTTTTTGGTGGAACGGTGAATGAACATGGTGAATTGATTGAGATGCGTCAACAAGTTGTCACATTTGTGGAAGCGCCCATGTTTAGTGAGATTGAGGATAAGGCTAAGTCAGTTGTTAGGGGTGGAGGTAATTTGAAATTTTGTGGGCGGTTTGATGCGGGTGGAGGCGGTCGAGCTCATTATGTTTTGTTGGATTTGTTGACGGAGGAAACTTGGTTCCTTTATAAGGAATGCTTGAGGGATGCTCAAGTTAGAATTGCGGAATTGATCGTTCATGTTGTTGCCAATGAGGAAGACAATATCGGAGTGGATGTTGCGGTTGTTCCTGATGATGGCACGCTGGATGATGAGCCGATTGAGGGTTTGACACAAGACGCCACCCGTGGGGCATACGAGAGAATTCGTTGCTCACCGGTTAGGGTGGACAAAATTCAAGATGTCACCGCCCCCCTACCGAGTAGGATGAATGAATCGTTGGAGTCGTTTGACATGGCGGTGGTAAACAATGACTTTGACGAGAACACATACGAGGAAGAGGACAGAGAACGAGAAGAAGAGGCTAATGTGGAACGTAATGTTGGTTCATCATCGGATAGCGAAAGTGAACATGAAGAGGTGGATGGCCAGGGAAATGATGGACAAGGACGCCGGGAGAGTAGTGACCGTGGTAATGAAAATGAAGGGGACGATGTTGGGCTAGAGGCGGGGGTGCGGAT
This sequence comes from Eragrostis curvula, assembly GCA_007726485.1. Lineage (NCBI taxonomy): Eukaryota > Viridiplantae > Streptophyta > Magnoliopsida > Poales > Poaceae > Eragrostis > Eragrostis curvula. The sequence goes on from CM017442.1 coordinate 52,240,162, forward strand.
GGTCGAAGAGTTGATTTTGAGCGCATGTTACCTGGGGAAAGACTAAGTAGTGAAAGAAGGCGGGTAGAGGGAGCAAATGGAAATGTGGAGATCAATTGGAGTGCACTATACTGTAAAGATGACTTGCGTGCATTGAATGTGATGAATGTGGAATTGCCGAAGGCCCCCTCTCATGTAGACATGAGTATAACTAATCATGCGGTTAGTGACAGTTGTTTAATGTCAGCTGATGCCGCACCAAACAGCGAAGATGTTGTGTAAAGAAGGGCATGATATTTGATACAATGTCAGACATGAAGCATTTTTTCGAGGATTATGCGGTGCAGCACCATAGGCCGTACTACGTGGTAAATTCGAACAAGTCTGAGCGGTATTGTATCAAGTGTCAGAGGCACACATGTTCATGGGGTGTTTGGTCTCGTTTAATCAAATCTGATGGTCGGCGTTGGAAGGTAACAAACGTGAAGCAACCTCACACATGTGGCACATCCCACATTAGACAAGTCCACTCTCAGTGCACCGCAAGGTACCTTGGGCTCCGCATAGCTGCAATGGTTTGGGCAGACACGAACATAACCGTGTCATCGCTGATTGAGGCTATTCATGGTTTTACCGGGTACCTTGTGAAGTATGGCAAGGCATGGCGGGCGAAGCAATGTGCCATGGCAGAATTATGGGGAGATTGGAAAGAGTCTTACAATATGGTGCCAAGATTAATGAATGCCATTGCTCATAACAATCCGGGGACGAAATACTTTATCGAAACCGGGGGTAAGCAATGCAATGATGGCAAGGGGTTAATGAAACCTGTTATGGAACGCGTGTTTTGGTGTTTTCCACAATGCGTCAAGGCATTTAAGCATTGCAGACCCGTTATGAGTGTCGATGGAACATTTTTAACGGGGAAGTACAAGGTGACTATGTTAAACTTGGTATGGATGAACTGGCTATGTCAGTCTGCTGTCCTTGTCTTTTGTGATGCTGAAATGTCAAGTTCTGTGTAACAGGAATTTAATTGATTGAGGTCCCGGGACAATGCAAACTGGATTGAAACGTTTCTGTGTAACAGCAATCGCGCCAATTCCTTTGGCGCGGCGGGGACATAGAAAACGAAACGGAGGTCTGGGTCGCGCCAATTTAACCACCGGGGCTACGTGACAGGTCGCGGTGGTCGAAACGGCGCGACCGGGACTTAGAATTTTTTTCGCCACACGGAGGAGAGGCAGAAGTCTCTGGAAACGGCACATCCGTAGCGCGACACCGATACGATACTAGTCGCGCCGGTTTAACTGCCGCGACAAACCTCTAAGTCGCGGTTTTTATTTAGCCGCGACCCACCCACAATGTCTGATAGCATTTGCTACACAAAATTTGTCAACAATATTCAGTAAATAAAATATGTTTAAAGTAAATAAAATGATTAGGTGAAAAGGATAAATATGAAAATTTCTAGGTAGTGTGTCGAGATATGGATGATCGTCCTCAATAGTACTAGGCACCGAGAGAATAGTCTCCAAGGTCTCCAATGTGTCCCGAATAGTGTGCACCACTTAGCCATGCTTGGGTGCTTTCGGTGGCCCGAATAGTGTCCTCGTGAACTGGCATTATGAATTGTCGGCCCTCTTGCAACGGTTATAGTCTCAGGTCCAGGTCCGCTATGCCTATAAATAGCCGCATTTCGAGTCTTGAACGGGCACACATCCCGTGCATTGGAAGTCACAATGTCTGAGAGATATAATCCGTTTTGGGTACACAAATCATTGGAGGAATATAGGAATGGTAGTCCGGCAAATGATCCTAACTGAGGATGGTCCTCGTCCTGCCCCGCCGGTGCTGACCCTCCTCTTTGCGAGTGCCATGAGCAATGTGTATGTAGTGTGTCTTTTGAGTACGACACTTATGGTAGAAGGTTCTGGAAATGCGGAGAGGCCGATAGGCACAAGTCGTGCAGCGACCACCTTCTCATCATTAGTCATCGGCGGTGGGTTAGGAGGAGGCGGCACCCAACGCTTGAAGTTTTTATACTCATATGATTTTTGATTCCAAGGGAACAAAAGGATCCGTGGATCATACATTTCCTGCCCATCAATCCATTGGAAGAAGAAACACTACATACAACAATACAAAATTTTATTTAGGGAGCAAACAATCTCAAAAATTCCTGACAAAAGTAATCATTCCAGGCACTTACTTCATCACTACGGCATTGGTAGAAAGCACGTCCAGCCGTCACCCGATGTCTAGATTGCTGCACAACCGCCGGGTTACCACACTCACAAATTGGCACCGGAAGGGCTGGAGGAACGGGACCATCAATCGATGACACACGAGGATATTGAACCTTTATACAGCATCCATACTTATCACGACGATACGACATCCCTTCATCAAAACAAAATTTTAACTAATTATAATACAAACATCGAAAAAATGACTTAGGCATATTCCATATAACACCATGTAAGGAAAAATTGTTACCATTTCCATGCTACTACATGACCCTTAAAGAATAAGTACCATATGATCGATGAATAATCGTGACAACCTTTGCTACCACGAAAACCAAGTCCATTACTAGCTCTAACCCTAACCACCGTCAACTACACCAAACCACAACAAAACAAGAAATTTTAATTGGATAGAATGAGAGAGGTACCTTTGGGGATGACCTTCCCACAAATTGGGCCGGGTACAATCTCCTCTAGTCGCAGGAATCGAAGAACAAGGCTGAGGGCGCCGCCGGAGAAGAAGACCAGATGGGAAGAACAATGAAGGGCGAACAACATGTCCCTCCTCGGGGGACAATGTAATCGTCCAGGTTATCGCGCCAAATTATTAGGCGCGACAGGCCTTTAAACACGCCGATCGGATCGGCGCGGTTCAGTTCTTAGTCACGCCAGTTGCAATGGCGCGACCAGAACTGCCTGGTCTTCATCTGGCCGACGTGGCAGTCAACGGACACGTGGCCATGTGTACCGCAGATCCAATTGCTGCGACTTAGTTAATTGTCGCGCCACGTAAAATGCCGTGACAAAACGGTCTAGAATTTGGAAATAAAAGTCCCGACAGTCTTTTTTTAAAATATTAATAAAAAAATGTTTAATTAATTAAAAAAACTCCTGGGACTGGGACTCCCCGACGAGTTTTAGATGGTTTTGGTGACCGTTCGCATGAGTACCGTGATTCCATTTCTGATTTATTGCCCCCTTGCTTCGTTCAAAATAAATATCAACTCTATTGTTTTTCTCTGCTCTATGCGTGTGCGCGCGGGCACGCGCAGCAGTTCTTCATTTCATTTCATTTCATATCCAGAGGATTATGCATGTAGGGGCGTCTCTGTGTTCAACTCCATTTCCATTTCATGACGAAAAATCTCTTTGCAGCTTAGAGCAGAGCGTAATACCATGGTTACTCTACATTTCGAAGTGTCTCATTCTAGGCGTAGCAGTGCCGCTAACCAAAATCGAAGAATTGGAATGGAAGATTGAACAGAACTAGGTCTGCGCTTGTAAAGTTGAAGCATCAATTGCGCCGTGCAGAACGTTTGACGACACAGTGAACATGGCTTCGAGAGAGAGAGAGAGAGAATTCTCTGCTTCTGTTCTCGCGTCTGCGAGGAGCAGAGTTCTCCGGAACAGGGGAAGCGAACAACAAAGAGTCTTTGGTTCGCTCTCGCGAAAGAAGTGAGATAGGATGCAACTGCGGCAGGGCAGGTGTAAAGCAGCAACTGCCCCCACAAGGCCACAACCTCATCGTATGAAAAGAAGATTGGGACACGTCATTTATTTGTGTCCTATGTTGTTATGTGGAGGCAGCTAGGAGCCTAGGAGAAAGGCAGGGCGCCAAAGATGAAGCTACATTAAACACCATGGATGCAAATGCTCCCAAATAAAACTACGACACCAAACAACAAAATCAATAGACCAATCAACGTCAACAAACATTTTTTTTTTTTGACAGGAATACTGGGACGTTATTACTGAGAACGGGGCATATGGCCAGATACAACGACTGTTATGAATGCTGGTACATCACCATCCAAGAACCATGCGGACATGCCCTCCTTGGTAACACCATACTGAGCAATAGAATGGGCTACTACGTTAGAACCACGACTAGCATACTGAATGCCACACTCCTGAAATGCTTTGCTGCTTGATCTCTTGAACTATAACAGCGGCTGCCGAAAGATTGGCCTCCTTATGCTTAATATATTAGCTTATACTTCAAAAAGAAGCATATTAGCAAACCGATCATCTTTTTTCTCTTTTTGCTCGTCCGCTCCTGCGTGGCTCATAGGCTGATTCGCTTGCACACCCCCACAAAAATGGAATTCTGTAGTGTTGTTGTACGTACCAACTCTTAGAGACCGACCGCAAGGGCCAATGGACATGTGTTTACTTATGCATGGATTTAAAAATCTATTTTCTAAAAAAATAAAATTTAAATGATGTCATATTTTGTTTGGTAATTGCCTCTTTTCTGTTTGATATTAAGGAGAAAAATATCTACGGCCTTCATCCTTCCACATATCATATTTTCATATTTACACGGTTTGCTTACTTAAGCATATGGGCATGTTGAGCATGCACCTCATGTAATTTGTAAAGTAACGCATGTATAACCATAATATAGTATATTCTTGTTTTAAGAATATGCATTTCTTCTATTCATAATGTATCCACTTAGGTATAGTTTGTGGTTGGTCATCTCCTATAGTGTGGGTTAAATGATTCTTACATCAGTATGTGCCCGGGACTATTCACTCGTGGCAACAAATCAAAGTATATAGGTCAGGCAGAGTATTCATGTCTCACTTCAATGTAATGTTCACTTCTTAACAAGCAGAGCACACTCTAAAGAAATTATTGTGTTAACAAATATGATTTAGCTATACATACAGTATATTGAGGTAATATAATGTCATAGTAGTGCAACCACACATTTCAGTTCTAGCTTCGCCAGCATATCATCCTTATCAGGGAATAGCACGTCCAACAAGTACTGGCGAATCATGCATTTTAGCGAATTCCTCATGCATACGTCCCATTTTATCATAGGACTAAAACATGTTGTAATGATGATATAAGCTGAACTTTTAAAGATTTTGTGAAACACCAAAAAAAAAGTGCTTGAGTGTATCTTCGAGCCGCAATATGCACATTTCACAAGAATATGAGTCCAAGACTATATTTTTCCTTCTGAGAAGGCCTCTTCTTGTGTTTAGTCTGTCATGAAGGAACAACCGGCAGAAAACATTATGCTTTGGTTGGCATTTTGATTTTCAGAGCCCTGAAAATGATGGATGTACTATCATGTACCCAGACAATTGCTTGTATACTCTTTTGGTGGAGTAGAGTGTCCAGTTTGCCCCATATGTTTCCAAACATCCTTTGAATTGTTGAGTTATTGGGCTTCCACCATTGCTTTCATCAATTCCGACTGGTTATAAGCTTCCACTATCAGAGGCAAATGAACGAGTGATATTGGATTTTCTTGCATACTCTGATCATTATGGAGTGTCAAGGGTTTCTTAATTAGCAAAAGAGAATAATTATGGATATCTATTCTTTAGTGGACCATGAACCCAATCATCATGCCAAAAATAAATTGTTGAACCATCTCTCACTTGGACTTTTGCTATGCCCCTGTACACGAGGTGGCCACCAAGGTTCTCCTTACCGCGCGACCGACGGTTTACCCGTAGACCGGTTTTCAAATTCAAAAACAAAATGAAACAAAATATGTTATAAAACTAAATCTAATTTGCATCTCAATAGTGGAAATGGAACACGTAAAAAATCCGAGCAAGCTTTCTGGGTTGAAAAAAAGGAACAAAAAAAAAAAAGAAAAAACCTTTTTTCTTTAATCTTTTTTGAACCAGCAACCTTCATTGATTTTTTTGACAGAGCAAATGATCGACCTTTTGTGTTGTTGCACCATTGCGCTCCAAATTGCATCTAGTTGCATATTTTTAGTTTTAATTTCACAAAAAAAAATTCTTTGTTTTTTCCATTGTTCCTCTTTGAACCGGTTTTCCAATGTTTTCTCCAGTTTTCCGGAGTTGTTGTCCGGTTTTATGGTAAACAGAACCGGTTTACCGGAAATTTTGTTATTTTTTATTCAAAATTCTTCATTTGATTTATTATCCGGTTTCTGATTGTTTTTTTTTTTTTTGGAAACCGGGCATCTCGGTGAAGGTCGGTTTTACCGGTAGAAACTGTACGAGAACCTGGACGGCCACCCACGCGGCGGAGCTGATGGTCGCCGGACCCTCCTGGCCGTCGGCGCAGTCTCCGTTGTCGCCGTCAAGCAGCTGCACGTCGGTGCTGATGAGCCTGTCGCCGTGCCTGAACTACATCTCCGGGAACGAGACGACGCCGCCAGCGTCGTGCTGCACGCAGCTGGGGAAGGTGGTGCAGTCGGACCCACAGTGCCTGTGCGTCGCTCTCAACGCCGACCCGGCGTCTACTGAACCTGTGTTAATGTCGCTTTTGCATAGCTCCCCCAGTTTTGAACTCTGAACTGTGCTGTAATGAACTTTCGCGCACTCACAGTGCTGATAGGCTGTAGGTCTTAGTATCTGTTGAGTTGCTGCGGTCAAGATGAGCTGAAACTGATTGTAAAACTGTGCTTGTCTCATTAATAAAATGGGGCGGGGCTGCGGCCTTTATTTCTAAAAAACGCCGACCCGGCGTCCCTGGGGCTCAACGTCAACCGCACCCGCGCGCTGGGGCTCACCGACGAGTGCAAGGTCAAGACGCCTCCCGTCAGCGACTGCAAGAACGGCGCCGCCGCCGCGCCGACTTCGCCGTCGGCCGGCACGCCGGCGTCCGGCTCCACAGGTACGCTCCACGTCGACACACACACATGACACACACACTGAAAAGTAAATTAATCAGCGGACTGAATTCTGATCTCTGAACTTTGGTTGCAGGACGCCGTCGACGTCTGTCGACAGTGGCGCGTCGCCGCGGGGTTCAGCTGGCTTGGTTGCCGGCTTCATCGCCGCCGCAGTTTTCGCCTTGGCCGCCATATGATCATCTGATGATGTCGTATTTTAGAGACCGTCTGCATCCATTTGAGATGAGTGATGGGTTTTGGCGATCGTTCGCATGGGTACCGTGATTCCATTTGTGATTTGTACCGTGAGACAGATTTCTTTTACACTCGATTCGTTCAAAATAAATATGCCTGATTGTTTCTCTCTTCTCTGTGTTTATGTGCAGCAGTTTTTTATTTCATTTCATATTCAAGATTATGCATGTAAATGTCTCTGCGATTGTGCTTGGTTTTCATTTATTGACAAAGAAACCTCTAGCAGCGTAGAGCAGAGCATAATCCCGTGATTACTCTAGATTCCACGTGTCTCGTTCTACATATAGCAGTGCCACCAACCCAAAATAAAGAATTGGAGTGGTAAGTTCACGTACAACAGTACTTGGTCGCCTGGTCGGCATGATGAACATGGCTTCGAGTGAAGAGGGCGTTCTCTCTTCTTGTTCTTGTTTCTGCGAGGAACAGAGAGCCTTGTCCAGAACAGGGGAAATCAACAACAAAGCAAGGAGTAAGTAGGCTTTTGCTTTGGCCTGACGAAAGAAATGATATGATGAAACGGCGGCAGGTGTAAAGCAGTAACTGCCCCCACTACTTCATCATACGAAAAGAAGATGGGGACACGTCATTTATCTGTGTCCAATGTTGTTAAGTCGAGGCGGCTAGGAGAAAGGCAGAGCGCGCGCCACAGATGAAGCTACGTTGCTGCGAATGCTCAAAATAAAATAAAAAACAAGCAAACAACAAAACCAACAGACCACAGCAACCAGCAAGCCATGAAACATATTAGCAAATCGATCATCTTTTTTTTCCTGCTCACCCACTCTTGCAGAGCTCATATGAGTTCATTGACTGATTCGCTTGCACGTCCCCATGAAATTAGAGTTAATACGTTATAGCGTGTTTGTACATACCCATTCTTTATGAGTTGATTTCTTTTATCTTTCATTCTGAGACTGCTATTGTCAATGGACATGTGCTTAGTGACGCGAGCATTTTGAAATGGTGTCATATTTTGTTTGGTAATTTTGCCTCTATTATGTTGGATATCAGTGAGAAAAATATCCATGGTCTTCATTGTGCCACATCTCATATTTTTATATTTGCATTGTTTGTTTTCAAGTACTTAAGTATATGGAGTGTTGAACATGCACATCATATAATGCGTATACTAACAACAATGTAACCATAATATCATACATTCTTGTGTTTCGAATGTGTGTTTCTTTGTATTCATAATGTAACCACTTAGGTATAGGATGTGGTTGGTCGTCTCTTGTAATGCAGCGTAAATCGTTCTTACATCTATATGTTCCCGAGGCCACGGGCTCATGGCGATGGTCGAACTAGGTCGGGCATAATCTTCATGTCTCACTTTGTTTTAATGTTCTCTCTTCTTATTTAATAAGAAGAACAAGCACAAAAGAAATGATTGTCTTAAAGAATATATGTTTTAGCTATACATATGATATATTGAGGTAATATAGTGTCATAGTAGTGTCCCCACTTTCAGCTCAAGTTTCGCCCGTGTAGGGTACATGTTACCAGGGGATAATAGGAACATTGGGTATTAGTGGGTCATATACTTGGGTGATTTAATTGTACATATGTCCTATTTCACCACAGCATTGACTCAAACGTGTTCTACGTAGAAAGTAAAGTTGAGTCTTCTTGAAAAAAATCATTCTATATTTCCTATTCAATTTTTACATTATTGTGGCTCAGTTATAAACTTATAATTTGGGTTCATACTTATTACACATTTAATTCAAATTGTTCAGCATGGTATTCTAATATGCTCCACCTTGTTCTCAAAATGGTTCCAATTACTAGTGTTATTTTCCTAATAATATATGTAGTCCATGTGACACCCCGTGTCACTGAAGCCCAGCTTTTGCGAGCGACACCAACTGAACAGAACACAAAATGGAAACACTTTCAAATTCGAAATCAAATTTTCAAATAAATGTCAAACAAGGGCTTGTGAAGGAATTAGAATTTCTCAATAACGACTTGAGGAACAAAAAATACCAAGGGATGAAAGTCAGCTAGAAAGAATTGTGGAGAATTTTTGGTAATTTTAGAAATTCATTTGGATACCCAAATAAATCCTGGAAACTTATAAAGTACCCTACTTTGACCAGCGGCAGTTTGAACTCTCTTAGGAATCCAGATGTGCATGTTGGCCAGTTTGAAGTCCAGATCAAGAGCTTTCAGCAGAAATCAATTTCGTGATTTTAGGAGCTGGTTTACTATTTTAAATAGTGTACCAAAGATTGGGGAAAATCACAGTTTGAAAAATTCGGGGAAAAATGAAAGATGTCGCCGGACCCACATGTCAGCCTCTCCGTCTCACTGAAATCGCCCGACGTCGTGCGCCGCGTGGACGACGGCGTACGCGAAGCCGCGCGGCGCCCTGGCCCGCTCCCGACCGCGACGCAGCATCAAGAACGCGTCCCGCTCCTTTCCCGGCACTCTCCCACTCTCTCCCATCGCCCTCGGCCTCTTCAACCCTAGCCCCGCCCGCCATTGCCGGCCGCCCGAGCCCCACCTCGACGTTCGCCGCAGCCTAGCAAGCCCCTTCCCGAGCTGATGAGAACAAGGGGTACACCGCGCAGCACTGGAGCTCTCCATGGCCGTCTTGGAGCGTGACTCGGCCTGAGGAACGCGAATCGAGCCGTCTTCTTCAAGTCCGGTCGTAGCTTCCCTTCCGCGCCACCGCGCGATTCACCGCCTCTGGTGAGTATCTCGCCACTCCGCCGCGCCAGCTGGTGCACGTCAAGCTCGCGCATCGACCTCACGCCTTTTGGTCCCGTTTCTGCAGCACATCGAGACCCCGCGCCTCTTTTCCTCGCCACTGGACGTCACTCCCGCGACCACCTCGCCGTCGATTGCTTCCACTCCAGTGGACCTCGCTCTGATCCCACGCGTCTGGAGCCTCGTAACTGCGTCACGCTTCCCACTGACCTCCCATACCTCCGAATCTACAGCCCAGGTCGCCGGAGCAGGACTTTTCCCCGCCTCCGGTCAACCTCGCCCACCAACCTCCGACGAGCTCCGTCTTCCCGGCCTTCTCCACGTCGACACCACCTGCGCTGGGGTTAACCGCGTCAAAGGGAAGCTCGAGCACCCACGTCTGCAGCTGGAGACGCCCGTCACCCCTCTCGCCACCGCGCCGAAGCTCCGCCACCGCCGCCTCGTCGCCACCAAGCCACTCTGTCCCTCCCCGCTACTTCCCGTTCATCGAGGTGAAGCCGCCATCGCCTTCTCTCACCCCTAGTACTAGACCCACCTCGTTTGGTCGCCGGAATCGCATTTCCGGCCATGCGCCGCCACCCTCCGGCGAGTGTGCGCCGTGCAAGCCCCGGCCGGATCCGGTGTGGCACACCCAGATCCGGTGCACCACATCCTTGTGGTCATGTGTGTGGCTCGCATTTGTGTGGGCAGATCCCATGTGGCGCCTGGCAGATCCAGTGCGGCCCGCATTCTGTGGTCGCCTTTGTGGCCCAGATCTGATTGGCCCGCCCCTTTTTCATCCTTTTCCGATTTGGTTAAATCACCCGAAATTGACTTAAGCTTGTAAATTGCAAAATAAATCGAATACACCTCCGAAAAATGTCAAACCAATTTTGTTGGCTTCCTGGTGACCTGCTCCGTCCAATAAAAATGCCAAATCACCTGTTACACTTCATCTGTTTCCTGTATAAGTATCTTTGTGCAGATATTGTTTAATCTTTCATAATTTATCTGGGGATCCAAAAATCTTGAACTCTTGTATACATGTTAAGCTCCTGTTAACACTTACAGAGAATTTCTCCACTGTAATATCCTGCTTAATTATTTTCTTACGATTTAAGTCATGTTTGCATTGTATCAATTATTATAAATAATCTGTAAAGCAACAATTCGTCAAACTTCATAGTAAATTACTTCCAGTGGTGGCTGTCACCAGAAAAATGCCACTGGACCTAAAAATTTTTTCGAAGTACCGTTAATTGGTTAAGCAACCTAAGTTAATTAAATAATTAACTTAAACAAGAGTCAATGAAAGAAATACTTCAGACAAAAGCAATTAACAAAGTTAACTCATTGCACTTACAGTGTAAATGACTGTTCTATCAAGTAATTAAATCTTAATTATATCATGTTATTGCATCTAACTTGCATTTTCTTGTCATGGCATATAGCTATCGAGATAATCCAGGAGCAGGTGGAGGACCAGGATGCTGAGCCGCTCAGGAGGAGCCACTGACTAATCCCTTGCTGACTGTGCTAGTGATAGCGTCGTTCCTGAGCCAGGCAAGCCCCGGTGCATGCCTTCCTATTTAGGATTTTATTTTCTCACTTGATTGGGGGCTAGTACTTGTTTGTGCATTAGGTTTATTAAGAGTTGATGTGAAACCTTAGAACTGCATTAGGACTACCCTTCCAGATTTACGTTGTGTCCTATTTTTGTAGATGTGGTCTAGGTAACGTTAGAACTTGCTATGCTTAGGGACTAGCGAACGGTAGAAGACGAGTGGTAGGTCCCACTCGCATGATAAGAATCACCCTGGATTGTACTAGATGGATTTAGGATTTGTTGAGACCGGACGGGGATTTGTTTGTATAGGATGGTTGGAGAAGGCCGGGCCTTCACGGTGGTGTAGCCCCGTCTGTGTCGATTAAGGACCGTTCGTTGTTGGCCCTGTTCAGCAAGTTCGAACGTACTGACTCACATGCTAGTGTTTTTATGGGCCTAGTAAACCTAGTAGCCTGCGTCACCCTGGATGTCTGGTAGATACTTTACTCTTTCTATCATGGTACTTGGGAGAGGAAGGATAACGTCCTGCGCAGTCGTACGTCTGGGACGGGGGCTGCGGCGGGAGACCCCTTCCTCGGGAGGAGTAGAATCTGGTACAGCTCTGGTTGTGCGTAGCGTAAACGGTTGCCGCATGCGACTTCACGCGTGTGCGGCGTATGGTCAGGTTTTCTCCTGCAGGATGTACATCGATGCCGCCGCTCTCGGTCAAGAGCAACCTTGCTCACTGAGTCACCTCGTAGTGTGATATGATTGGTGATATGTTGATGCTAGTGTACTACTGTTATATTATTATCTTATTACTATTATGCTGCTTATATGATGTTTTGTTACTTATATCTGTTTTAGATAAGTGTACTGTGTTATTGGTTAAGTACTTAATTTGAAATAAAACTTGAAGGTAAAGACCAAGTAATTAGTGCGGGTTATGCCATTGAGTCAGCCTACCCCTTTGTAGCATTTGCATTCTAAGAGTCAGCTGTAGTTAGCCACGTTGACGGGTAAGTTTTGCTGAGTAACTAGTACTCAGAGTTTGGCTCTTTATGTTTTTGTGCAGTATAGATTTTGCTTCCGTTGTTGCTTGGTGGAGTTCCTCAGCAGGTCCACATCGCAGGGCTTCGATGTGCGGCCAAGTATCGTCGAGTGTTATAGAATTGGTATAGTTGAGACTTCCGATGTGCTACTCACGTGTTTTAAATCATTTAAGACTTATAATAACTTAAAGATGTAAATTTGTGCTTTTTATGTGATATACTGTTGTGTCTGTTCATCAGCACATACCGACTCGATCCTGTGAAAAACGGAGACGCTTCAGTCCAGAAGTGTGCGCGGCATGCTGCCAAAAGCAAAACGAAGCGAAACAATCATGGGTCGTGTTATGCCGACAATGGGCCAAAAAGACGATTGAAGCTACTGATCCCTACTGCGGGGTTCTTCTTCTCTTCTTTGTCGAGCAACATAACAGATAGATGGCCCGGGAAGACGAGCGATCCAGAACAGGGCCCAATTTGTTGGCTCAGTCCCATTCACCTGCACAACTTTTCCTCAATAAATAAATAAATAAATTCATTTGCACAACTCCTCCACGGCGCAAAGGCATGGGCTCAGGCTCCTCTATACCAAGGTTTTCATTCTCGACTAAACCGTTCCAACCGAGCCGGACCGACATGGTCGGTTTGACCGGTAACCGCGGTAACCGACCGGACACCGGACAAACGTTTGAAATCAGAAATTTGAATTCAAAATCTCGTTAACCGACCGGTTTCGTCGGTAACCGATCGGTTTAGATCGGTTACCGACGATTTCAATTGGTAACCGAGACAGTGAGCAGAAATGCGAAAGATGAGGTCAAAATATAGGAAATCTCGCCATGACCTTTGCTAAATATTCGCAACATGCTTAGGCACACATTGATAATATTTTGCATAAAACATAGCACCAATACCATTCATCCAACATAGCACAAGGTATAATAAGTCCAACATAAATTGTCCGATACATAGTTCTTGAATAAATACAACATAGAACATAGTTTTCAACATATTACACATAGTTTTCAACCTATTACCGACGATTCGCAGGCGGAGAGCTTCGATTAGGTTCCGGACAACGACGGACGGCGGATCTGGCGACCGGATTAGGGCGGAGGGCGGTGGATTGGGGCAGTGCTGGGTTGGGGGACCATCAGGAGCGCAGGATGTGGTCACGGGCAACGAATAATGCGACCGGAGGAAGGAGATAAGGTTCCTTTTCTTTTTTTTTCATTTATTTTTGCTCAAAAACCTTCCGTCATTTTTTTTTTACCCATCAAACAAACTCATTTTTGTGTATCATTTTCACCAACGTGCTGCAAATGACATCTAGTTTATTTACAATTTTTTTGACTCAAATATTTTTAAATTTTTGAAAAACAATTCAAATTCGAATTTCGAAAACCGATTTATCGTTTACCGGCCGGTAATCGTCGATACTGAAAATCTTGCTCTATACACGTAACTAATAACCATTGTGTACGCGCGCCTCCTGCTACCCAATGACCTCCAGGCGAATGCAGGGTGCTTGTGCGCAGGGACAGCTCTCTCTAAAGTATTTAATTATGCACTCGTAATGTCAAAAACATAAGCTTGACAAGCCTCAAGAGACGTTCCACACCAGTCTTCGCTGAGATCTATCTGACTATCTCCACCACTGCTTGTGCATCAGTGCACGCACGTCGCACACCTTCCGTGTCTGTCGCGCGTGACATGGACGTGCGCGCGGCGCGGCGGGCCGGCGGACCTCCCTGCAATGCATGGCACCTGACCTGCGACGTTAAGTACAGAAGCAAGGGTAGGGCGCTCCTACTTCGTCGTCGGCCGGCGGGGCAGATGCCTGCGTCGGGTTCCACAGGTGTACGAGCCGCGTAGATACAAAGCTGCGCTTCCCGAATGGTTTCAGCTGCTCTGAATTCCTGTTCCTGACCAGCCGGCGTGTCTTGTGACATTGGTTGCAGGCTCGAAGACGACGCCGTCGACTTTTGTCGAGAACAGCGCCGGCGCGTCGTCGCGAGAATCGGCCGGCTTGGTGAAAGTCACTTGATGTCGCCTAGAGGGGGGGTGAATAGGCGATGAACGAAATTAAGCAATTAAAACTGCAGCGGAAACTGAAACTGCCAAAACCGGAACTTCTGGTTTGGCAAACCGGAACTTCCGGTTTTCTCGGGACAGAAAAACAGAAGTTCAGATCTTTCGATCCCCGGTTCCCTCTAGGTTGAAAGTAAACAACTAGGATATGTAAAAGAGCTCTAGCAACAGTATACACAGAGAATAAGAGCTTAACTACACAAGCAACCTAGTCAATCAAGATTTGCATATAAATGATAAGAACGTGTAAATTGCAAATGCAAACCGAGTGAAGCACGCAAGGAGTTGTTTCCCGAAGTTCAGCAGCTTGCTCTCCAAGCTGCCTACGTCTCCGTTGAGGAAGCTCTACTCAAGAGCCGGGTCTCTTTCAACCACTTTCCTCATTTCCACTATTTGTTTCTTTCCTTGCGGAGGCGAAACGGGCCTTGCACAAACTTTCCCAAGGCTCACCACAAGCTTGGGAGCTCTAGGGACGACACCTAGCCGTCTAGGAGGCTTCACCTCCAAGAGTAACAAATGCTTCACGGATTCAAAGCGAAATGCTGAAATGCTCAAGTATGAGATGCTCTCTTGTGCTCTCTAATTCAAATTCTCTCAACCCAATCCAAAGGATTTAGCTATAATCTCACAAAGAGAGGTTGGGGAGAGCTCTAGGACAACTTGGCTCTGGATATATTCGTGGATGTGGTCAGCACCCTCAAAGAGAGGGTGTGGTGGGGTATTTATACTCATTCCCCCGAAACTAGCCGTTGGAAACTAGCCAGTACAAACCGGAACTTCCGGTTTCACAAACCGGAACTTCCGGTTTCCCAGAACTAGCCGTTAGGATTCAAATGTGCTAAAACCGGAACTTCCGGTTTGGCAAACCGGAACTTCCGGTTTTGCCAGGCTCACAGACTAAGTGCAAATTGTTGGCTATAGTGTTTCACTCTTCTCACTTAGGTTTTTCTTGAGCACTGAGACTTGCTAGCTATCCATGTAGCATCCCTCTTGATAGAGCGGCATACCTATACTCAAGATCAAATATAAAACAACTTTTTACAACTTGAGCATATTAGAAACTTGATATTGCCACTTCTCTTCAACTTTGCTTTATGAGGGCAGCCACATGAGCTTCTCTTGAGCATCACTATCTTGAGCTTGTGATTCAACAATAATTGATACTTAGCAATATATACTCCATATAGCTTGAACGGTCCATCGAAATCAACTCCACTTGTCCTTCACCATACATTAGGTGCCTCGACGCCAAGACTCCTGCTTGCCCTTCTCCTAACTATGGTTCATCGCGACCAAGTCATGTCAATCCTTCACCTTCTTGCTATTTAAGCCACACATTGCTTTGCATCATCCTTAAGCATCCATTTTTGTGTTGATGATTGATTTATTGATTGATCAAGTTGCTTCCAAACATATTACCATAAATGACATATAGCACTTGATCATTCTTCATCTTGACCATGAGAAAGCCACTAGATATAGAATCTTGTATTTGAAATAATTCATTTCTTTTCATCATATATTGCTCACATGGTCTTTTATTTGCTTGAAACAATTGTACATCAAAGAGTGTATTCATGAGAGACATTGTACATATATTGCTTCCAACCTGTCCATATACTCACAAAGAATATTAGATCTTTAATCATGTTGTCATACAATACACCAAAACCCACTAGGGGTGCTCATGCACTTTCAATCTCCCCCTTTTTGGTGATTGATGACAATCTTGATTAAAGCTTACAAATGATATTCAAGGAATATTTTTAATGCAAACATGTAGAACAAGCTCCCCCTTAATATGTGCATATCTGAATGAAATTCAAGAATTTGGCCTCAAATGCCATTTGCACATATAGAATAGAAAACATGAGAGCTTTTTCTACATGTATGCATTTGTGGGGTGCAACAAATGTGTGTGAACAAATAATACGTGATGCATATGATAAGATAATCACACAACATAATAAACAGAAATGCATCTGTGCTGTCTGGCCAAAACCGGAACTTCCGGTTTGCCAAACCTGAACTTCCGGTTTTTCAGGCTGCACAGAGACAGAAAAAAAGGAAACAATTCACCATTTCAACAATGCATCACACACTAGCATAAAGAGATCCTTAGAAACTTATTACAAGGTTCATCACACATAATTCACACATTACAATTGTTCTCAAGTCCACAAAGCGATAAAAACGATAAAAGGATAGATAGTGTTCTGCCCAGCCAAACCGGAACTTCCGGTTTTACTGGACAGAACAGACCAAGACCGAAAAGGCTCTAAAACTTGACGGCGACGACTTGAAGCTTTAATATTTTTCTCCCCCTTTGTCATCCAGCACCAAAAAGGAGTAGAGAAACTTGCAAGAAGGCTCATTCGTCGTCTTCACCATCTCCATCATTTTCTTCTCCTTCATCTTCATGTCTTGGAGGGGAGAAGGGAGGGGGCTGCTGCTGCGGCTGCTCACCAAAGAAACCAAATCCATATTCATTGAAGCTTTGTTCACCAAAAATCTGAGAACTGAGATTTTGTTGTTGATAGCCACTAATTCTTTCCTCAAAGCTTTCCATAGGTGGACTATCATCATTTCTAATAGGAGAGCAAACAATATCGGGATGATCTTTTTGAGCTATTTGCTTCACTGTATTTGTCAGCTTCCTTCTTTCTTTCCTCTCATTGTGTGCTTTCACATCCGTATCATATTGAGACCGACACATGCCAAGAAGAATATTAAAGAACTTCTTGATTGGAGAGGAAGATCCGCTGCCCCTATGCGTCCTGCTGCTGCTAGGACCTTGGGAGGATGATGGTTCATGAGTTTGAGCTGCTGGCCCGCTGTCCTCAACCGGCATTTTCAGATTTGTTTTCACCTTTAGATACAAATGCTTCATCTCACACTCAAAAGTGCCACCGGTGACCTTCTCAATCATAAGCATAATGTATGGTGCATAGCCACAACTCTTGAGAGGACTGTTTGCAATAACCTTGATTTCCTCCCATATGAAATCAAACACTGAGAATGGTGTGCCATGAAGAGGAGTATCAGACATAGCTGCAAGAATGTTCTTGTTGTAGGAAGGAATAGCTATAGCATCACCCTCTCTAGGAGTGAGAGTCTTCCTAAACAACCGGTTCAAATATCCATAGAAAGGGAGCAAACCCGTAGAGTGACCCTTGCTGCCTTGCATGCTTCTTGGATACATGAAACCCATTCTGCTTGTGCTCAGAATAGCCTGTGAGTGAAGGCGGGGACGGTTGGCATCATATCTTCCAAAACCAAGAATTCTGGCAAATTGTGCATAGCTCACTTCAAACCAACGACCCTCTGTCATCCAATGGAATTTACTGACTCTATCATGCTCCTCAACATACAAAGTAGCAAAGAACTGCGCAATGATCTCATTGTTCCAATCCTTCTGAATGCTCATAACATCATAGACCTTTTTAGCTTTGCATGCAGCAATCACTGCATTAATGATTGGGTCATTTTTGCTTACCAAATACTGCCAATCAATCCACTGAGAGATAGCCACAGGAGTTGTCTTTGCCACAATCACTGACTCATAGAAATCCTGCTGAAAATATGTGTGAAATCTGTAGTCAGAGGCTTACTTCTGGAGTTGCCTAGGATCAACTGCCCTCATTTCTCTTACAGCTTCAAATTTTCCTTTATAGCTCACTTTTGCTCTCCAATGAGGATTAGCTGGAGTATGAAATTTTGCAGCCCCATAATTTGGATTTCCCACTGGAACAGGCTCCTCCACATCAAAAATTTCTTCCTCTTCATCTTCCTCATCCTCCTCACTGGACTCACTGTTAATTTCACCAGCTGTCCCACTACCACTGCCAATACCAGCTGCTGATTTTCCTTTTGAATGACCGCTGGTTTGATGCTGTGGAGAAGGAATATACTCATCTTCCTCCATATCATCACTGGAGGACTCCTCAACCTCCTCTTCCACAACATCTGCAATCTCCATAGTACCCCTAGGCAGATTTTTGGTGCGAGCCGCTGTTTGCTTTCGACCAACACGCGGGGTCGAATCATCATGCCTTGCTTTCTTTCTCATTTCCCTTCCATCATCAGCCATGCTGCCCCTGATATAACACATATGCATGAAGGATTTTAGGAAACAGCCAGAACAGGAATTGAGATGATTAGATAGCAAATTTAGATGAAAACATGCACTCAGGTTTTCACTGAGGAAACCGGAACTTCCGGTTTGCCAAACCGGAACATCCGGTTTTCTCAGGGAAAACCTATGTCCATCTAGTCATCTAAAACAACTAAGGATGATTCAAGGCATGAGTAGATAACAAGATAGCACTAGATTTCCTAGCCATAATATAGATCAACCAAAATTTGTGAAATAGACTTCCCCAGTCAAAACCGGAACTTCCGGTTTTCCAAACCGGAACTTCCGGTTTTCACGGGGAAAACCTAGTTCATGAATCCGATCGATTTAACCCACCAATCACAGAGATATTGCAGGTATATGTACTATGGCATCCTAGGAAGCAATGCTAAGAAGGAATTTCAAATCTACCCAAGGACCAAGAAGATCGAAAAAAGAGATCAAGGGTACCTTTGGAGGGAAAACTTCAAATCCGGAGGTGGAATCGGAGTCTCCGGTCTTGGGGATACACAATCCACCCAAAAACCGAAGGAATCCACGGATGGAAGATGAAATCGCCAAAGGAGAGAGGAGGGGAGTCGCCCACGGTGAGGAAGAACCGAAAGAAGTGAATGTGGGAACGAAAGGGTAAGTTTTCTGTTCGGGTAGGGATAAACCCGACAAAACCGGAACTTCCGGTTTGCCAAACCGGAACTTCCGGTTTTTCTGACTTAGACAGAAAAACTCAGAATTTGAATTTCTTCACATCACTGTAGCTCGGAGTATCCGGTATCCTACCGGAGTATCCGGTGGGGAGTCTCTGATGTTGATCGCTGACATTCCAAGATTTTTACCGGATAGTCCGACCTCATGCCGGACAATCCGACCACTGACTTTTCTTGCTGTCTTGAGAGATATTCAAGGAATTTTGCTGACTTAGGAGGGGTCTTGATCAAGATTTGATATCAAAGGATTAAGGACTTGAGAAGGACAATCTCACTAATTGTGGTTAGCCAACAATCAACCAAAGTGAACTATAACCACAATCAGCTTGACATGATCACAAAGATCAAGAACCAATAATTTTCAAAAACACACACAAAGCATGATAAGGATTTTCAAAAATCTATCCTAACTCACAAAGAGTATATGTTGACTTGAGTCACCCACATACCAAGGCACATCCTAGCACATGAGTTCTATATGATGGAAAGAATTAATGCTAGGGTGAGTAGAGTGTACCTTCATGTCGAAAAACCAAACACACATCAATGAGGATGAATATATCAATCTTGTGTCGTGTGCTTATTTTTCAACAAATCCGATGCTAGATTTTAAGAGAATATAATGCACTTTCAATGGCACAAACTAACATTAGTAGCACAGACTTAATTATCACACATAGTGATCAATTAGATGGAGAAATAACAAAGAGACCTCAAATAAAAGTAGTCATATGAAATCTGCCCAAACCGGAACTTCCGATTTGCCAAACCGGAATATCCGGGTTTTGCAGAATTCATGTACTTTAGAATTTGAACAAAGAACCTGGGATTTTGGGGTTTAACAGGAGTTTCATATCCCATGATGAGGTGCATTCAATTTAGAAGAGCATTCTCCATATGTGAGACTATCTTCATAGAACATCTTAGGCAACAAAGTTAGTCTCATTTAACTTAAGACATAGAGTGAGTCTCCCCCTAAATAGGTGCACTAAACTTTTGAATAATTTTAACATGTGCACTTGTTCAATCAAGAACATGGAGAGAGTCAAGCTATATCTCAGTTATAGAAATCAAATAAGATATTCAATGAATGAATGAATGTCAAGAAATACTCACAACTACATAGACATGTGAGCAATATTTGTTTTTCATGTTGTGCTTGTCCGGACTAATCTTGCTCACAAAGTACATGTCCAGAAACCACCATGTCAAGCTTCTAGAGTCCGCAACATATACGGACAAGCTCGAATCTTTTAATCACTTCCTCAGATTTTCCAGGGGAAACCGGAACTTCCGGTTTGCCAAACCGGAACTTCCGGTTTGCCAAACCGGAACTTCTGGTTTTCCTGAACACTTGCATTTCAGTGAAGTTAGTGACTTCTTGACAATTGTATGTTGTATTGTCCTCTACTTGTTCAATATATGAAACATGAGTACCTGAAAGGGCTTGAAAGACAAGTTTCTCCATAGGAGACATTAATTGCATCTTTCTACACAATTGTGCATATGCATATGTTTCTTAATAATCTCTCAAGATAAAGGAGGGCACATACAAACTAATTGCAGAAGAATGAGAGATCATAAGAACTTGGAAGTGATACTCGTTACCATGATGTCATTGATTAAGATAATAATACAATGATTCCACTCTTGGCACTTTGCATAGTAATAGCACTTCATTTGTATGCCAAGACATCAATGCATCATGTGTACCTGCTCAGCAATTTCAAGCACATTTTGGTACCCAAACCTTGTTGGGTCCTTCAATGTTAGTCACACAAGATTTTGGCACCCAAATGAGCTTTGTGCTACCACTTGGTGAACAAATCACCATATTAGCACAAGAATCATTTGTGACCTTCATAGTTAATGAATCAATATTGACTAACTTGGGAATGGAAGCTTGAACCTTTGGACAATCCTTACCAATGTGTCCTTTTGTGCGAGAAGTATAGCAAATCCAATATTTGATTCTTCTTTCCTTATCTTTGATTTGCCTTCTTGTGCTTCCACACTTGCCCATGTATCTATCATATGCTGACACAAAGCCTTTGCCACATCTTTCAATGACTTGAGGCTTCTCTACAGAAACCGGAACTTCCGGTTTGTCAAACCGGAACATCCGGTTTTGACTGGTCAGCACACCTTTTCCTTTCTTATGACATGAGGCAATCTTGTGTCCTTCTTCCATGCAACCAAAACACTTCCTCTGAGATAATCTTCTTTGCCTTCTAGAAAGTGAGGTTTGATCAATTTTCTTTGAAGGACATTTGGATGCAAAGTGTCCTATTGATGAGCACTCTAAATACATGACTTGAGCTTTGTTCTTGAACATTTGCTTGTCACTCTTGTCATGAATTTTCTTGAGCTTGTTGATGGGGCTCTTTGTACATGTGACGGTTGATCCCTTCTCAAGCTTCTTCACCATGTCATCACGGTTATTTTGAGATGGTTGCACATGACCTTTACCCCTTAACACTCTCAATTCATTCTTGAGTTTCTCAACTTCTCTCACAAGATTATCATTTTCACTTGCAATGAAATCATCACAAGTTTCTACAATAATATGCTCATCACATGATGGCTTTACTTGAGAGCAACAAATGTTAGCACAAGGTAAATCAATAGACATTTGTGTACTTGTGCAATTGCATGTGTGAGGTTGATAGAATTTTACCATAGTCAATACAACCTCATGAGATATTTCTAGCAAGGCATGTGCCTCAATGAGATTTTCATGTGAGCACAAAAGCTCTTCATGGCTCTTTTTCAAAATCACTTGCTTGCTAGTGAGCACACCAAGTTGAGCCTTGAGATTGCAATTTTCTTGCTGCAATGAAGCTACACATAGAGAAGAGTTAGTGGCACATGCATAATCCTTTTTCAAGTTATCATAATTATTAGTTAAGGATATATGCAAGTTGTGGAGTTTCTCATGATTTTCACTTAGAGCTTCAAGCTCTTCCATTTTCCCAATGAGAAACTCTTCTTGCTTCTCTAGCTGCAACTCTTGCTCCTCAATCTTCTTCATGAGCTTCATAATCTTGTACATGTCTTTCTTGCTCAACTTGTCAAATTCAAGGTCATCATCTTCACTCTCACTTTCATCCTTCTTGATTGGCTTCTTCTTGCCCTTAGCCATGAGACACATAAAGTGTTTACCTTCTGAGTCACTTGAAGAGACAGACTCTTCACTTGGTCTAAAGCGGCACCAATCATTTTCTTCATTTTGAGTTGGACTTGTTTCTGTCCTGCCAAAACCGGAACTTCCGGTTTGGGAAACCGGAACTTCCGGTTTTCCTGGACTGACAGACTGAACATTCTTTGCTTCACAACTCGATTGCTTCACTTCTTGTACATTGAAGCTTGTTGAGGATGTTGATATTTCAAGCTCAGATTCTGAGGATAATAGTATGTCTTCCGTTGAGCCATATGTTTCTTTAAGTGCCATCCAAAGAAGATGGGCACTTTCAAGAAATCCAACTTTCTTGAATATCACATCCTCCACGCCTGCGCTCAAAGCACTAGATAAAGCATTATATGCATGAGCTTCGAGATATAAGCATTTCTCTTGCCCTTTTGTAAGATGATAGTAATCCAAGGCATGAGAAAAGCCTATATCTACGATCCACCAAATTTGTGGGCTCATTTGACGAAAATATGAAATCATTCGGTCTTTCCAATGAGCATAATTTGAGCCACAAAAATAAGGAATATCACAAGCAGGTCTAGATATAGAAGGAAGAGAGTAACTATGACAACCATAATCATTTTGATCCATTTCGCCTAAAGACATCGATCTTTCCTCCAAGCGGTTAAGCCTATAAGGAGGTTGGGCTCTGATACCAATTGAAAGTCCCTTGAAGTCGCCTAGAGAGGGGGTGAATAGGCGATGAACGAAATTAAGCAATTAAAACTGCAGCGGAAACTGAAACTGCCAAAACCGGAACTTCCGGTTTGGCAAACCGGAACTTCCGGTTTTCTCGGGACAGAAAAACAGAAGTTCAGATCTTTCGATCCCTGGTTCCCTCTAGGTTGAAAGTAAACAACTAGGATATGTAAAAGAGCTCTAGCGACAGTATACACAGAGAATAAGAGCTCAACTACACAAGCAACCTAGTCAATCAAGATTTGCATATAAATGATAAGAACGTGTAAATTGCAAATGCAAACCGAGTGAAGCACGCAAGGAGTTGTTTCCCGAAGTTCAGCAGCTTGCTCTCCAAGCTGCCTACGTCTCCGTTGAGGAAGCTCTACTCAAGAGCCGGGTCTCTTTCAACCACTTTCCTCCTTTCCACTATTTGTTTCTTTCCTTGCGGAGGC
This sequence comes from Eragrostis curvula, assembly GCA_007726485.1. Taxonomy (NCBI): domain Eukaryota; kingdom Viridiplantae; phylum Streptophyta; class Magnoliopsida; order Poales; family Poaceae; genus Eragrostis; species Eragrostis curvula. The sequence goes on from CM017442.1 coordinate 52,263,802, forward strand.
GAAACGGGCCTTGCACAAACTTTCCCAAGGCTCACCACAAGCTTGGGAGCTCTAGGGATGACACCTAGCCGTCTAGGAGGCTTCACCTCCAAGAGTAACAAATGCTTCACGGATTCAAAGCGAAGTGCTCAAATGCTCAAGTATGAGATGCTCTCTTGTGCTCTCTAATTCAAATTCTCTCAACCCAATCCAAAGGATTTAGCTATAATCTCACAAATCTCACAAAGAGAGGTTGGGGAGAGCTCTATGACAACTTGGCTCTGGATATATTCGTGGATGTGGTCAGCACCCTCAAAGAGAGGGTGTGGTGGGGTATTTATACTCATTCCCCCGAAACTAGCCGTTGGAAACTAGCCAGTACAAACCGGAACTTCCGGTTTCACAAACCGGAACTTCCGGTTTCCCAGAACTAGCCGTTAGGATTCAAATGTGCTAAAACCGGAACTTCCGGTTTGGCAAACCGGAACTTCCGGTTTTGCCAGGCTCACAGACTAAGTGCAAATTGTTGGCTATAGTGTTTCACTCTTCTCACTTAGGTTTTTCTTGAGCACTGAGACTTGCTAGCTATCCATGTAGCATCCCTCTTGATAGAGCGGCATACCTATACTCAAGATCAAATATAAAACAACTTTTTACAACTTGAGCATATTAGAAACTTGATATTGCCACTTCTCTTCAACTTTGCTTTATGAGGGCAGCCACATGAGCTTCTCTTGAGCATCACTATCTTGAGCTTGTGATTCAACAATAATTGATACTTAGCAATATATACTCCATATAGCTTGAACGGTCCATCGAAATCAACTCCACTTGTCCTTCACCATACATTAGGTGCCTCGACGCCAAGACTCCTGCTTGCCCTTCTCCTAACTATGGTTCATCGCGACCAAGTCATGTCAATCCTTCACCTTCTTGCTATTTAAGCCACACATTGCTTTGCATCATCCTTAAGCATCCATTTTTGTGTTGATGATTGATTTATTGATTGATCAAGTTGCTTCCAAACATATTACCATAAATGACATATAGCACTTGATCATTCTTCATCTTGACCATGAGAAAGCCACTAGATATAGAATCTTGTATTTGAAATAATTCATTTCTTTTCATCATATATTGCTCACATGGTCTTTTATTTGCTTGAAACAATTGTACATCAAAGAGTGTATTCATGAGAGACATTGTACATATATTGCTTCCAACCTGTCCATATACTCACAAAGAATATTAGACCTTTAATCATGTTGTCATACAATACACCAAAACCCATTAAAGGTGCTCATGCACTTTCACTTGGTCACCGGCTTCATCGCTGCCGCCGGTCTGGCCGTGGCGGCCATATGATCATCTGATTCCGTACTTAAGCGACCATTTGGTTGGGTTTTAGCTGGTTTTGGCGACCGCGTTGCCCGTTGCGCACGAGTACCATGGTTCCATTTGTGATCGGATTTGTACCTTGAGACAGATTACCTGTACACTCGATTTGTATGAAAAGAAGATGGGGACACGTCATTTATCTGTGTCCAATGTTACGTGGAGGCGGCTAGGAGAAACTAGAAAGGCAGGGCGCGCCACAGGATAAGCTACGTTAAACACCATGGGTGCGAATGCTCCAAAAAAAAAAACTACCAAGAAACAAAACCAGCAGTCCAATCAACGTCAGCAACTAGTAGGCCAATAAACATATTACTAAATCGACATCTTGTATTTCCCTTTTTGCCCAGGATTGAGTAAGGCAAACTTTGCCATGGCAAAAGGAAAGGCAAAGGATACAAATCCGCATGGTTCATACGAGTTCATTGTCTGATTTGATTAGATTGGACGTCTCATGAAATTAGAATTATGTTCATTGTTGTACATACGCACTCTTTATGAGTTGATTTCTTAGATATTTCATTAAGAGACCGACGGGCATGTGCTTCGTGATGCATGCAATTAACAATTAAAATGATGTCATTTTTTGTTTGGTAGTTGTCCCTTTTATGTTTGATAATAGTTAAAAAAATATCCAGTCTTTATGGTGTCACACGTCTCATATTTTTATTTTTACACTATTGTATTTCAAGTACTTAAGTATGTGGAGCATTGAACATTGTGACATCCCAGCCCAAGGCTTAATAGGATTGATAGAATACTCATATCAATAAGTTGCAACTTCTTTTCCGAAAGCTCATCTCGAAAGAACTCCGGGGTTAAGCGTGTTTGGCCTGGAGCAATTTCAGGATGGGTGACCGACCCGGAAGTTCTTTCCGGATGCGCACGAGTGAGCACAAAGTGCGCAGAAAAGACATGTGTTGATCTATGAGGATAGTCTTGATTCCTAGAGAGCTGCCAGGCGTGCGGGCCCGGCCTTGAGGAGGCGGGACGCTACAAACATGCACTTCATAATGTGTAAACTAAAGCATGTGTGATCGTACAATGATATATTATTGCTTTTAGAATATACATTTCTTTCTATTCATAACACTGAAGTATAGGTTGGGGTTGATCATATCTTATAGAGCAGTGTAAATAGTTCTTGCATCTATATGTGCCCGAGGATATGGACTTGTGGGGACAATCGAACTAGATTAGGCATAGTCTTCATGTCTCACTTCAATACAATATTCTCTCTTCTTAATAAAGTAAAATGCGATCTCGAGAAATTATTTTCTAAAAAATATGTTTATACATACGTTCAATTGAGGTAATATAGTGTCATGGTAGTGCATCCGCTCATTTTAGCTCTACCTTCACAAGCATAGAGGATAGCATGATCTACGGATACGGGTGAGTTTGAGCTCATCACGCATTTGAGTGAGATTGTTGTGCATACGTACAATTTTATCATTACCCAACATGAGCCCTCTTCCATGTCCTAAAGCAATTTGTTTCCCAAATTCCTTCCTAGATGGTCTAGTGTCTAATTTTAATACAGAATGATCATGCAAAATGAGCTGCCTAGGTATTTGTGAAGAATAAGGAGGAAAAAATAGGCAAAATTAGTGTCTACTTTGTAAAATATTGTTTATCTAAATGCAAAATTATTGTTCTATACCATTTGTCATTCAAGTTTCCACTATTCTAACTCCGTTATAAACTTAATACTTTTTGTTTCGATATTTGTTACAATTTTGATTCAAATTGTTCAACATGGTATTCTAATGTATGTGCCACCTTGTTCTCTAAATAATTCCATTTACAAGTGTTAATCTTCTAATAATATATATTTCTTCATATTTGCAAATTCTTACTTAATTGAGATACTCCACGTATCTTAGTAATAATTTAAAAATAATCAAATATTTTTCCTCCTAAAGTGTATCTTACATTATGTGACATTTATTTATATTTTCATCTTTTTACAACTTTTTTCTTTTGATTAAATGTGGAATATATTTTGTTTTGGTAAGGCTGAGTTTGTATAGTGAAGTTAGAACAGGTTGGATATATGTTTGGAATTTTTATGATGGGACGTTTGAAAAAGTTTGTGTCACAAATAGAAAAGAAGAAAAAGTTTGTGCCACGGGTGGAACTTTTTTATATAGAATTAGAGATAAGTGAATCTTAGTCACCTGACAAAGAGAAATACTCATATTTCTTTTGTCTCCCTTGTCCAGTATACATTTCTTCTTTAATAAATAGGACATTCTTGTGGAATAAATATTCTAACTTATTTGTTTCTTGTGTTCCGCAAAAACTATTTGTTCCTTACAGTTAAGCTTACTTTTTACATGTTTTTTAACAAACACAAGCGCATACACTCAAATAATTATTCGCACATGTGCCTTGTTGTCACGGGGACATCGTTTATCACTGACAAAATAATTAGCCGTAAATACAACACGATGCTGAGTATTGAACTTGAACATGAATTATGTTATGTTTAATCATTCGTTCCACATGTTTTCATATGAGTAAATTGCAACACAAAGCAAGCAAAAGAATCACAGAAAGTTAACTACAGCAATCAAGTCTCAGCAAGGCAAGAGGAAACCAAAGAAGAACAAACAGGAAATGGCGGCGAGAGAGGTGGCCACGCTCCGACGCTCGAGGCACCGCTGATGGTCGCGGGGACTCTCCTCGCCGGCGGCGCGTCGGCGCAGTCGCCGTCGAACAGCTGCACGTCGGTGCTGGTGAGCCTGTCGCCGTGCCTGAACTACATCACTGGGAACGAGACGACGGCACCGGCGTCGTGCTGCACGCAGCTGGGGAAGGTGGTGCAGTCGGACCCGCAGTGCCTCTGCGTCGCGCTCAACGCCGACCCGGCCTCCCTGGGCCTCAACGTCAACCGCACACGCGCGCTGGGGCTCCCCGACGAGTGCAAGGTCAAGACGCCGCCCGTCAGCGACTGCAAGAATGGCGCCGCCGCCGCGCCGACTTCGCCGTCGACCGGCACGCCGGCGGGGCAGACCCCTGCCTCGGGCTCCACAGGTATGCGCCACGTCAACACGCACACTGAAAAGTTAATTAATCAGCGGACTGGATTCTGATCTCTGAACTTTCATTGCAGGCTCGAAGACGACGCCGTCGACGTCCGTCGACAGCGGCGCCGGTGTGACATCCCAGCCCAAGGCCTAATAGGATTTATAGAATACTCATATCAACAAGTTGCAACTTCTTTTCCGGAAGCTCATCTCGAAAGAACTCCAAGGTTAAGCGTGCTTGGCCTGGAGCGATGGGTGACCGACCGGGAAGTCATTCCCGGGTGCGCACGAGTGAGGAAAAAGTGCGCAGAAAAGACGTGTGTTGGTCTGTGAGGTCAGTCTTGAGGTCCTAGAGAGCTGCCAGGCGTAAGCGGGCCAGTGCGCAGAAAAGACGTGTGTTGGTCTGTGAGGTCAGTCTTGAGGTCCTAGAGAGCTGCCAGGCGTAAGCGGGCCCGGGGAGGCGGGACATTACAAGTGGTATCAGAGCCGACTCTCGCGGTTTCACGGGCGCGTGTGGGCGCAGTTGCGCAGGCATGGTGCGCATGGCTGGTGTGGGCCCAGAGTGGTCACACAACATGGCACATGCGCTGGCACTGGACGCACGGACGTGACCAAGAGGGGACGTTCCTGGATTGGGGTTGATCGACGAGGACGTCGATCTTCTAAGGGAGTGAGTATGTGACATCCCAGCCCAAGGCTTAATAGGATTTATAGAATACTCATATCAACAAGTTGCAACTTCTTTTCCGGAAGCTCATCTCGAAAGAACTCCAAGGTTAAGCGTGCTTGGCCTGGAGCGATGGGTGACCGACCGGGAAGTCATTCCCGGGTGCGCACGAGTGAGGACAAAGTGCGCAGAAAAGACGTGTGTTGGTCTGTGAGGTCAGTCTTGAGGTCCTAAAGAGCTGCCAGGCGTAAGCGGGCCCGGCCTCGGGGAGGCGGGACGTTACAGCCGGCGCGTCGCCGCGGGGTTCGAACGGCTTGGTCGCCGGCTTCATCGCCGCAGCCGTTCTCGCCGTGGCGGCCATATGATGATCTGATGCAGTACTTTAGAGACCGTCTGCATACATTTGAGATGAGTTTTAGATGGGTTTGGCGACCGCGTTGCCCGTTTCGAACTAGCACCATGCATGATTCCATTTGTGATTTGTACCTTCAAAAAAATTCCTTGTCCTCTTTGATTCGTTGACAATAAATATGCCAGGATTGTTTTTCTCTCTTCTGCTTGTGTATATGCAGCAGTTCCTAGTGTCATTTCATATCAAGGATGATGCATGTAAACGTCTCCTGCGATTGTGCATGGTATTCATTTGTTGTCGAATATTCTCTAGCTGCTTAGAGCAGAGCATAATCTCGTGATTACTAGTCTAGATTCCACCAACCCAAAACAAAGAATTGGAGTGGTAAGTTCACGTGCAACGGTACTTGGTCACATGGTCGGCACTATGAACCTGGCTTCGCATGAAGAGGGCGTTATCTCTTCTTGTTCTCGCTTCTACGAGGAACAGAGCATTTTCCAGAACAGGGGAAATCAACAACAAAGTAGGAGTAGGCTTTTGCTTTGGCCTGACGAAAGAAGTGATATGATGCAACGGCGGCAGATGTAAAGCAGAAACTGCCCCCACTACATCATACGGAAAGAAGATGGGGACACGTCATTTATTTGTGTCCAATGTTCTTACGTGCAGGCGGCTAGGACAAAGGAGAAACGCAGAAGTCATAGGTTAAGCTCCGTTAAACACCTGGTGCAAACGTCTTTTTTTAAATAAAAAAATCTCCTTCAAATACTACAACTATTGAAACCCCTAAATCCTAAACCCTAATAAACAATAAAACCAATAGATCAATCAATGTCAGCAACTAGCAAGCCGAGAAACATATTAGCAAATCGATCATCTTATATTTACTTTAATTTTTTTCCCGCTCGCACACTCTTGCATGGCTCATATGAGTTCATTATTGACTGAATGTATGTTACAATGAGTGTTGTTGTACATACCCAATCTTTGTTTGTTGATATTTTTTTTTTTGGGTCTTCCATTTAAAGACCGCTAGGGTCAAAAGACATGTGCATGCATTTAAAAATTAAAATGATGTCATATTTTGTTTGATAATTGCCTCTTTTATGTTTGATATTAGTGAGAAAAATATCCATGGTCTTCATCGTGCCACATCTCATGTTTTTTATATTTACACTATTTTTTAAAGTACTTAAGTATATATAGTGTTGAACATGCACCTCATATAACGTGTGAGCTAAATCTTTTATAACCATAATGCATCTCTTTCTATTCATAATGTATCCACTTAGGTATAGGTTGTGGTTGGTCACCTCCTGTCGAACTAGGTCAGACATAGTATTCATGTCTTACTTGATTGTAATGTTCTCCCTTCTGACTTAATAATAATCAGAACACGCTCTAAATTAAGGAATGATTGTCATGTTTTAGCTACATGCATAGTATATTGAAGTAATATAGTGTCATAGTCATTGTGGTGTGCCCACTCGTTTCACTCTAGCGTTGCCAGTGTAGGTTACATGGTCACTCGGTCCGGGATTTTTTATATGACATCACAGTTCACTCAGGAAACAGTTGTGGTATATATGATGTCGTAGTTGAAGTGCACTTCGTTTTTCCAAATTTTCCCAGCCCTTCTCTTCTCGGCCTGCAGCACTCTTCTCCATCAGCGGCAACTCTCTGGGCCGAAGATCTTTTGTTTCACCATCTCCACGCATGGCTTCCACAAGTCCCCGCTTCGATGCAACCAACAAGAGGAGAGTCAACAAGCTACGGTTACCACCATAATTGAGACCTGGATCCCCAAGACAGGGCGTTGTCAATTATTTCAAGTTAGTTTTCAAATTGTTAAACGTGGTATTAATTAATTCCAGTATGTTCGAGGATGGAGCCTCTTTGTTCTGGAAAGATAAATATGTCTTGTGTCAAAATTGCAACAAAATATGATGAATCAACCAGAACCGCTTTGATACGAAGATGAATCATCTTACTAATTGAGGGATAAGTCATAAGCAAAAGCAAAATGTCAACAAGCTGAGGTTTCTTTGTTCGGATATTCATTCGACAAAACCATGTTAGTTTTTTTTTTAACGTGTGAATGCAGAAATTTATGCGCTGCCAAAAGCAAAATGAAACAAAACAGTCATGGGCCGCGCTGTGTGGATAAAGGACCAAAAGGACAGTCGAAGGCAGTCGTATGGAAGCTAAATCCCTGCCTGTGGTGGGGTTGTCTGCTTTGTCGAACAGAGCAGATCGATGGCCCGGGAAGAGACGAGCGATCCAAAATAGGACCGGCCTGGGCTCCTCTGTGCACGGACCCAATAACAGTCCGTCTTGTACGCGCCTCTTCCTTCCTACCCAACCACCGGCGACAATCCCCCCCCCCCCCCCCCCCCCCCACCCCTTCCCGGGCGCTCGTGCCGTGCGTGCGTGCACGCGCACACCCGAGCCTCCGTGTCTGTCGCGGCCATGTCGCGCGCGACACGGACGTGCGTGCGGCGCGGTGGGGGGCCAGCATGCATGGCACCTGACCTGCGACGTGAAGTACAGAAATGGTAGGGCGCTATAGCTAGGGGCAACGAGACAACGACGACGTGCACCGTGCACGAGACAGGTGGCCGGCATGCAACGGCCGGGCGCGTCGTCCCTGCGAGAGAGTGCATGGCATGCAGCACGGACGTGTGCGACACTACAGTGTCACCACAGTGGCAACGACGGCTCCTGCCTACTGGCATGGAGATCAGCAGCTAGTTGTATTGAGGTACTAGCCGCTGTGTTAACAGTGCACGCAGAGTCGCAGTGGCAGTTTTTGGGGCGCATGCATGCATTGGTGGCGGTATCCCAAACGGGCAGCCGCCGCACCGGCCGGTATGGGCACCGCCGCACCGCCTGCGGGAAGCTAGATGAGGCAGGCATGCAACGTCGGCCAGACGGTGTACAAGCAATCAAGCATGTATGCGGCCACGACGACACAGTGTAAATAATGGCGGTATGCGCACTCGGCGCTCTGCACTGTGCGCGCACGGGTCTTGACCAACCTCCCTGTTTCCGCTTGGAGCAAATGGGATTAATTTGCTTCCTTTTCTTCGCGAGGGTCGACGCCGTCGGAGCAACTGAACCGTGACCACTAATCGACGCACGCGGGGCTCGGAGCATTCAAATCCAACGACGGATGTACTCCTCCATCTATGGCGCGCGTGCGTCTGTGTATACATATATACACAGTAGGAAGGAACTAGGAGTAGCCACTACTACTATGCCGCAGTGAGCGGCAACGGCCAGAGCGTCCGACGTCACACGGCATGCAGCAGAGATGAGACGCATGCGTGCATGCAGGTTCCAAAGGAAGGACGACAAGGCCATGCATCGTCCTCAGCTCTTCTTCAATGCACTAGCTAGAGAGAGAGCTGGTTGGTACTTGCGGTCTTTTCGTGACGACCACGACACCAGTCCAGTTTTGCTCACAGGCTCACTCACTCAGACGTATGGTCCGATACGTACATTTTTGTTTGGTACTTGTCTTTTTTATGTTTGATATTAGTGAGAAAAATATCCATGCTCCTCATCATGCCACGTTTCGTATTTGCATATTTACATTGTTTCCTTTAAAGTACTTAAGGATATCTAGTATAGAACATGCACTTCACTTCACATATATACTATAATATTGATATATTCATGTTTTTGGAACATGTGTTTCTTTCTATTCATAATGTATCCACTCAGGTATAGGTTGTGGTTGGTCATCTCAGTGCAGTATAAATCGTTCTTTCATTTGTATGCTCTCAAGGGCCGAGGCTACGGTCTCTTATGGCTACAGTCAAACTAGCTAGGTTAGGCAAAATCTTCATGTCTCACATTAATGTAATGTTCTCTCTTCTTACTTAATAAGCAGACCATGCTCTAAAGAAATAATTGTATTATACAAATGATATATAGAGGTAATATAGTGTCATAGTAGTGCAGTCACTTTCAACTCTAGTTTCACTAAGGTATGTTACATGTTACCGGGAGATAACACGCCATGTCCGAATCGACGGGTCATGATTTTTAGTGAGTTAGCCATATGTACTTATGTCGCATTTTATCACTGGATTCAAACATGTTGTAACAATAATGTAAGCTGAACATCCATGTGATTTGTAAGGCATAAATAGTAAAACAAGCAAATTGAGTCTTCTTTATAAAATATGTTTATTATAAATGTAAAAATATTGGTCTATGCCATTTCCATTCATTTTTTACACTATTTGGCTTGGTTAAAAACTTATAATTAATTTTGGTTCTTATTTATTACACTTTGATTCAAATTGTTTAAACTTAGTTTCCAAAAATTTCAATTATTCTCATCTTAAAGTTACAACTTGTTTCTGTTGATTACATGTGGAATATTTTCTTTTTTGTTTTGAGAATCAAATGTGGAATATTTTCATGTACGTGAAAGGAGAAATTTATGGGCAGTCAAGCAGTGTGGTCGCGCGCCATGCTGGCAAAAGCAAAACGAAGCGAAACAGTCATGGGCCGTGATATGCCGATAATGGGCGAAAAAGACGATGGAAGCTAATCCCTACATAGCAGATAATGGGCCCAAAAGACAATCGAAGCAATGGTCAGGAAGCTAAGCCGTGCTGCGGGCTCTCTGCTTCGTGGAACAGAGCAGTTCAATGGCCCGGGACGTAGAACAGGGCCCAATTCGTTGGCTCGTGTCACATTCACTTGCACGACCCCTCCTCGACGGCACAAATGGGATTTGCTTCCTTTTGCATCGCGAGGAGGGTCGCCGTCGGAGCAACCGAACCGTGACAACTACACTGTTCGTGTGCGCATGTAAGGCGCGCGTGCGTATGTGCACGTATACAGCCCAAATAAAACTACCACAAAATCAATAGATAGACTTGGGACTTTATTACTCAGAACGGGGCATATCATCCCATACAACGACCACGATGAACACTGGTACATCATCATCCCAGAACCATGGGGACATGCCCTCTTTGGTAACACCAAACATAGAATGAGCTACTATGTTACAATCACGACAAGCATGCTGAATGACACGCTCCTGAAATGTGCTCATTTGTTGCTTGATCTCTTGAACTATAACAGCTGCTGGCGAAAGATTAACTTATACTTAAAAAAGGAACATATAAGCAAATCGATCATCTTTTTTTTTTTTTTTTTTGCTTGCCGCTCCTGCATGGCTCATATGAGTTCATTGGCTGATTCGCTTGCACATCCCACCACAATCGAACTATGTTTATAGTGTTGTTGTACGTACCAACTCTTAGAGGCCGACTGCTAGGGTCAATGGACATGTGCTTACTTACGCATGTATTTAAAAATCTATATTTCTACAAAAATAAAATTAAAATGATGTCATTTGTTGTTTGGTAATTGCCTCTTTTTTGTTTGATACTAGTGATAAAATATCTATGGTCTTCATCCTTCCACATATCATATTTTGATGTTTACACCATTTGCTCACTTGAGCATATGGGGGTGTTGAGCATGCACTTCATATAATGTGTAAAATAAAGCCTGTATAACCATAGTATTGTAGATTCTTGTTTTTAGAATATGCATTTCTTTCTATTCATAATGTATCCACTTCGGTATAGGTTGTGGTTGGTCATCTCCTATAGTGCCGGGTAAAATCATTCTTACATCAATATGTGCCCGAGCCTATGCACTCATGGAAACGAATCAAAGGTCAGGCAGAGTGTTCATGTCTCACTTCAATGTAATGTTCTCTCTTCTTAAGCAAAGCACACTCTAAAGAAATTATTAGCTTAACAAATATGATTTAGCTATACATAAAATATATTGAGGTAATATAATGTCATATTAGTGCAACCATGCGTTTAAACTCTAGTTTCGCCAATATATCATTAATGTTATCAGAGAATAGCATGCCCAGTAAGCAGGGGCGGAGCCAGGTTCAGGCCAACCTGGGCTCCGACCCCTCCTTGCTTTGTGTATTTCTTTAATGAGTTCAACACGAATACTGTTGTTGAGAAAAAACATACGACTAATCACCATGTTAATTAGCTTAAGTGTTCAATCCAGCCCCCTCTTCCTCTATCTCTGGCTCCGCCATTGCCAGTAAGTATTGGTCAATCATCCATTTGAGCGAGTTCGTTGTACATGCGTCTCATTTTATCACAGAACTCAAACAGGTTGTAAACATGACAAACTGAATTTCCAAAGATTTTGTGAAGCACAGAAAATAAAATAGGAAACTTGAGTCTTCTATAAACTATAATTTATTATAGATATAAAATTATTATCCTGTTTCATTTTGCATTCATTTTTTACACTATTTTGGCTCGGTTATAAACTTAGAAGTTGGGTTCTAAGACATGTTTTATTCAAACTGTTCAACGTGGTATTTAATATGTTACATCTTGATCTCAAAATAATTCCACTTATATAAAGGTGTTTTTTTAATAATGTATATTGCTTTAGAATTGCTAGTTCTCACTTAACTAGCAAGTGTCAGCGATCAAAGCAAGAGGACATCGAGAAAGAAGAAATGGCGACTGAAAGCGGTGGCCACCCTCACGGCGGCGCTGATGGCCGCGGCGCTGCATGTCGGTGCGCTGGTGAGCCTGTCGCCGTGCCTGAACTACATCACCAGGAACGAGATGACACCGCCGGCGTCGTGCTGCACGCAGCTGGGGAAGGTGGTGCAGCCAGACCAAGGTTGACGAAACCGTCGGTAACCGGCCGGTAACCGCGATTACCGAACTTACCGATCCGGCTTGGTAAGTCCGGTAAGCCGGTTTTGAGATTTGAAATTTAAATGTTTTTTGAAAATTTGAAAATATTTAAAACAAAAAATATGTAAAAAAAAACTAGAAAGAATTTGCAGCACATTGATGAAAACGGTTCACAAAAAGTAGATCGTTTGGTGGGTGAAATAATTGCCGTAAGATTTCTGGGACAAAACAAAAAGAAAAAAAAATAAAAGGAAATTTACCTTATCCCCAACGCCCAGCAGCAGGACCACATCGCCTCGTCCGCCCCTCAAAACACAGCACCGCGCGCTACGATCCAGTTTGCCACCGTGGAGAACCAGTCGCCGGAGCGGCCGTCCGACACGAATCGATCCGCTACCGCGTCCTCAGTCCCGGTTACCGACGGTTTCGCAGCGGTTATCCACGTCACGCACTCGGTAACCGGCGAATCTAGTCCAAGTGCGGACTGGGCTGGGCGCGGCGGCGGCCTCGGTTAGCCGAGCTCGTACCGCGGTAACCGATTGAAATCGATCGATTTGACACCGCGCGCGCCGGACGAAGGTGAGGTTGCTTCTGCTTTATTTTTTTTCACATTTGATTGATGTAGAGTTGTAGCTAGTTAATGTTGACCGAAAGATGCAATTTGCAATGTAATACTGTGATGAATGTGTAAACCAAATATAGAATATGTGATGCAATTCGTTCATAGGCAATTTAGGGGATGCCGTAGGAAGGTGAGATCGCTGTTGTACCTTTTTTTTTTTTTGCTGTTTTGCAATTGATTGCTGTAGAGCTTAAATAATTGTTGACCGAAAGTTGCAATTTGCAATGTAGTCATGTAAATTGATGAATACAACGCCATGAACAATCCGCAATCCGATGTCATATGGTCTTGAGATGTATGTTTCTATCCATTGTTGTATGTTGATGTGCACAAAACTACGTGTATTACGTTCAAAACTATGTTGTATGTTAAACTTCGTCAAGAGCTATGTATCGGACAATTTATGTTGGACTCCGTATGAATTGTGGTATGTTGTATGAGGTGGATTGGTGCTATCTTTTATGAATTCTAAATTGTCAATCTGTGGCTAAGCATTTTTAGAATATTTAGCAAAGGTCATGCTAAAAATTCCTACATTTTTATCCTCTTTTTCGCAATTTCCACTCGAACCGGTGAAACCGATCAAACCGGTCGGTTTTCACAACAAACCGGTTGGTTACCGACGAAACCGGTCGGTAACCGAGTTTCTGAATTCAAATTTTGATTTTTGAACTTTTGTTCGGTTTCCGAGCGGTTACCGCGGTAATCGGTGAAACCGATGTTACCGGTGGCACTCGGTTGGAACGGTTTCAACGATAAGGTAAACCTTGAGCCGGACCCGCAGTGCCTGTGCGTCGCGCTCAACGCCGACCCAGCGTCCTTGGGGCTCAACATCAACCGCATACGCGTGCGCTGGGGCTCCCCGACGAGTGCAAGGTCAAGACGCCGCCTGTCGGCGACTGCAAGAACTTCGCCGCCGCCGCGCCAACTTCGCCGTCAGCCGGCACGCCGGTGTGGCAGACGGCGGCGTCCGGCTCCACAGGTACGCCTGCGCCACGTCGACACGCACAAATGAGACACACACTGAAAAGTTAATTAATCAGCGGACTGAATTCTGAGATCTGAACTTTGGTTGCAGGCTCGAAGACGACGCCATCGACGTCCGTCAACAGCGGCGCGTCGCGGCGGGGTTCGGCCGGCTTCATCGCTGCCGCCGTTCTCGCCGTCGCCGCCATATGATCATCTGATGATGCTGTACTTTACAGACCGTTTGCATACATTTAGATGAGTTCACTACACCACGGTTCACTTTACGCAACTAACCGTCAGTCGCTAAAAACGCCTTTACCGACCATCCGTAGGTCGATAATTACCGACCTACAGGATTGGTCGGTATAACTGGCGTCGGTAAAACTTTTACCGACCGACCAGTTTTTAGCGACCCATGGTGAGTCGGTATTGCTGAGTATTACCGACCCACCCTCCGACACTACAAACACTTTTACCGACCTATGGTCAGTTACCAACAATATTTTTCTTTTAAAAAAATAAATATTTCTTTAACCTGCTCTTCAGGTTAAAGAAATAACTAGGCATGAATCCACAATAACTGAGTTAAGAAGTTATCATACACAATCAAAAGCTCAGTGGACATATGTTGCTCGAAAATTAAAATCCATGTTCACTTCAACAATCTTACAGATTTGGAGTTACCAATGCTAGATTCTATTTACAAAACAATCACAGTACACAAATCACACTAGATTTTTGCCTTGCACACCCATCAGGTTCTTGTACACTAGCATCATCAGCAATTCCCCGATTAAACTAACACTCATATATGCAGACTTTATAATCACCAGTCTAGTTACCTGCAAAACACAGTTTTGAAAATACTTTATAACATGGTAGTATATATTGAACTCAGAATGAACACTGGTCTATGCATGAGTAATGCTGATATGAATGCACAAGGTAAATTAAACACTGGACTTTTGCCTTGCACACCCATCAGGTATGACAGTACACAAACCACACAAACATTCTACGAAGTCTATGAAGTAAAGTGATGGAAAAAATATACAATTTACTCTCAAATAAGAACATTCTATCGAGTACAAGTGATGAATTATAATGGCTAATCTATGATGAAAGAAGCCTCCAGCTTTTGATTCTAGCTTTTAAACCGTACGTACATTGCTAAAACACTATATCAGATAAAAGAATATTCTATAGTTTGCTAAACCCACTGCAATGGAACTGCTTGTCTCGTTCAAGTGCCGTCCTACAGTGGTTGATCTATTCCTGCAAAGTTTATTCATATGTGGGAACAAAGACCTCAACCTGACTGCCAGAAGTTATGCATCAATAATATGATATGGAGAAACTTGGAGCAGGCAGCTGTAACTGGAAAGTTGTACCATTCGAAGTGCTAATTGGCTGGAAAACGAAATAAGAACACTACAAATGTCAACTAGTACAGGAAAACGTGAATGCTAAGTCACCTTGCCTTATGAGAGCTGACCCCAAGACTCAGCGCCTGCTGCAGCAATTCCACAAGCATATCGCGTGCGTCCATATGGCCACCGCATTGCAGCAGATTTCCACTCTCCACCAGTTCTTCGGAGACCTGGAAGCTGGAAGCGACCACAGATTATTCACAACAAAGAAACACCATCCCTACGCACAAGCGCCCACCAGAACACCAAAACTGCAAGTCTCCTATCCAATCTAGGGTTCGTTACCATACTTAACGACTTGCTGCTCCGGTGCTGCGCGCCAAGGCCGGAGGAGAGCTGTGGACGTCCATGGCCGCCAAGAAGGACGCGCGTGCACTCCTGATTAGTCCCTCCGCTGGATCTGCACAGAAGTCTTCTCGTCGGCGTCGCGGTAGAAGGGGATGAACCGGCGCCATGGCGACGCGCGGAGGAAGGGACGGGCGGAGGCAGCAGACAACGAGCGGCGTTGGCTTGCGCACGGGAGGATACGACGAACCTCCGCCGCCGCCGCCGCCGCCGCCGCCGCCATGCGACGCACGAGAGGTGGGGACTTGGAGAGAGTGGCGGCGGGGAGGGGTGAAAGGCTCGTGTGTGGGGATGAACGGGCAAGTCTGGTAGGGTTTCGTTTAATGGGCCCTGGGCCGCTCACTCAAAACCTTTGCCGACCAACCGTTCGAGGTCCCTGCTCAGAATTACCGACCCATCAGGTGACGCATTGTGTGCTCAAAAAAAAAAAAAAAAAAAAAAAATCAGGTGACGTTCGTCCACGAAAGAAGAATTACCGACTTACGGAATGTGCCAATGCTTTACCGACTCATGATGAATCGCTGATTTGCCTTATTTACCAACTGACTTGGGTCGGTAATACCAGACTGTGGTGTAGTGGTTTTAGATGGGTTTTGGCGACCGTTCGCGTGAGTACCGTGATTCCATTTGTGATTTGTACCGTGAGACAGATTTCTTGTACACTCGATTCGTTCAAAATAAATATGCCCGATTGTTTCTCTTATTCTCTCTCTTCTCTGTGTGTATCAGTGTATGTGGAACAGCTCTTGATTTCATTTCACATCTTGGATTATGCATGTAAGCGTTTATGCAATTGTGCATGGTG
Source organism: Eragrostis curvula (assembly GCA_007726485.1). NCBI lineage: Eukaryota > Viridiplantae > Streptophyta > Magnoliopsida > Poales > Poaceae > Eragrostis > Eragrostis curvula. The sequence goes on from CM017442.1 coordinate 52,280,117, forward strand.
TTCGTTTCTTGACGAAGAACCTCTTGAAGCTTATAGCAGAGCATAATCCTGTGATTACTCTATATTCCACGTGTCTCGTTCTAGACATATCAGTGCCACCAACCCAAAACAGTTTTGGGTTGGTGGCACTGATATGTCTAGAACGAGACACGTGGAATCTAGAGTAATCACAGAATTATTATTTTGGGTTGGTGGCACTGATATGTCTAGAATGAGACACGTGGAATCTAGAGTAATCACAGGATTATGCTGTTGGAGTGGTAAATTCGCGTACAACGGTACTTCTTCGTCGCCTGGTTGGCACTATCAACATGGCTTCGCTTGAAGAGGGCGTTCTCTCTTCTTGTTCTCATCTCTGCGAGGAACAGAGCGTTTTTCAGAACAGGGGAAATCAACAATAAAGCAGGAGTAGGCTTTTGCTTTGGCCTGAGGAAAGAAGTGATATGATACAATAAAGCAGTAACTGTCCCCACAACTACATCGTATGAAAAGAAGATGGGGACACGTCATTTATCTGTGTCCAATGTTGTTACGTGCAGGCGGCTAGGAGAAGGGAGATAGCCAGAGCGCCATCGATGAAGCTACGTTAAACATCATGGTCCATGGTTGCGAATGTTCCAACATGCAAGCTGATCGACGACGTTTCCTTACTGTAGTCATCTTGTATATCTGGTGGAATGTTTTGGAAAGAAAGAAACCGAAGAGTTTTTGAGAGCAAACAGAAGGACCATACCCAAGTGGCGTTCCTTGCGAAAGAGGAGATCGACTACTTTCACCTAGCACACAACAACAGCAGACAAAATCAGTTGCTACCAGGGCCTCCGGCAAGTGAAAACTGACTGTATGTACATTATAACAGTGTGTCCTCTCTTTTAGGTGTTTTTTTTCCTTTTCTTTGTATCTGAGCCAGCCTCTTGGCTCACTTTGGCGTTTCCATTCCTTGGACTGCTGGAGGTCCAGCTCAAGCTGGCTGTGTGAATCTTGTTGGAGTAAACTTTGTTTGTATCCTCCTTTTTTTCCTATCTTATGCAATGGAAGAGCACCTGCCCGTTCGTAAAAAAAAGAAGGAAATATTAACTACCAAACAAAGAAATCAACACACCAATCAATGTCGGTAACCAGCAATTAATCCAAGAAACATATTCATCTTAAAAAATCCAAGAAACATATTAGGCAGCAAATCAATCATCTTATATTTGCCTTTTTTTTTTCGGCCCGCCCACTCTTTCATGGCTTATATGATTTCCTCGACTAATATTATGTTATAGTGTTGTTGTACATACCCACTCTTTGTTTCTTGATTTTCTTTATCTTCCATTTAGAGACCACTAGGGTCAATGGACATGTTCTTAAATAAAAAAAGTATCATATTTTGTTTGGTAACTGCCTTTTTTATGTTTGATATTAGTGAGAAAAATATCCATGATCTTCATTGTCACTGCAATGCACGTTCTAGAAAAAAAATATTTACACTATTTTCTATCAAGTACTTAAATAAATGGAGTGTCAGACATGGAGATCATATAATGTGCAAACTAAAGCTTGTATAACCATAATATGGTATATTGGTTTTTTGGACTATGCATTTTTTTCCTATTTATAGTGTATCCACTTAAGTATAGGTTGCGATTGATCACCCTCTTCTTACTTAATAAGCGGAACACGCTCTAAAGGAATGCTTGTCTTAGAAAAAAAAAGCTATGACATAGCTATGCGTATATTGTACATTGAGGTAGTATAGTGTCATAGTAATAAAGTCAATCGTTTCAATCTATCTTCAGAGGTGTACGGTACATGCTACTAGGGAATAACACAGTTATGAAAGCTAAGGGTAATCTGAGTTCGTCGCGCATTTGAGTGAGTTCGCCGTACATACATGACATATTACTATAGAACTCGAACAACGAGCTTATTGGGGCTTTTGAAGCACAAATAGTAAATTGGCATAATGGATCTTGTTTGCTAAATATTTTTTGTTTTAAATGTAAACAATTCAATACCGTTAATTTTTTTAGGCTTGGTTATAAATTTAAGTCCCGGAACTTGTTGTAATGAAGCAAGAACAAATCGAAGAAATGAATGAAACCTATTTTTTTTCTCTTGAATATGGAACCTCTTTCGTCTTGAAAGATAATAGTGTCTCGTGTCTTACGATGAAATGACGGAAACTTCTTTTTGATGAAGATGAACCTTTTTCTGAAGGATAAGCTGAAAGCTAGCGAAATCTCAATCCCTTAGACTTGGGGACACGACAAGCTGAGGTTTCTTCATTCGGATATTCATTTGACAAACCCCGTTTGTTTTTTCTTTACGTGAATGGACAAATGTATGCGCTGCCAAAAGCAAAACGAAACAAAACAGTGCGCTTTGTAGCTAGGGATGAAAGCGGTCGGGAACGGTCGGAAAAAGGCTAAATTGTTTTTAGTTTCGTATTTTTCTCGGTGGTGAAATCGATAGCGGTACTTGCAGAAACAAATACGACGTCGGTATTACGGGAATATCGAAAATGAAATTACCATGACAGAAATATACGGTATCGGTCGGGAATCGATATTAAATAGGGCAAATTTGCTACAACACACTACAAAGATGTGGCTTTAGCCGTAGCACACTCCAACTCTCGAATTTAGCTGTGGCACACTCAAAAAGTATGGTTTCCTAGCTGCAGCACACTAAACAAGGAAAAAGTGATTTTTGCAATTTTCGTATCTCATTTTACAAAATACATTACAATTTGAAATTTTGCACAGTGATACATTGATGCATTCTCTATTAATGTAATCTTTTTCAGATTTTTCACTAATTGTTCACATAGTTTTTTAACAAAACAAAAATTATTCTCAATGAAATGTTATTTATATAATCATGAAAAAATCTGTGAAAAAACACATGGATAGAGAATGTCAAAATGTATCAATGTGCACAGTTTGAAGTTGTAATGTATTTAGTACAATGAGATAAAAAAAGAGGAAAAATCACTTTTCCTCTGTTTAGTGTGCTGCAGCTATGAAACCACACTTTTTGAGTGTGTCACAGCTAAATTCGAGAGTTGAAGTGCGTTACGGCTAAAGCCACATCTTTGTAGTGTGCTGTAGCAAATTTGCCCTATTAAATATCGGTAACACAAATTAGAGTCGTGTATTAGTCATATCACATCATATATAAAAATATTTAATGTGAATATATATTGTTGGTATTTTAAATAGCTACAAATGTAACACAAACATTTGAAAAGACGTGTTCAAAAATTAAAATAGAAAGGGAGCCTTGATTTCTTTCCCTGATTACATTCCTTTTTTGCACGCGGAAAGGGAATGCTAAGATTAGGCTTAGAACACTCTAGATTTATTGCCTATTTCAATTTGGAACATAACATATATATTTGATTGGCCAGACTAATATAAAACGGTAAAATATCAACGGTAATTTCCGGCTTAAAACGGAAATTGTCGGAAACGATCGGTAAAGTCTAAAATCGTTTCTATTTTTGTTTCCACCAAATACTTCCATTTTTGTTTCCATTTTCTCGGTATATCATTTCCAACTACTACGGTCAGGAAAAATCGAAAACGAGCCCTGGTAATCCGATACATTCCGTTTTGCTTTCATCCCTATTTGTATAGCTAGGCCAAAAGGACAATCGTAGCAATCTCAGGAAGCTTGTGGGAAGACGAGCGATCCAAAATAGGACCGGCCTGGGCTTGGGCTCCTCTTTGCACGGAACCAATAACCGTCGTGCACCCACGTCTGTTACTACCCAACCCACAGGCGCTCGGGCCGTGCGTGCACGCACACACGAGCCTCCGTGTCTGTCGCTCGACACGGACGTGCGTGCGGCGCGGCGGCGGGCAGCATGCATGCTAGGGCGCTATAGCTCGGAGCAACGAGACAACGACGACGTGCACCGTGCACGAGACAGGTGGCCGGCATGCAAGTACGGCCGGGCGCATCGTCTCTGCGAGTGCATGGCATGCAGCACAGACGTGTGCGACACTACAGTGACACAGTGTCACCACAGTCAGTGGCAGTGGCTGCCTGCCTACTGGCATGGAGATCAGCAGCTAGTTGTAGTGAGGTACTAGCCGCTGTGTTAACAGTGCACGCAGTGGCCGTTTTTGGGGTGCATGTCGGTATCCCAAACGGGCGGGAAGCCACCGCAACGGCCGGTATGGGCGCCGGCCTCCGGGAGGCACTGCTGATCGAGGCAGGGATCGGAACGTCGGCGAGACGGCGACGGCGGTACAGGCATGCAGCCACGACGACACAGTGTGAGTAATGGATGTATGCGCACTCGGCACTCGACGCTGTGCGCATACGGGTCTTGATCAGCTGTTTCCCTGTTTCCGCTTGGAGCAAATGGGATTTGCTTCCTTTTCATCGCGAAGAGGGTCGACGTCCACTACCACAGACTCGAATTTTCCTGTGAGCTTAAAACCGTCACGAAAATGCTCGAAACCGCCAGGGAAATGATCCATGAGAGCCAACCGTCACGCAATAGCTCCCACGAATACGGCGCCACTGAAATGCAGTTTTCCTGGCGGTCAACCCACAGGAGAAAATTTCGTGGCGGCAATCCCTGGCGGCCACTCCCACAAAAATTATGTCCACGCCAGGTTTATACAGCCAATTTTGCTGGCGGCTGGCCCTCACGGTAGTTCGTTTCCTGAACAATATTCAATGCCAAACAAATATTGTGGAAAACCAAATGAATATTAGTTGCTTAAAAAGAGATCAAAGGTGATTCATTCCGGCCATTTTTGCGTCAATTTCACATGCTTAAAAAGAACAAAGGTTTCACATATACTCGATTTACACATGGAAGCATGATTCCCACATTCGTAACCCAAATACAACAATGTGTAACACTAGCAATAAAAATTGATAGGAAAGAAAGAAGCTTGCGCCTGCCGCCAATCGAGGCCGAGGTCGCCAGCCGTCGCCCGTCTTGGGCGAGGTCACGCTCAGCCGCCACCCGCCGAGGTTGAGGATGAAGAGGCCCCTGCCGCCAAGGACGCCCGTCGAGTGTCGAGGCTGCAATCAACTGCTGCCAGCCGAGCTCGAGGTCGCCGAGCCCCCGTCGAAGCCAGCACCCGTCAAGCCCGAGGTCGCCGAGACTGCACCCGCCGTGGCCGAGGTTGCGCCCAGCAGAAGCTTGTCGGAGACTACGCTTGGCCGCTGACTTCCGAGCTGAGGCCGAGTTTGCGAGCTTGCTCTCAATCTCAGGGAAGGATTTGCCCGTGGTTGAGAGAGAGGGAGAATGAGGCGGAAGAGATTGGGGAGTGCGGCTGCAGTCCGCAGAAGATAAGGTTGGGACTTGGGAGTTGGGAGGCGAAGATAAGGTTGGGAACGGTTCAAGACTTTTCCTCGCATCACGCCCAGGCAATTCAAAAATCAAACCCAGCGTGCTCGTGGCTTTGCCCTTTCCTCGGGGGTGGGCCGCCAGAAAAATGCAGGGGCCGCCAGGAAAATTCTTGTTTTCGTGGCGGTTCGCGTTGCCCGCCGGGAATTTCATTATCGTGACGGTTTAGCAACACACTCATGATAATAGACAATTATCCTGCAGGTTCTTCTTTCCTCTCACGAAAATACCTCACTCTCAGGGAAATTCCGTTTTCTTGTAGTGGTCGATCGGAGCAACCGAACCGTGACCACTACTACTGTTGGTCGTGTATGCATCGGCGCACGCGGGGCTCTGAGCATTCAAATCCATCGACGGATGTACTGATCCATCTGTGGCGCGCGTGCGTGTGTGTATACAGTAGGAAGGAACTAGGAGTAGCCACTACTACTGTACCGCGGTGAGCGGCAACGGCCAGAGCGCCCGGCATGCAGCAGAGATGAGACGCATGCATGAATGCAGGTTCCAAAGGACGGCATGGCCATCGTCCTCACTTCCTCTTTAATGCACTAGAGAGAGGTGGTTGGTTTCGGACTTTCGGTCTTTCCGTGACGACCACAACACTAGTCCACTTTTGCTCACAGGCTCACTCACCCGCGTATGGTCGATACATACATTTTGTGTTGGTACTTGTCTCTTTTATGTTTGATATTAGTGAGAAAAATACCCATGGTCTTCATGGTGCCACGTTTCGTATTTGCATATTTTTATTGTTTCCTTTAAAGTACTTACGGATATCTAGTGTAGAACATGCACTTCACTTCACATATATAATATGATATATATTCATGTTTTTGGAATATGTGTTTCTTTCTATTCATAATGTATCCAATTAGATAGGTTGTGGCCGGTTGGTCATCTCATTCCAGTATAAAATCGTTATTCCATTTGTATGCGGCTGAGGCTATATGGTCTTGTGGCTAAGTTAAACTAGGTCATGCAAAATCTTCATGTCTCAGTCTAATGTATATGTAATGTCCTCTCTTCCTATTTAATAAGCAGAACATGCTCTAAAGAAGTGGTTGTATATTATACATATGATATATTGAGGTAATATAGTGTCATAGTGGTGCAGCCACTTTCAGCTCTAGTTTCGCCAATGTAGGCTACATGTTACCAGGAGATAACATGTCCAGCCGGAACCAAATAGTCATGCTTTTCACTAAGTTAGTTGAAAGAACTTATGTCCCATTTTACCATTGGAATCAAACATGTTGTAACGATAACGTAAGCAGTTTCCAAGAGATTTGTAAAACACAAACGTAAACAGGCAAATTGAGTCTTCTTTGTAAAATATTTTATTATAAATGTAAAAATATTGGTCTATACCATTTCCATTCATTTTTACACTATTTGGCTTGGTTATAAACTTATAATTAATTTGGGTTAATATTTATTACTGTTTGATTCAAATTATTTCAACTTAGTTTTCAAAATTTTCAATCATTCTCATCTTAAAGTTACAACTTGTTTCTGTTGATTAGATGTGGATTATTTTCGTTTTTGTTTTGAGAATCAAATGTCGAATATTTTCCTGTACGTGAATACATGTAGACATATTTATGGGCAAGTCAAGAAGTAGTCGCGCTCCATGCGGGACCCCCTATGCCTACCTCGCGCTTCTTTTAAGCGTGACGTAGCGCGGCCCACGGCGGTCCATCAACCTCCTCCGCCGGGCACCGCTGCTCGGCATCGCCGGAACAATCGTTCCTGCCGTCGGAACAACGGAGCCCGTCGTCGGAACAATCGCGCCCGTCGCCGGAACAATCTCGTGCCGCGCGAGGAAGCCGGACGGCGGTGCGACGGCACGGGGGAGCCAGACGGCGGCGATGGCTTGGCGCAGGCGAGAGGAGCGACGGGAGGGAGAAGAAAACACAGTGGCCGTCATAACAGTTTTTTGTACTAATCTCAAAGCGCGCTACTCAAGGGCTTTGCACAGCGCGCTAATTATAAGGATTCCGGCTCCATGCTGCCAAAAGCAAAAAGAAGTGAAATAGTCATGGACCGTGATATGCCGATAATGGGCCAAAAGCTTATCGAAGCTAATCCCAACATAGCAGATCGAGAGCCCGCCCGGGAAGACGAGCGACGCAGAACCAGTGGCGGGGCTAAGGGGTGGGCCGGGTGGGCCGCGGCCCACCCCCAGATTTGGCCGCCAAGCAGCCCACCCTAGGAGCGTAGCTCCTTTGGAGTCCTCGACCGACTCCCCGTTTGTTCCTTCCTACGTGACCACCGAGCGGAAGACGAAATCGAATGGACTCGTGAGAGAGAGAAGGAAAGGGGGAGGCTAGGGTTGGTGTTGCGGAGGCGCTGGTGCTTCCCGGTGGCGGCGGCGGGAGTTCGCTCGGCTCGGCGGCGAGATCTGCGGCCGGGCGGCGCGCAGCAGTACTGGTAGGCTGGCAAGGGTGGAGGCGACGCACGCGGGCAGGCTGGCAAGGGCCGAGGAGCGGCGGCTCTCTACTGATTCTGCTGCGACCTGCGATTGCTGCTGCCTCGGCGCCTCCTACTCTGCTCGGTTAAGTCAGCACCCACTCGCTTAGGTCAGTATACATCGGCAATTGGCCAGCAGCTCCTTCTCCATTCGATTTGGCAATTGGCATAGCAAAACTTAGTCTTACCTAGTGCTATTTCATTGCAGCATGAAGAAGCAGAAGGATAGAGATATTGCATCTCTTTGGCGGAGAGTTGCAGCAAAAAAGAATTCATCCTCTTCTCCCTGGGTAGTGAGATATTTTGAAATGGCTTGAAACAAATAGACATACTGTGTATGATTTGGTAATACTTGCTTCTCAAATTGGTATTGATTCTACCGGTGGCGACGGTAAGTGTTGAAAGATCATTTTCAGTAATGAATTTTATCAAGAATAGGTTAAGAAATAGAATGAGGGATACCCTTTTGGATGATTGTTTAGTTACTTTCATTGAGCGGGAAATTTTCTTAAATGTGCTTGAAAATACATCATTGACACCTTTATGAGTATTAGAAGGTGTAGGCCGAATAGGAAGCAGCAGCCAGCAGTAGCAGTTTCTTAGGTTTTTGTAACCATTGTACTCATGTAACTTGTATTTCGGAGATATTTTTTCAATTGCAAGTTGGCTAAACTCTATTTTACATCGGCCGCACGTTAACGCGCGGGCACGGCCGCCTCGCGCGCGCCGTGCGATCTCCAACGGGCGGCCACAGGCACGCTACGATTTCTCTTCTTAACAAAATATCACCATCACGTGGGACCCACCCGAGGAGGTTGTCTTGTGAGCGTCACTTTCCCGTTCATTTCATCGTGCTCATTCTCTCTCTTCTTTCTCTCTCTACCTCTCTTCTCTCCGCATCCCATGGCGGTCGCGAGGGACACTGAGATCCGACAGCCACGTCACGGTTGCGGAGGCTCCGGCGGCGCTGGGGGCGGGGATAGCGGCATCGAAGGACGATGCGGCCGCGGCGGGCGATGGCTGCGGCAGCAGATGCCGGAGCGGGTACGGATGGCGGCCGTGTCGGTGAGCAAGGAGAAGTCGACGCAGGTGAGGACCTGCTGCAGCTTCTCGGCGGTGAATCGGGTGATTCGGTGGCGCCCCACTCCCCTCTGCTGCTCCACTACTGCCTCGCGTCAATTCTGATGAAATCCACCACCGTTAGGGTTTGCAGTTCCCGACGATGAGGTCGTCTACCTCATTGTCTCTTCTGGTATGCATCCTTGTCCTTGTCTCTCTCAATCCTGACGGATCATCAACGTATGAGGTTTGGATTCGTGTTTTTGCAGTGGTTTATTCCTGATTTAATAGAGTTTGGGGGTAGATCCACGCCGAGTGAGGTGGGGAAGAAATTGAGAGGCATCCTAGGGTGTGCTCATGTGTTGCTTTTCCCCGCCATGCTCGAACCCTACATATGCTCATGTTCATTTTCACCAGGTTTAGAACTCGTTTCGATGTGTGTGTACTGTGATTTGTGTCCCGGACCCCGTGACTTTGATTCGGATGGCCTAGTGACATTGGTTTGCTCTGAATCGTGGCTAGTTTCCACTGCAAAAGTTGCTACATTCTGTCAACTAAACACCTGGATTTCGTTGCGTGATGATGAGAATTTTGTTTTTCCCATTCCAGTTGTGTGGTAGCTCACAGCTAATTCACTGCATAGTCCCAATAGTTTGGTGATTAACTTGGTTTCTGCAGATTTGGGCTTTTAATTTTGAAAGATGATCAGTGAATAGAATTGGAAATGTCTATGAATTATCTGCAGCTAAGTAGCGACCTGCGATTGCATCCCCTTTTCATTAGCTACACTTGTGGACTAGTGTGTTTTCAGTATGAACTGCATGGCAGCTCGATCTTTTGCACGGAAACAGGGAAGACAAAATGCATGCAAGCTCGTTACTTAAGTACCAATATACCGCTTCGCTTGTTGCTAACTCGGATATAACCTTTTCCTGCACCAGCTAGTTGCCCGCTTGCTTTGAACTTTTTACCGTTAGATCTTTGGTCATGGACTCCTGGTTCAGCAGCTTGCCTTGTGTGCTTTTACCTTTACTACATTTGAACTAACTAGGATTTTAGAGTTTCTTTTTTCAGCTTCCACATTGCTTTGTTGTTGTGACATGTAAAGTTCAGATACTGTAGTGTTCCAACTGATGGAGTTAATATTCATCAAGGGATTATGCAGAATTGTAGATGCTGAAATGCCTCATCACAGCTAAAACTGTAGAACCTTCAACCATATCATCTTCATGTTTATGATCAGATATGTTTAAAAATGCTTATCCATTCTGATTAAAAATATTTAGGTGCTAATGTTAGAACGAAATGCTTAGGAGTTACAATTTAAATGTGGTCTATTTGCAATAATTTTTAACATAAAGACTACAATGAGCTGACACTCATCCTCAAGGTCTAACGCACTTGGAAATTGGAACCAAAACAGGCCATGTCTCCTGGACGCATAGAAAACATTTTTATAGTATTTTGTAAGCATTTCTAATAGTTTTCCTAAGTAATTTTTTCAATAAAGATAAGCTTTTTTCTTGTTGGCTACAAGGCTTTTCTTTTGTGATTTTCGGCTGTGTCTAACAAGTATTATATTTATAAACCATGGAATTCTTTGCTAAGTGTTTGCCTCTTGGCTCTGGAATTTTAGTTATTTATTAGCCTTCACCAGTGTTTATTCTAATTACATGTTGGGAGCTGACAACCTAATGTTACATTTCCTATTGCAGTGAAGCCATTCCCCAAGGACGACCCCATGAAGAAACCTCACCTTACTGCCTTATTTGTTGGCTAGAAGGCTGGCATGACTTACGTTGGGCCTGAGGTCGAGAATCCTGATTCCGGTACGTTCACCTCTTCTTTCTTGTAGTTCAGCCCAGTCATCTTGGGCTCTGCATATTCTTCGCAAGTAACACCTTGGTATAATATCAGAAGCCTTCCATTAATTTTAAAGCACATAGGCTGCAGATAATAGAATGTAAGTAGAACTTATATTCGCTACAAGTTTATACAACCCTGACCAACATGATGTCCTGTTTCTTATATTCAACCATCTCTAGAACGATTTAGATAGAGATGGTTTGTTAACCCGATGAATTGCCTGACTTTCCCACTTTGTCCCCTGCACACATAAAGCTATTTGATGAGCTAGTAGGCATCTATAGTAATTGAAGCATAGGCCAATAATCCATCTCATGATAAAAATACTTCTTATAGGTATTTTTATACAGCACATGTAATTCTTTTATACGTGTATGAATGCAGCTTTATGTGTATATTGTTAGCATGGCATTAGAGGCTCGTACTAATTTGATAAGCATTTTATGTCATACAAACATCAGTTTCCTGATTTATGACAATCTTATTAAGTTTATGTATGTAAAAACCTCTTTGATGTTGGGACCTGGTGTAAAAACAACTGGTGTGCGTTTTTTCACCTTAGCTGCAATGTAATAATGTTGGGAACATGATCATGAAATTGTTATTTAGTCCTATAGTTATGTTGCAGCAAAATTGCGTGCTGCCATTTTCAATATTAGTTCTGATCGTGTACTTTTGTTTGATATCTTTTGAGGGAAAATTGCATTTTACATGTCATGGTTCTTTTTTTGTGTGTGTGGTTCAGCACATTGAATGAAATGAAAGGTTCAGTAAAGAAAACATTAATATAGGATAGATGGTGTTGTCTGCCCCTTGTTTTTATGTATGGTCTGTGAAAGAAATGCTTATGAAATTACAGAAAACTGCTCCTAGTATTGTCTGATTTGCTTTCGAATATTCAGTAAATTAGCTTACTAAAAATATTTAAGAAATGCCATTATTTGAGTTCACATAAGAAACACGCAGAGATGAAGCATATCTAGCATTTTTTGAAAGTAATTCTTTAATATCTATAAGTATTTTTATTGGTCATCAAAAGTTATTGTATGTACATGACAGCTTGGGAACATATGACCCTGACATTTCTATTTTTCTTTATGTGTTTCCATTTTTTGTGTCATAGATATGTATTACATGTAAAGCATTTTTTTGTCATCAAATCAGCATTTTATATTGCACATAAATGCATTTTAATCAAAATAACAAAGCATTTTCAATTTGTATTATGTGAGTGACTGTAAACATGATAAGTACTAATTACGGGCAAATCCTGGTCGTTGTTGTTTTTAGGTGATTGCCATATGAGGAGCTACACATGTGTTTCAGAATACTTTTGAAGGTTTCTATGCCACAATTATTGGCTAGATGGTAGCTTTTTGAATAGCAAAATGCGGTGAAAGGTCTGTAGAGCAAATATTTTTGTAACGACTCTGTAGCAAATTGGTTCTTTTTTTTTTTTTTTGGAAACAGTAGCAAATTGGTTCAATCTGCTTAGCAGCTGCAAAAGGATGATATGTGGCAAGTTACCTGCACCTTTTTGATCTGAAATTACTTTTTTTTTTTGTTATGAGGAAACCAAAATTCTTCTCTGTTGCTTTTGGTATTGGGCTTCCATCTAAGCAGATCTGTCGTCAGCGTCAAAATAGCTCTGTAAAGCAAATTTATGCGGGTCCCACACTCGACTTTGTCTCACGTACCCGCTCCTCCGCGTGCGGGCTCACGCCCTCCATGCTAGACGACAAAAAGGCACCAGGAAAGGAAATTGCGCGGCCTGAATTGCTTTCCGGAAACGGTTGGCCGTGCGCGAGCCTTTAAGGCACGGCGGCCGTGCCTTAAGGCGCGTTCGGCGCTTCAGTTTAGAGCCTCTAAAGAAAATCTTATTATTTAAGAGTATTACATAAAGTTTAATGACAAAATCTTTTTACAGATGGGTATATTTTTACGAGACGAATCTAATGAGCCTAATTAATCTATGTTTTGCTACAGTGATGCTGCAGTAATGCTACAGTAAATATCGTCTAATCACGGCTTAACTACTCTTGTTAAATTCGTCTCGCAATTTAGAGGGGGGTTTTGCAGTTAGTTTTGTAATTAAAATTTATTTAAGACAAAATTCTTTTTGTTTAGACCCCTCTAAATTTTAACCTCTAAAACGCCGAACGCGCCCGTCCCAATAACCGTCTCCTATCCAACGACCTCCAGGCGCACGTCGCACACCTTCTTCCGTGTCTGTAGCGGCCGTGTCGCGCGTGACATATATGGACGTGCGCGCGGGCCGGCCGACCTGCATGCATGGCACCTGAGACGTGAAGTACACCAAGGGGTGAGTACTAGCTAGCTAGGGGCAAGGAGACGACGACGTGCACACGTGATAGGTGGCCGGCATGCAAGTACGGCCGGGCGCCTCGTACGTCGTCCCTTGCGTGGCATGCACGGACGTGTGAGGATTGAGATACAGTGCCACCACAGTGGTAGCGGATGCCGGAGTAGTGAGGTGCTAGCAGCTGTGTTAACAGTGCACGCAGTGGCAGTTTTGTGGGGGCGCATGGTGGCGGTATCCCAAACGAGCAGCCACCGCACCCCCCCGGTATGGGCGCCGGCCTGCTGGAAGAAGCTAGCTGCGGCAGGCATGCAACGTCAGCCGGTGTACAAACAAGCAGCCACCACGACACAGTCTAAGTAATGGCGGTATGCGCACTCGGCACTCTGCACTGTGCGCGCACGGGCCGGGTTTTGATCAGTCTCCCTGTTTCCGCTCTGAGCAAATGGGACTTCTTGCTTCCTTTTCTTCGCGAGGAGGGTCAGGAGGGTCGCCGTCGGAGCAATTGATACGTGACCACTGTGTATGATATGATATATATGCACCGGCGCACGCGAGCTAGGCTCGGAGCATTCAAACTCATCCACGCTTTGTATGGCGCGCGCGCGCGTATGTGTATACAGTGGCAAGGAACTAGCTAGCCACTTTTTTTTTTAAGAACGTACGGAGCACGTATTTCATTAAAAAGAAGAAGAAAGTTATTACTGCGTGATCAGGGCTAAGCCCCCTAAGGGACTCAGCAAAATCCAACCACGAAGTATATACAAACAAACGACACACGACAACAAGTGATACATATAGTAGGGTACCACAAACCCTCACTAACGAAAGCTACAAAGGGAACATGCTCCCAACCAAGAGTAGAAATGAAACTAAGAAACAACAACTAGGACTGTCTAGGAAGAAGCAACTTCCGCCACTTGGAGAACCTTGCCATGACCCAGAGATTAGCCTCATGATGATCTCCTGCGATAAAGCGACCGACTGAAGGGCACATCTTACAAACACCATGTTGTTTCTCTCTTTCCATATCCTCAAAGCGACCAAATTAAGAAAGATGTCGAAGCCTGAAGCATATTAACTTTGGGACTCTGTTGCGTGACCCGAGCCACCAATCAACGAAAGGGAGATCACCCACCTCCGGAGTGATGTGATGCAACCTATCCTGCAAAGTATCCGAAGCCAGCCAGGTTTCTCGACTATATACAAAATGCAGGAGGTGATTGAGTGTCTCTGGCTCTTGCGCACAAAGGGCGCATGTATCATTTTGCCGCAATCCGTAGCGAAGTAGCCTGTTAGAAGTCCAATTACGACCAAGCAGTTCTAGCCAGAAGAAAAAAGCGACAGTTGTTGGGAGCTCGAGTTTTCCATCAACCGTCCATATCCAGCGGAAGCGTTCCAGCTCGTTTCTCAGGACTACCTCTAAGGTCTGCCTGAGTACTGTAGCTCTAACTGGAGTGACAAGTGGCCAGAGCAGCGACCAAGAGCGAAACGTGTCGTTCAAAGGGTCCAGCGGGCTAGGCCCTTCTTCACAGCACTCTCCCGCCCAGGAGACAAGCCAGCGGCGGCTATGACCAGCATCGGAAGCTGTGCGATGGCGATTGTGAACGGAACCCAATGGTCCGGGAATGCCATGAAGAGGTAAGTTGACGACACGTTACGACACGACCGCATGTTCCGCGTCCATCCGACGGTGACCACGACCATGTGTTCCACATCCAGGTGGCGGCGACCACAACCAAGTGTTCTGTGTCCAAACGACGATGGTGGCAACCACGACCACGTTTTCCACATCTAGACATCGGCGACCATGACCACATGTTCCGTATCCAGGCGTCGGCGACCACGACCACGTGTTCCGCGTCCACACGGCGGCAATGACGACCATGACCAAACGACCACGACCACAACCAAGACGACCAAGCGACCACGACCACGACCACCACCACGACGAAGCGAACACAACCACGCGACCACGACCACCATGACGACAAAGCGACCACGACCACACTTTCCGTGCCCAAACGGCGTCGACCATGACCACAACCACGGCCCAAGCGACCACGACCACGACCAAGCGACCACGACCACGACGACCAAGCGACCACGACCACGACCACGCGACCACGACCACCACGACAACCAAGCGACCACGACCATGACCACGACGACCAAGCAACCTCGACCACGGCCACGACCACATTTTCCGTGTCCAAACGGCGGCGACCACGACCACGACGACCAAGTGTTCCGCTTCCAGATAGCGGCGGTGACGACCACGATCATGTATTCCGCTCCCAGGCGGCGGCGACCACGACCACATGATTTCTCGCGCGACCAAAGTTCGTTTGACAACATAGAAGACGATCGGATCCAGTCAAGGTAGCAGTGGATCTGACATCAAACCACTCGATGAGTCGACCAGCACGTCCACTACGTGCCGGCAGCCGTTGCGGCCAAGCGCGACCGCGACCGAGAGAGAGAGAGAGAGAGAGAGAGAGAGAGAGAGAGAGAGAGAGAGAGAGAGAGAGAGAGAGAGAGAGAGAGAGAGAGAGAGAGAGAGGGAGGGAGGGAGAGAGAGAGTGAGAGAGAGTGAGAGAGAGAGAGAGAGGACATGAGCGACCAAGAGAGAGAGGACAGGAGGAGGTGGCGACGGCTACCACTGGAGGAAACACCTCTAGTACACTCGTGTGCCTCGATAGTACATGGCGGGAACTATCACCCTAATAGCATTCCAGTGCATCCGCCAGGCGCGTACAAGAGAAAAGGACCACGGCCTAGAGATGATGACCATGCCTACAAGTTGGGGAAGAAGGCAGGGACCACGTCGCTGCTTCAAGGACCTGAGCACGGTCCCACTTGAGCCAACCATGGAGGCGGTATGACCACCACCAACTTGCCGGCGCCAAGGCCAACACCTGGCAAGCGATTGGCACCAGCCGTTCCTTCACTAAAGCGACCAAACTTTGCCTGTGCAACCATCTTCGGGCAGCCCACCTGCTGTTCCCCCACATATCCACAACGAGACATGCTGGATCTGGGTGAAGAGAGGCAGGGGAAGTTCTGTAGAGCATGAACAGAGATGACCGGGAGAGGAGCTCGAAGGGGAAGCTGCGGCAAAACTACAATTGGACTTGCCACCGCCTACAGAGAAGGGGCAACCATGGCAACCTTAAAGGCCATCGATGATGTGCAAGCTTTGTATGCCACCCACGAACAAGTAAAAAAATAAAGCGACAAGCAAAATAAACAAGGCATTGCAATGTTTGCATTGTATCCAACCACAGACGAACTATGCCCATTTGGATTTTGCGACCACGCGACCACGAACTGTCATCCAGACGCCATCATGCGACCATGCCCACGGGGCAACCCAACGCCGACCAACTCCGCAGGCCCTCGGCAGCCACCGGCTACCACGTCAGCGGAAGGCGCCCGGGTGGCTGGCCCGAGTAGTGAAGGTCGGATCCTCACGCCAAACGGCGACGATCGGATCCACACCTCATGCGCTTGAAGGCCGGGCCCGAGCACAAGATGGAGAGATCAATGTGCTGCTGACGGGGCTCGAGAAGGGGGCGACCAGGATAGCACGCCTGGATCCAAGAGGGAGGGAGCCGGATCCATGCTCCGATGGCCTATCTCAATCAGGAGGCGACCAGATCCATGCTCCGGTGGCCGAGCTCAAGTAGGGGGAGACCAGATCCACGCTCCAGCGGCCGGATGCGTGCCTCGACAGACGGACCCAACCGGGAGGGGGCGGATCCGCGGCCCAGCTGCCGGACCCGAGCGGGAGGAAGATGCGGACGGAGAGCGCGGAGTTGAGGTCGATGTGGAGGTCCTTGGACGCGACGCCGTCGGCCGCGGCGAAGGCCGGGTTAGCGGGCGCGGTGGCCTCGTCGGCGAGGCAGGAGACCACGAAGGTGGCCGCGTGGGGGTCCCCCGCGGCGGCGGCGGCCGGCGTTGGCCAGCGACTGGAGGCGGTGGCGGAGGAAGAGCTTGAAGAAGACGCTGTAAATCTTCACACCGACGCTCGGAATGGCTCGCACACGCGCTGCCTCACTCGAATCCGCGCGTCACACGGCCAGGTCCTCCGTTCGGATCCAGAGAGCGCAACGAACCGCCTCGGCCATGGTCACGGCCATCGGATCCGCGCCTGCAACGGGGGCGCGCGGCGTCGCCGGGGCCGCGCCTCCCCTCGCGCGTGCCGTCGACCGCGCGGCGTAGCCGGGGCTGCGCCTCCACGGCCCGCTTCGAGGAAAGAGGGAGGGGGGCGGCGGCGTTGAGGGAGGGGGAGGGGAGTGGGGCGGCGGCGTTGAGGGAGGGGGAGGGGAGGGGAGGGCGGCGGCGGCGTTTCCGTGACCTTCTCTTTTGATGAAAATTGAAGTTGGTGCATGCATTCTGCCTGGTCTTTTCACTAGCTAGCCACTAGTACTACAGTGAGCGGCAACGGCCAGAGCGTCCGACACACGCGCGGCATGCCGGCCGCAGAGATGCGCATGCGTGCATGCAGGTTCCAAAAGACGACATGGCCTTACCATCATCCTCAGCTCTTCTTCAATTCCTCACTAGCTAGACCACGACACTAGTCCAGTTCTACTCACAGCTGGCTCACTCACCCAGGTATATGGTCGGTCGGATACATAGTATACATGCATAATGCACGGGCACGACCGGCACGCAACTCCTGTGCGTACGTGTGGATTCATAATTACCACGGCGGAGCATCGGCGGCGGCGCTTGTACGCGATGCGGGGGCGGCGAGCGTGTCCGGAACGTCGCAGAGGCCGCCGTGTTGTCGTGCACGCGGGGTACGCTAAGGCGGAGCTAAGCATGGGACACGGTGACCGCGCGGGCAATGCGGTTGCACATACGGGCCTGCACGGTGTTCTTCGCGGCCTGGGAGGTCGCCGCCGCCAGGGACTGAGCTATAATTTGGCCCAATTATTGCGTCTTCCCCTTATTCGGGTCGGGTCTACCCAACCCACAGGCAGGCGTACGGTGCTCGTGCATGCACACACGCTCCTCCGTGTCCCTCGCGGCCGTGTCGCGCGTGACATGGACGTGCGCGCGGCGATGCGGCGGGCCGGCCGACCAGCAATGCATCATGGCACCTGCGACGTCAAGTACAGCAGCAAGGGTAGGGCTGGTGCTACTACTAGCTAGGGGCAACGACACGACGACAGAGGCATGTTCAAGGAATTCAACAATTGATAGAAAATCACATTTAGTTCTCATAGTTTTTTCAGTTTGTTTTTTGATTGCTTTGTACAGTTTTTTGTTTTCAGACTCTTTTACATATAAAAAATTGAATAAAGTGCTGTAGGGCGCTGCCCTCCAGTATTCCTTCCAAAAAAAAAAAAAACCAAGACGACGACGAGGGCGTGCACACCTGACAGGTGCCCGGCATGCAAGTACGGCCGGGCCGTCGTCGTCCCTGCATGGCATGCATGCACGGACGTGTGTGTGTGAGGATTGAGAAATACAGCAGTGCCACCACAGTAGGAGAGGCTGCCTGCCTAGCTAGCTGCTGCCACGGAGCGATGAGGTACGTACTAGCCGCTGCGTTAACAGTGCACGCATTGGCAGTTTGGGGTGCATGTCGGTATCCCGAACGGGCCGCCACCGCACCGGCCGGTATGGGCGCCGGATGCCTGCGGGAGCATGCAAACGTCGGCCGATGCACAAGCATGCAAGCAGCCACGACGGCACAGTGTAAAATAAATAATGGTGGTTTGCGCACTCGGCACTGTGCGCGCACGGGTCTTCGGTTTCCACTTGGAGCACACGGGATTTGCTTTCTTTCTTTTCTTCAATTCGCGAGGGTCGCCGTCGGAGCAACTGAACCGTAACCACCGTACTGTTCGTGTATGCATCGGCGCACGCGGGGCTCGGAGCATTGGAACCAATTGACGCATGTATGGCGCGGGCGTGCGTATGTGTATACAGTGGGAAGGAACTAGGCACTGATATATACTACAGTGAGCGGCAACGGCCAACGGCCAAGGCGTCCGAGACACACGGCATGCCGTCCGGCCGCAGAGATGCGCATGCGTGCACTGCAGGTTCGTTCCAAAGGACGACATGGCCGTCGTCCTCAACGTACTCTTCTTCTTCAATGCCTAGATAGAGCGAGCAGGCTCGCTGGTTGGTTTCGGTCTTTTCGTGACGGCCACGATACTGGTCTTTGCTCACAGGCTCAGCCACCCCCGGATGGCCGGATACATACTCCTACAGGCACGCACGCACGTCCTGTGTATATGTGGGTTCACTACGACGACGCACCATGCGCCAGACGCACGTACACAGTGCCCAGGTCTTCTTCTTGACGCCTTGTCGTGGACACCTTGTCGCCGCGCGAGTTAAGACACTTCGCCCGTTTTGGTTTCTTGCTTGCTCTGCTTGCGTAGCCCCTGCCGCTTGTCGGCCTTGTCTCAGACTCGGACCTCGACTGGAGTACGGTTCGATTACCCCTCCGTTGCTCGCTTGATCGAGTACTAGTGGTATTGGACTCCTCTCTCGGTACCAAAATATTTGCCATTTTAATTAGCTTTTTAAAGTTTTTAAAAATATTTGACATTTTCGCTTTCCGACTCCTGAACCACATTTTTCTTTTTCTAATATGGAGTACACCTCTATCTTTCCTCTTTATGTTTATGTGCAGGTGTCTTTTTTTAATCTTCTTAATCTTCGTGCAGACATCTAAAATGCCAACTATAATGGAACGAGAGGAGTACATCCATTAATCATGTTGTTCTATGTTCAGATAATACGTATACGTATACTATGCTACCCAATGTGAGCATTTCTAACGTATACTGCTACACTGCAGCAGGCAGAATACGTAAATTTGGTGCAAGGTAAAGGCAAGGAGCCGTCGCATCCGAGCGTCTCAAATCGAGCGATGCAGCCGTACACACGTCCATCGATCTTGTCACCCTAGCTCGAGCTCCGATCCATCCGTCCGTCCATCACGCGCTGCTTCACGTATCCCGACACCGTCGTGCGCGCAGGCGAAGAGGACCAAAAGAGTTGACGCCTGACGAGAACCCGAAACAAACAGACCTCGGCATGGTCCTGCAGGCTGCTCTCGCTAGCAAACAGATGAGTAGCAGACCATGGCATGGCCCTCTATCTCTCTCTGTCTCGATCTGGCCAGGAGCCGAGGAGGAGGGGCCCATGGGCTTGGGGTCAAGAGTTCTTGCTTCTTGTTGGTACAGTACAGGGCGTCATGCATCGATCAGGTCGGCGCAGCGGAGGACTGGGTGTTGGTGCATGCACGAACTGGGTGTTCCATGCATGCCTCTGCCTCACCTGCATGCATGCCCATCATCCACCTCGATCGCAGGACGTGCGATCGCTTGATGCCAACTGCAAAACGCTGGGCACGAGGCACCTGCCACTTGTCGCACGCGTGGCGTCAGCAATCAGCACCTGCGAGACTGCGACCTTGGAACCATAGAAATGCCATTTAATGTATTTATACGTATAAATTTCATTTCGTACACCAAGCGGGGATAGCTCAGTTGGGAGAGCGTCAGACTGAAGATCTGAAGGTCGCGTGTTCGATCCACGCTCACCGCATTCAACCTTTTTTTTTTGGTTGTGTTCTGCTTCTCCATTTTCCTCTGTTTTACCACCTCACTCTTTGACACTACTGACCAGTATGTAATCTCTTCAGAGCCACGTACGCATCGATGCATCTCAAACTACACGCGCACCAGCAATCAAGGCCTGCTCTCTTCCCATCATCACATCTGCACTCTGCAAGCTCACCGCTCCATGCGTCCCTGTTTCATCTCCACATCTCGAACGCCTCACTCGATGGATGCACATAAAAGAACCAACAAGCGTTGCGTTCAGCTCTGCTGCCCAGCTGCTGTCTTCGCAGCAGGGTCGCAGTTCATTGCAGGCCCTGCAACTGCAACCCGCAGAGCTCGCCTGCTTGCCCGTGCTCGCCTGTCACAGCTCAGCTCAGAACAACCAGCGCATGCCCTCACTGAACTGTCTGTGTTTCGTGACCTGATCATCTCAAGCCTTGTTCCGGTGCTCAAATATCATGTCGCGAACTGGGTGGACGCATAAGCATCAGCAAATCGCAACACTGCTAATGACTCGTCCATTAACTTGCTCGAAAGCATGCTTAGATCAGAATCCCATTCATCGCCACTGGACGTCAGTTATGAACCTGCAGTTTCTGAAAACCTTCATTCCCTGAACTGCATTCGACATATCATCAGACGCCGGCGTCCACAGTTCAGGAATACTAATACAGCGATACTATTGTTCTATTAGTTGAAGGGCATGTCAAAAAGGCAAGAGCCGCAAGACAACGATTTGATGTTGGCAATGCTGCTCCTGTTATATAATAACAGTGGAAGGACATTGCCTGTATCGATTAGAAGCGCACCAAAAGAAAAGGCGAAGCAAAACCAAGGTGTCATGGATTATGGGTGACAACAAACGAAACAAAAAGCCAATTGCGAGCTGTCAGTGCAGATGCCTTGCTTGTGTTGGATTTGATGTGACTGTTCCTCTCTCCATCCTCTTTCACCTTTATCTTTTGCTTGCAGTGCACTGTTGGACTAGCTTGGAACACCGTTTCCTTCTCTCTACCTTTGGCTTTTCGTTCTGCTGGAGGTTGTCAGTCGCTTGGAACACCATCCCAGCACAGGAGATTCTGAACTTTGTTAGGCTCTTCGCACTCACGTCCCTCTATATGCTTCCTCTAAAAGGAATATTCCGTCTTGGTCATCAAGATTCTTTCCTTTATACCAATTTTCTCTGCACCCATGATTCCTCTATACTCTTCCTCTATCCCAACTACCACATATTTTATTCAACCATCTCCAACTACCATCTCATTTTAACAAACATATTTCTTCATAACACAATCATTTATAATGGGTATTCTGAATACCAATAAATTGCAGGAGTCTTTTATAAAAATCCAAGACACAGAAAATTCATTAAAAAATACAAATCTATACAAGGATACAATCTTCCCGGCGCCGGCCGATTCTCCTCTTCCTCCACCACTCCGTAGCCTTCTACCACATTCTTCCGCCGCCATGACGCAGCCGTCTCCCCCTCTTCCTCCGCCACCCCTTCCTGCTGGGCTGCGGCGACCACTCGCAGGACAGAACACGGACGGCGGTGGGACGGGGCGGCAGACCCGGCGCACCCTGACGCAGATCCGCTCGTCCCTCCGGTGGATCGAGCAGCACCAGCGCGTTCACCGGTGAGGGCCTCCCGCGCCCTCCGTCCCACGCCGCGGGCCTCCGTCGTCTCTCCACCCGCGCCTCGGCTCCCTCGACCCCGCGCACCCCGGCCACGCCGTCGCCCTCCGCGGCTTCCGCCCCACGCCGTCCCCGTCCGCCGTCTCCGAGGTTGCGTTCGCCGAGGCGGCGCTCTAGCTCCCTCGACGAGCTCGCGCAGAACCAGCGCGCCTCCGCAGTCGCCGTCGCATCCTCTGCTCCGTCCCCTTTCCCTCCCCAAGCGCGCAGGCGATGCAGTTGGACGGCCGCGGGCCCCACGCCCGATAGCGGACCTCCGCGGAGACCGCGAGGAGTAGCGGAACCGGGGACTTCCGCTTCCGTAGCGGAAGCTTTACAGTGTCCCGGTGCAGCGTTTTTTTACTCTAAAACTTTCTAAAACTTACTGAAGAAAGCGGTCCGGGTACCGGTGCGGGCAGCCTTAGCAGGAAATGCTGGTTACAGATTACTGTAAAGAAACTAGTCACAGATGTACTAGAGTAGTAATAGCAACTTGTATATCACACTTGGAAAAAGGGCATCAAGTGTTCACGTGTTACTAGTACAGTTCTCGGTTGACTGAACATTAAACTAAGGTTTCACATGGAGAGCAGAGAATCAAAATAAATTTAGCACCCTGGTTTCTCCTCGGGTAGAGACAAGCGGCAGAACTCTGCAGCAAGGCGTCAAACACAGTTACTATGAATCTGAAATTGGATCAGTTGAAGCATAAGACTACCCACAGTGGGGTGAAAAAACGATGCTGAAACCGTCTCTCTCCTCACTCAGCATCGGTGCTGACTGCTGTGGCTACCGATGCCCAAATCAATTTCGGTGCCTCCGGATCATGTTCAGGTATCGGTGCTGAAACAATAAAATAGTATTAAACATCACATGGCCGTCGCGCGAAGGAAACGACGAGGCACGCGGCGCTCTGACAAAACGGCCCCACGTAAAATTGGGTATCGGTGCGGTCCGCTGCGGGCGTCGAGCAGAACTCAGCATCGCTATGAGCCTGGCCCACTTTTCAGATTTTCAGCATCGGCTCTGCTGTGGATAGTCTAAGTACTCTTCTGCTGATGCAACTGCACGATATAATAGCCTAGCTAAACTGGACGATTACCTCTTGATTCTTTCCCTTCTAATTTCAGTCGAAAATATCATGGCAATGGAGGGCATGATGGGAATGGGATCATGGGGAGGAGCATGTGACTCCCTCCGCTCGGTGTGATCTCCATGATTTAGGCAACAAGAAGACGTTAACAAGAAGTTAAGAACCAGTGACACACACCTAGATTCAAGAACCGTTCATACAGAGCATTCTTCTCCACTCGCAAACATCAATGATCAAGACAAGCTCTTTTAAGAGTACTACATCTATATATACAGCGAGTGACATGGAAAAACCTTTTTTGATAAAACCGAGACAGTTTTAGATATTATTTGAACTGACAAGAGCGACAAATATGCCAAAAAGAATGGGGGAGCAACGCCAGAGCTTTCAGGGAACGTTGCACATAACAAAGCCATCTCGGAGGAGCATAATGGAGGGCAGGGAGGCAAACCCTTGTTTCACACACAGCATAGCAATGAGTGCCACAAATGCATGCCTCACTGAACCGCTCAAGCACAACCAGAAAAGGGCATTAACATGATTGTAGCCATGCAAGCCTCTCACACCCATCCATCATTCCTCCCTCAGGCTAGGAACAATCTATTATCCTAAAGCTAAGTATCATTTCTTGCAATAATTCCACAACTTGCACGGGATGCACTATCTGTTTTACAAAGGTTCTAAGGAGGAGAAATTAACATGGTGTTTACCGACACTACAAATAAAAGGGAAAAAAAATACATTTTTTAAGCAATATATTGCTTGGTGAAACTAACAGCCTAAAGTTGGATGAAGTGTATAAGTTAGCGAACATGGGCTGGTACTTTTCCGTCGACATAAAGCTTGTCTTCAGATGCCTAGCAACAAAATTGCCCAATATCCTGCAAAAGTACAACAATATATGTTAATTATTTCAGCTTTTCCAATACGAAGGATGACACTGCCAGATAATCGAGATACCGTACCTTTTAGGTTAGTATTTGCACATTCTTTCTTCAGTATCTGTTACGAAGAATGCCAAACAAACAGCCCATTAGGTTTCTGATTATAATGATTTGATATTAACATCTCAGACGCTAAGCATGTCTCAGATTAGCAAACAGATCGTCAAGGGGGGAATTTTTTAATCATACTCACATCTGACTATCTAATGAGCTGAATCTGGAACCCTACATATAGAACATTTGACCAACCTCCTAGCCTGCATGAAGCACCATAAAGAGTAAATAAAATAAGAATGCAAGTCAAACCCTCGCAAGAAAGAAAAGAAAAGAATGCAAGTCAACGTTGGACAGAGAAATTTCTAGGCCTCAATGGAACAAGAACAAAATGCAAATTGTATTCCTCTTACCTATCTTGCTATCAAATCAGTAAAAGTTTATTTCTCTGTAGCTCCGAGAATGCGGCAAAAGCTCCTCCACCTCAATCCTTGAACTGAAATAACCCATATTTCTCCTCCTCTGGTGTACAATTTCAACCTCTGCCAAGAAAATACTGTACACTGGCCTGTGGTCGGAGAAACGAGACTCTCCGCGAACATAAGACAGCTGATTGAGGCCGTTACCATACCAGAGAATGCGATCACACCTGTTTGTTCATAAGAAAGGTTTGAAAGGAATGAGATCCTCAGTTAAAAAGGTACAGTAAATATAGCAGTTCTATCAATATAATATAGTCAAAAGAAAACTACCACGCCGGTGTCCTCCTCTTTTCTTTTGGATGCAAGCCCTCTCCTGCGTACCGATCCGAGTTGAATGAATATTTGTACGTGGGAGGAAAATAAATCCTTCCTTCTTTCCAGCCCTGGAAAACTCGTCCATATCTTTGTTGCATACGGAGCTGTTTCACAAGATGGAAACTCAAATGTTTAAGTCATCAGAATATTAGAGGAGACAAATAGAAGGGATAACAAATGGAATGCAACTTTGAGCCTTTTGTTATGAAACAAAATACTATTCCAACATTGTTGCTTGTTTAAAGTATATACAAGAACCCAAACAATTGAACAGCCCCCAAAAGGAAATGGATACCGTTGAAAGGGCATTGTAGTTTACCTGATCTTTCTCCAGTAACTGCTTCCAGTTATGCATTTCCACAAGAGCTTTTGCTGAACAGTATGATAGGGCAATTCGATAATTCAAATCCCCGAGCCATATAATACGACTGCCATTTTGAAAACAAACTATTAGACAAGTTTACATTTTCTTCTATAATCTTCTGAAAAACACAAACAAGGCTCTTATACGACTGCCATTTTGAAAACAAACTATTAGACAAGTTTACATTTTCTTCTATAATCTTCTGAAAAACACAAACAAGGCTCTTACTCGTGCTCAAGAATTGTCTCGGGTGACTTAACATCATTGGCACCACGAACCCGTGGGAACCTGGTCTTTCTTAAAATTTCCAAAACATCGGAATTCCTGCGCAGTTCATCCCCTTCCTTTTCCCCTGAGGTCAGATGACAACAGATGAAGCAGAAGCTTGTCTGGTGCAAGGACATGCTTATTGAAATTGAACCCTGCAGTAAAAAGGAGAAACTTAATACAAGAAATTTCCGAGATATTGACAAATGACAATGACTAAAATGTCAACAGTGAGGGATATCTAATTGCTAGCTGATCTTTTATTACCTTATTTCCAAGGTACCCCATCAAACCTCTGCCCACACAAGAAACTTTCAAGTTCCTCACATCATCTCTTATTTCATTTCGTACCCAAACTGTCAGAAATATGCCAACCATTTGTTTGCTGGCAACCAAGCAATACCTGGACAGGAAGAGGTAACTCAAAGTAAGTTACCAGGAACCAAAGAAGCACAAAGATATACCATTCAAATCAAAATTTAAAATGAAAGAACTTTAGGATAAGTTGTTCCGGATTCAACTAATAAATGCTATCGGATTACAAAGTCATAACAATACCTGGAGCTGTTTGACTGTCCCTCATTTGGTTCAGAAGGTGCAGGTGCATTGCAGTTATGAGGAAATGGTGAAAACTGTGCAGCATCACTTGCTTCCACTTCTATGTTATCTTCATCTGGTGACCCAGGGCATTGCAAATTTCCATCAAAATCACTTGATCGTCCTCCCAAGTTGACCGGGTCACAGACACTAAACCTGCGATCCAGCCTTGGTTGTGGAAACATGTAGTCCCCGTCCATTCTTAAACTCCGGCTGAGATTGTGAAACGATCGACGATGGAAGAGTGAAAAATTCTCCTGCCTTCGTGCAGACCCCTCAAAATCAGCATCTAGTTCTACAACCGGATCAAGGACCGGTGAAGGAGTGTGATAGCCACCACAACCACTGGTTCCAGGATTCTTATTCAGTGACCGCCTAATTAGGGACACCCACTTCTTGGCAGGAATATTATCTTCCGTGCCAAGAACGTTTCCAGCATTTAAAGGGACTATCTCCTGGAACCTATCAAAGATTGAAAGACCAAAGTAACTAAAAGGCTCAAAAGCACCAACGTCCAAATCAAGCTAACATGAAGGATCAAATACATACCCTAATACATAAATATCAGCGGGAGGAGATGTATGGAGCCATTCGTCTAAATTCAGCCCCTTCGGTGGAGACTTGCCACCGACGTTCCATGTCGCAGCAAATATCCTACATGCAGATGGAGACAACAGTTCGATGCATCAGATTAGTTTAGCATCTTGTTGCAGAATCAAATTGCATGAACCACCCAACAGCAATATGAACAATGATTAAGGCATAGAAGACTCCATGGAAGCTAAACTGATTTTCAAATTACACTACAACAGACATGATGGCCTTTGCAGATAAACACGCATGGTGAATCAATTGTACCTGTAATCTTGGACTTCAGTCAGGCGTGCTACATCGAAATTATTTCTACCTCGGCGAACGCGATCAGCACTCCGCTTATGCGATGACCGGTCTGTGGGGCCACAAGACACAACAGGCAAGAACAATCATATCACTTGGCAGAAGAAAGGAAATGATTTAGAACAAAGATTGGAATAAGGAGCTTGATAAAGTGGGACTGAGCAATGGTGGGGAGAGAAAGCTGCATCTCTGGAGGTCCAGCCGAAGAGAGTGAGGGGTGTGGTCCAAACGGTTCATTTTACTGTACCTGGTTTGCTTCTCTTGGCCGTGCTTGCGCTTGCTTCGTTAGCTGAGCAGCTGGGTCTCCATGATCCACTGCCACCATCCCTTCCTATAATTGATCAAACAGCCAGTTGAGAACGAAAGAAAACGGAGGACGCACATGTAAAGGAAAAGGTGTTTGCTTTGCTCGTGATCTTTGATGAAATCTCTGTCCGATTAAACCACAAAGTAGAAACATACACCAGAAAGAATGGGACAGATACGGGAGGCATACAGACAGAGGAGTCATCCAAGCAACATCAAATAGAATTTAGAAAACATGATGAAACGTATGGCAAAAAGGCTGTTGGTTTGTTGGGACCTTTTAAGAGCTTTTGCATCACTCGATCAAAACTGGAAACTGAAATGCACTAGCAGATACTATCTACGAGTAGTAGGTCTTTTAACATTGGAAAGGGACATGTCACATGGTTTGCTCATCTACCTTTGAATCGATACGGCGAATTAATCTGGATAACTACAAACATCACAGTTAGGATAACCCCAGCTCCAAGCAATCAACTTTATCTTGGTTCAGGCAAGTTGTTTTTCCTAACCAAACAGCGGCAACAAAGCATGCCATTTGGGGGATGGGCTGAGCAGCCAGCAGGGGATCTCATAAACCTCAAATAAATGCACAGAAATAAATATATCCTAGCAGCAAGATGGCTGGCTGCAATTACTCGTGTTTGAACAGCCAGAACGATGCATTAATCGTACCTTGGCCGGCATCGAAATCAGCATGGAAGTCCTGCGACTTGGGCCGGATGTTGAACCACTTCCTCACGAGGGACTTGGACCATGAAAGCTGCACACACGAAAAGAGAAGAAAAAATACAAAGATGAGAACAGAACAGATCACGAAATGGAAAGAACTCAACACGAGCTTCAGGATGGATGCAGCGACCAATATGTTAAAGAAAAACGGACCATTCACACAGTACCTTGTTCTTCTTGGCGCTCTCTTCCCTCATTGTCTCATAGCTCCTCGTCGCAGCAATGGCGCAGGCAGCAAGAGGGATCTATCTACGCCGCCGCCACCCTTGCCGCGATCTGGGGAGCAGGAAGCCTCAAATCCGGGACCGAATCGTCCCAAACAGCGGTGTTTCCGCAGGGGATCCTCCAATCTCGGACCAAATTAGCGGCAGACAAGGGCCAATCAGCCAGCCGGCCGCCACGAGCCGCGCCAAGATTGGATTTTCCGGCGGCGGAATCACCAACACTCCAGCCAGCCAGCCAGGAAGAAAACAGCAAAGCCCAGGAACGAATCTTCCCTGCCGGCAATGCAGCTGCCGCCTTCCTCTTCCGCCGCCTAGGATTCGTGCAGTACCAAGGCCTTCTGCTTGTAGCCTTGCAGTTGTTGTACTGGAGATAATACGAGGGAGTTGGGAGCTAGGACATGGGATGGCAGAGGTGGAGGACAAGGGAGCGAGAACGAGAAATGCTTGTGTGCAGGTGAGAGAAAAGGGGGTGGTGGAGAGAGGGGACGGAGGAGGCTTCTTGTGTTTGTGTGTGCTCTCTCCTTTTGCTGCTCTTTATCCCACTCTGTTGCTGCTGCTCGCTCCCTCTCTCTCTCTCTAGCTCTGCTTTGCTTTGGCCTTCTCTCCCCTCTTGCTTTTCTCGGCCTTGTCGCCCAAATCCAGGGAAGAGGAGAAGGAAAGAAGAAGGGGCCAAGGCCAAAGCGCGGACGGGGTGGCGAGCAAGCTGCAGCAGGGAGCACAAATGGCAGTGTACTCGAGGGTGTGAGCAAAGCAGTTTGCTGGTCGCCGAGGGCATTGTGGGAAGAAGTGAAAATATTAGTTGGCCATTTTGGAATTTCTCTGTGTGCCGTTTGCGGAAAAAAGAAAAAGAACTGGCGAATATGCCACTGGCGATCTCACGTTGGTACTGTGCCGTTCCCCTGAGGACTTCGTCATCAGACTTTTTAACATGACGATTATAAAGAGTTTGTATCATATATACTACTACCTCCACTTTTTTATATATATAAAGTTGGTCAGATTTCAAAACCGGAACACAAGCATAAAACTGATTGGCATCCTCAAAATTATACTAAAAAAATGCAATGTACGCGTAGACAATCTTATACCCCGTCTCATACTACTGTGTATCATCATGGGCTTTTTATGATGTGGAAGAGATGTGGTAGTTTTGCGTAATAATTGTCTTATAAGCTAATGTTTAGGAATTTATATGAGTTGTTGTTGTACATTCAAAAATATTTACTCAATTAATTGGTTTCTGAATTTTTAATTTTTTTTCATCCACAAATTATGACATTATAAAATTACTACAATACAATTAAAGAGACAGACTATTATACATGTCGTCTGACATTCAGTCTCAACACAATATATCATGTATGAGACAACGCCCATTTATACTTTTTCTTCCTTTTTTGTTATAAGATATTGTTTTGTTTATTTTAGTTAGTGCACATCGTCTCAGTTTTCCTAAGACATGTCGCTTATGGAATCTGATTCACCTTGCTTCCTTTAATATTGGCTGCTTTCATGTTCATACTAATTTTTAAAATATATATTCTTGAACTTATGAAACATTTATATTCATGTATCAAGACTCGATATAAGAATTGACTTCTAAGCATGAGTCTATCAGTGACTTTGAGCTTAAGG
The DNA here is from genome assembly GCA_007726485.1 of Eragrostis curvula. NCBI lineage: Eukaryota > Viridiplantae > Streptophyta > Magnoliopsida > Poales > Poaceae > Eragrostis > Eragrostis curvula. Next base: position 52,310,312 of record CM017442.1, read on the forward strand.
CCTCATTGTAGGAGGAATAAAGGTTACTATATGAAAACAATTGATTCTTGGGCAATCATACAACAATTGTACATGTGAGAAGCATGTAGAAATCAAAAGTAATTGGCATCTTTCTGTTTTTTCAACACTGACAAGTTAGGTTAACATTTTTCTAGTGCATATGCACCATACTCGATGAAATTTGCCTCTTAAAATGTCGACTTAGCAGAATAACAATTGAAAATTATATAAAAAATCTGAAAACTTGGATTCTTTTTTTTTCCTGCGTTAGCTTTGCCCTTACAAAGGAGAACAACGACCTTGCAAAAACCATCAATTACCACAGGACCTGTATGCTACGGCAGCTACATAAATCGCCCAAAACCAGCACAGGCATGTCTATGTTAGCCTAGCCTGTCTGCTACTCACAAAATAGTGCTAGTGAAGAGAAATGATACGCACATCTATGGGCCCGTTGATGAGCCCACAGGCAGTTGCCCTGCTTGATGGGTCTCGCTGCAGTGAATGGGAACGGGATGGCCCACTCCCTGACAAGCGTAATCCCGTCGTGGGTGCTGCTCGACGGATTCGGTCTCACAGTACCGTAACCCCTGTGTAACAAATCATTGACAGGTGGGACAGAAACCGGTGGGTCCCCTCAGTCAGTTTGGACTGAGACAGGAAGGGGTCCAATAGTTAAAGCGAATTAAAGTGCGTAAAGATTGGTTAGAGATAAAAAGAAATGTTGAATGAATCTTGGTCGTTATGACGAACATAGCCTTTTTGCAACAAGTACAAAGAACATAGGTCCTGTTTGGATCCATGAGTTAGAGTTAGATTGGGTCAAACTAACCCTAAAGTATCTAAACAGGAGGGTTAGAGTCATCTAACCCATCCAAAAAACTACCCCGGTAAATAGGTGTTAATTAAGTTAGATTGAGATGGGACCCACTGAATTCCTTTCTCCATACCGCACCGGATCCCTCCTCCACCGTATTTATTGCCAATCTAACCATGTCATCCAAACACCTGTTTGGTTAGAGTTAGTTTAGAGACAGAGACAGAGTTAAGAGTTAGTTTAGAAACAGGGCCATGTACAATACCACTAGCCAAATATAATTGCTGCGTGGAAATTAAATTGATGCTTATGGAAGATATATAATCATTTCCAATAATTGGCTTAATTGCTCCCGGTGCTAAGCATCGCCGTTACTTATGACGAGACGATTTTTGTCGCGTGTCTCCGTCTAAGTACACTGCATTATCGGTTTATGACAGTCGTGATCGGTGCGTGAAAGGACACGGCGAAAATGATCACTGCTGTAGCTTCTCTGCTACTTGCAACTATCTTGTCACGTTCAGCTCACAAAGCGCCACAGTAACAGACTGCTACTGTTTCATGTCCCACAGTGTTTGACAGTGCTCGAACCAAAACGATCCCTAGCGAGTAGTACTGCTGGATCGATGCTTGGGTGGTGGAAGTTTGTTGATCACGGTTGGGCGGACTGGGTTTTCACCAGCACTTACAGCTTCGACCTTATGAAGCACCAAACGATTTAATTTATCGGTCACCATCAACTTTGGAGATATTAGTTTCCAAAAAAAATGGAGATATTATGCTCGGTCGATCAATCGGGATGTAATGCAACGGCGTGCACTAGTGCCTTTTTTTTGCGCGACTGATGCCCTTTTTTTTTCTGATGAACAACAAAATGTCTAAGTAATGCCCTAATTGAAGTACTCGACAATGGCAAGATTATATTGTTTGAAAAAAATGGGGGGCAGTACGTATAAACACGGTGTAATTAACATACCCGCTTTTCGTACTGAAAAAAACCAAATTTTGCTTATATACATACGCGCCATATAGTTTTGTACGGTGCCTATCGGTACACGCTGTGTGTAGCCTTTCCACGGTGTCATCACAGCCCCAAACAAAAAGAACCGGGCGCATGTACGAACGTGCACACTCTTTTGTACATACACCACATTATTACTGATCATTGTTGCTGTATCAGCTAGTATGTAGCTGTATGTCGTTAAGCAGTGGACTATATGCGTACGTACTCGATGATGAAGCTGATCGGGTCTGCTCGTCGCTATCGATCGATCTTCGGCAGTGGTCAGTCCCCTACACGTTGGAAAAGATGGTACTACGTGCGTAGTTATGAGCAACGCGACGGCATGGGGGCATGGCCTTGTTTCCTGCACTACTTGCACGAATTTGTATGCATGGCTGCATCTCTCTCTCTCTCTCTCAGGTCGATCGATCGAGTTTGTTCCCGGCACACAGGCGTGTCCGCCCGGCTGCTATGATTTAACACAGCTCGTGATGAATATCACTCCCGGCTTTTCAAGCTTGTAACCATGCAAGCAATCGATTGCATATACGAATGGAACACCACTGACACGCATCATGTATCATGCATGGTAGGAATACAAAGACAATTAGCTTTTCTTTTTACAAAAAGACTGAATATATATACTGGATCGATTGGACAGGTGAAACCATAGATCAAGGGGCCATCACATCTTCACTAGATCGTCAGGCCAATGGATTGGAATTGTCTGCATGTTGCGACGCACACTTGATGGTAAGGTCGTGGCCGTGACACATGCATCCGGGGATTGAAGAAAGGTTGAATCAATATGCTATGCTGTGAGTGATCTGACGGGACATTGCTTGTGGCAAACAAGACAACATACATATATGCATCCTGATCCATACTGCCGGAGTAGTATGCATGCGACCAAATTTTGGTTTGTTGAAAGTTGTCCTACTTTCTCGACTGTATTATGCGCTTTTTTCCGATATAGAAAGCTAGTATGTCGTAGTAGGTGTGTATGTATGGCCCCGAATGTGGGGTGCTTAAGCATTTCAGGATCGACAGAGACAGCACTTTTGGGCTACCTGTAGCCCATTTACTAGTCTTTGAACTAATCCGATCTCTGCAAACCGTAAAATTCTTCTGGAAGAAAAAACAAAGTCCAACGAATTAAAACAGGGAAAACACAAATACAGATATGTTGGAATGGTCCCGGACAAAAACTGTTCCTCCTGCTGGCACTTTCATTTCACGGGATCGACATGCATGTCTGTTGAATTAAGAATTTCCTTGAAAAAAGAATAAAAGAAACTTATAAATATTCCTAGTGCGCAACATGAGGACACAGCATGCATCCATGGCATCCGTCCAGCTGCGTCGTGTAGATCCGGATCCCTGCTGCTGCTAGGATCCTGCCGTGGTCGCACGCAGCACTGTGCCTACGTCCACGGGCTCGAACGGATAAATCGCAAATCTCTAATCACTTTTTTATTACTGCCCACTGTCATTTGTTTAGTCCACTGACGATGCACCAGTTCAGGATCTCGCTTTGGGAGACTAGCTAGCTTCTTGCGACTAACATAATGCCATCTGGTCCCCAAGTGGTAAACTTTTTTTTTCACTAACCTAATGCAACGGTAGATTAGTTAACTGGCACCGACGTGGAATGCCATTGGTCCATGTGTACCGGTATCCGTGCTAACAGAGGAGGATCAGATCCTCTTGCACTTGTAATTTTGCTGATTTGCTTTGTTAACTACCAGAAGGGTTTCGAGATATTCTTGGGTGTTTTCGAAAAGCTGAATCTTCATACATATTCATGGTTGCTTCGGTTACTTAAGGTGGCACACTTTGATTCTAATCATCGGCTCGGCTTTTGCGAAAGGTGAAAAATCCTAGATCCACCACTCGAGGACGGCCCGTGGCTTTTTCCGCTTTGTAGGGGCGAAAATGCTAAGAGTGATGCAGGACCGATGACCGTCTTGAACAAGGTTAATTATATTAGGGGACCATTATATTATTACAGGCACCGATAATCACTTAGTTACAAAGTGTGCATGCATCTTCTCATGTCAAAGCGTGCATGCATGCCTGGCCTATGTATTTGAGCTTGCAAGTGTTTGTGGAGAATGTCTATGGGTATAGGCGTATTTCACATTCATGGCATATATCCCTAGAAATGAACATTTTGTGCATGTTTTTTATTAGAAACTTTTGCATAAAAAGGAAATAAGACCAAGTCCAGCTGTTGAACTTCTAATATGAACAAAGTCATTTTCCTTCCATTTCATTATTTTTTGCCACAATTGTATTCATGTTTAAATTAATGAACCAAGAAACAAAGGAAAAGATAGCTACATATTGTTCCATTGTCAGGAGACATTGCGGAAACGGCTGGGGCCCAAGATTGCAGCCTCAAAATCAATGGTGTATTTCTTCAGATCCTCGCATTTTGTGGTGGCTGGTGCATATATCTCCAAATGTTTCCAAAGTAAATTTAAATCAATGGTGGATTACAGAAAAAAAAAAAGTGAAAAGAGGGGGTTCAAAACTTGTCAGTCTCATAACCAATTGCGTTCTTCAGAACCTCACATCTTCAGTGCAACATTCTACAATTTATCAAAGTATAAATTTAATTGGTAACAACTGCACGCGCATCACGGTCTCCATTTTCATCAGCTAGCTGTCCCACTCTTCCAGGCTTCCAGAATGGATAGAGCTGTGAAAGATAGAGACATGCCAAGAGCATCTCCATCCACAATGCTTGATCGGTTGATCCACGGACACAAATCCATGGCTGGACGACGACACTGCTGTTCCATTGGCAGCGACATCTGAACTTGCAAGTGCCCTTCGCACATACGCCTTGGTTTGGTGCTATGTGCAGTGCAGGCGTCCTTGTGATAGATGGAGCTCATCCAGTCATCCTGGTCTTGCGCTCCATATGACCATGACGGCAGTGGGATTGGGTCAAAAAAGACGTGGAGACGAAAGGGAAAAGGTTGAAGAGGATACGCACGGCACACAACTTCTTGTACTGGCCTACTGGAAAGTGTAGAGGATGAGATCTAGCAACAGCTGAATGGTGGGGCCAGTGTCCTCTCTCACAGGCAGCCATTAGGATCCGATTATCCTTTTGCGTTCCTCACAGGCAGCTTATTGCAATTTATTGGGCCAACTGTTTCTTTGTACCAGCAGCACATCTGAATGAAAATGACACTAACTTGATATGCATTCAAAAGGCATATGTTTAGATCGGGTTGACAGTGATCCTAATGATTGATCCCTACTTATTAAGTGCCTTGAGGGACATGATTCTTCTTCTCCAGTACACACACACATTCTCATCGATCAGGAATGTCCCAACACAGAAGCGTGGTACATGATGCCTGCCAATGCCGGAACCCATAAACATGATGCAATTTTATGGGATCTAAATCTGTGGAGACACAACATGCACTTGGATCCAATAATAACACCACAGGCATGCCATCATTCCAGCACACTGGGGCATGGCCTTGGCCTCATCCTTGTCGACAGCCACTGTTGGTAGGGCCATGGCGTTCTGTTTCAGCCGTTCGATCTTATCCCGGCAATCATCAAGGCCGTTCAACAACATTGCAGGTGCGCCAGTCACTAACCTCTGCGTATGCAGTGTGCCGTACATGCAGAGGAGTTTAACAAACAAGTCATGCTTGTGCTCTGGTCGGGCCTGGTGGTGTTAATTCTCTATTAAGATTTGTTGAAAGTACATGGCTTGGATCTTCCTTTGGATAGATGCAACTGGATCGAGTGGTCTTTTGTTGCCACTTTCTTTTTGGACGATTTGGACACTTTGATCCGCTTATCTTGAATATATACTAAGATGGTCTTGAAGAGATTCGCTCGCTCACTCGTGATCAAAGCAGAGATGTCTAAGACCTGTGCCGTTATAAGTTAGTAACTCGTGGAGCTTGAAAGGCAGTCAAAGGCTACCCTGTACTTGATCACTTCCGAATCAAGTTAACTAGCTGAATCGTCTCGCCGTGGCTCTAGCGGCGCAGAAGGTCATCGAGGAAGCGGTCATCTGGCACCGGCCACTTGTCCAAGCTTCTGACGGCAGAATGCCCATGGCTTTGCTCCCTTTTGTTTTCCCCTTTATTTACTTTGCCATGCTCTGCTTCGATCGTGAGACTTTGTAACTTGAATTTTGTTTCTTTCTCTCCTTCATACTACTTACGAATGGAAAACGTGCTCTGCACTTTCTCGCATAAAAAGTTAAAATGGATACTTAGCAGCCCTAGTATGTATGATGTGTCGCTAGGTGCTCGAGTTGATGTGTTGTTGCTTGCTCCAGGACTGGTATCGTGAGTACAGCAATCTCCCATTGCTCCGTGTTTATCGGACTTGGATTAGGAACCCGTCAAATCGCACGATCTTCTTTCTTTTTTTTTTGAGCAAAGTCAAATCGCACGATCTGACTGAATTCTCGAACTTTTCGAGCGTGCACCTTGTGGCCAGCCCATGTAATCTGTTCGAGGCCGACTCGGCCCGAACAGCCAGCCTGCATTCCTCGTATCGTCTGAGGAGAGACAGCCCATGTAATCTGTTCTAGGCCCAGTCGGCCTTTCTATGGGACGGCCTAGTAGAGATCGTGGGTGGCTCGCCCGTTCTAGTAGACACTTCTGCTCTAGCTTTGCGTAGCGTAACGAGAGCCCACGCGAGTCGTGAATCCGTTTTGGTCTCTGCAGCAACCTGGAGGAACCCGCCGGATCGCCGCCTCCTCTCTCGCTCCTCGCCGGCCGCCGCCTCACCTTCTCCACTCTAAGGTCGCCGCCACGTCCGCCGCCGCAGCCGCCGCGTTCCCGAACTGGTTGATGCTGGAGCGCTTCGTCTTCCGGCGGGACGACGAGGCGTCCTTCCCGGACGCGAGGGCGGCGCCGATCAGAGCATCCGGCACCACGTCCTGGGGCGCCGCCTTCACCGTCGCCTTCCGCCTCGAATCGCCCCCGCTCGTCTCCCGCTTCTACGCGCACCTCCCCGGCTTCCCAGACCCCAGGAAGCAGGGGTGCGTAGCCGTCGTGGCGACGCACCGCCACCTCTTCCTGTTCCGCGTCGGCATCGTGATGGAGCCTTCACGAGTCAGAGTGCAGGACATGTTCGTCTTCGACAGCAGCCCTGCTGCTGCTGCTTCACCGGTCAAAGCGCTCCCCCATTGCACCGAGCCGGAGATGGATTATCGTACCCGCCCCAATGGCAGCCTACGCCGTCGTCGTCGTACTCCTACTTCCCTGCAGGACGACAACAGCAAGCCGCGCCTGCTGGCTCTAAGGTCGATGGGCGTCTTGTGCGGTGGTGAGCAAGAATTCGCGGTGGCGGAGTTGAATCTTTTCAAGCCCAGCCGCTCCGAGGTCTACGCCGACATCTACTTGCTGCGCTCTTCTTCCACGTCATCACCAGCTTCCGGCGGCGGCGGCGGCGGCGAATGGACCTCGATGCGCGTACCGATCCTCGTCAGCGACGACAACCCAGCCGACGATATGTGGCAACTCTGCCTCTGGCAGACGGACACCGTCATCCCCTTCGACAACAAATACCTCTGCTGGGTTGACTACTACCGCGGCATCCTCCTCTGCGACGTGTTCGCGGAGCCCGCCCCGACTGTCTCCTTCCTCCTTTTCCCGCTCGACGCGTTCCCCGACACGCACAACCGCAGCAAGGCGTCCAGCTGGTTGTACCGTGCCGCGACCGCCGTTAACGATGGCCACACGCTCAAGTTCGTCGACGTCGCTCGCAACGACGACATCGGGTACGGGGCACTGAAGAAACCCGGCGCCGGATTCACCGTCACCTGCCATACCCTCGGCAATGGCATGGTGTGGAGCAAGGACTACTGCACGGTCACCTCCGACGAGCTGTGGGACGCCAACCCGCCCGAGCGCCTCCCGCGCGAGGTCCTCATGTTCCCTCAGGTGGACATCGACAGGCCACATGTCGTGCACTTCCTTGTCAGCGATTACAAATACGTGATGAAGAAGATGTGGGTGGTCTCCGTTGACATGAACACCAAGACCGTGGAGTCAATTTATCGGTATACCAATGGTTTGGAGGACCGTGGAACCGAGGACGCTGACTTGACCATACAAAAGTCCGAATGTCCCATGTCCTTCCTCCCCTGTGAGTTCTCCAAGTTCCTCCAGACGTTCTCAAGGTAACATTGTTGCTGCTGGCTTTATCTATAACCTATTTCATAGGCTCTTTTTTTCTTCCTTCTATGTATTGCTGGATATATGCAACTTGTTTTGTCGCTTTAATCTTGTCGGTGTTTCACCACTGGGAGATGAGATCAGCCTCTTTCTCCACCTGGAACAGTAATGTAGAATGCAGGCTACTCAATATTTGAGCTTGCTTTCGAGTGAAAGATAAGCTTTAGGCTTATCAACAATAATAATAGAGTTGTCAATATCTACTGCCGTGCGTTGCTCGAAATTATAAGCATTTTGGAAGTGAAGTGTACTAGTACTTGTTACCTTCAGTCTCTGTTTTGGGCAATTCTTTCCTCGTAACATATACATGAACAGAGGGAGTATATCACAATAACTTTACGGAGCACCTTTGCATGGTAGCCTAATAGAAGCAAGTTTAATTTTAACATCACCCATCTAGATCATTTTTATGACAGTATTTATGTATTGCAGGGAGAGGAAGGATATGGGCAGTGGGAGCGGGCCATGTTAATTGAATGATGCCTTATAAACGTACATAGTGCTACTATATATTCTGCTGCCCTGAAAGAGTGTCTAGTGGTGTTTACATTGGACTACGCATCATGGGCCAAAAATCGTGCTTTCAATTGAGTTAAAAGTGAAGGAACCAATGGAAGATGTAACTAGGTACTCATGATATATTTTTTTTGAAAGTCAACCGGGGGGGGGGGGGGGGGGGGGGGGGGTTGGGGTTGGGGGGTGGGGTGTGTGGAGAAGAACTCCCCACCTGATTTCATTGCATTGCAAAGGTGGCCCCTGACGGCCCGGTTCAGGTTACAAATTAGTTGAAACGGAGGAAGAGAACAGAGTCAGTACTACATTAGACTAAACAGAGAACACCATGACGAACTAATGGGTGCTTCATCCCGTCGTAGACGGAACTGCCACTGGCCAGCTTCTTCTCAGCAGTAGTGGAGCAGCCGTGAGAGGCAAGGTGTCACCTCCCTGAACGCCACTTCATTCCTATGGTTCCATAGTTGCCACAGGTAGAGGAGTGTCAGCGTGTCCCGGTGTTGCGCCGGTGTGGTCACCGGCCATCGCTGGAGCCATGGTGTGCGAGCTGAGATGCCAGGCAGCAGCTCGACACCGATGGAGTCCCAAAAGGATCGCGCGCACGCGCAGCCAAAGAACATGTGGAACGTGTCTTCCACTTCCGTTCCGCAGATCTCACACTTGTCTTCCTCGATGATGTTCTTCGCGTGCAGGTTGGCTCGGCATTGCACTCTCTCTTGCACAACAAGCCACGCAAAGAATTGCACTTTTTTTGGGGAGGGGGGGGGGGGGGGGGGGGGGGGGGCTCTGTTCCTCCATACAAACTTGGCAAAATATCACAGTCCGGTGCATCCGCGGACTTTATTAGCTTGTAAACCCGGGGCGCCTTCAACTGTCCATGCGCGTCCAGCAGCTCGCTGCGCTGTTCATCCATGGTGTCGGTGAGCGTGATGCCACTAATCAGTTGTTGCACCTCATCAAGCTCCATCTCGGCCACTCGTGTCAGGCGTGGCACTAGGTGGGCGTGGAGGCCATCAGTGAGAACCCGGTGCACGCTCGCCGCGGGGCTTGGCGACTGGCTGGCGAGCACTGGGAATAGGTCTGCGAGGCGTCCTGCTTGCAGCCACCAGTCATTCCAAAAAGATGTGGTCTTGCCATTGCCAATGTTGGCTGTGGTGATCGCCTGGTACGCTGGCAAGAGCAATCGCAGCGCCGCCCAGTGGTTGCCGTCGAGGTCGCCAGTGAGGGAGGAGACATCAGGATGTTCATGTACCCATTGTGCCCATGATGACTCGCCCGGGTGGTGGAGTTGATGGATCAATTTAAGGAGCAGGCACTTGTTCTGCAGCTCAAGGTCGCGGATGCCCAGGCCTCCATGCTCTCGTGGTGTTGTCACCTTGTCCCAGGCCACCAAGCACTGAGCGCCACTGGTCTTGTCTTCACCGGACCATAAGAAAGCTCGTCGCTTGCCGGTCATTGCTTTGTGGTAACCGACAGGAAGCAACAACGCACACATGGCGTAGGTGGGCAGGCAGTTCATGACAGAGTCAACTAGAACCGAGCGCGCTCAAATGTTGAGGAGCGACGCCTTCCATCCTGAGAGGTATCTATCTGAGCTTGCAATCAATGGCGACAAGGTATGTTTGGGGGAAGCCCTCCTGCCGGCACCCGAGAGTTGAGATGCATTGTGGCAGGACGTCGTCCAAGACATGCATTGGAACGACAGTACTCTTGGAGAAATTGATCATCAGGCCTGTTGCTTCTGAGAACTGGCAAAGGAGCTGTTTGAGTCGAGTGACATCCTCGATGTCGGCCCGTAAGAGCAACAACGTATCATCCGCATATTGCAAGACGGGGCAGGGTCTGTCCGGGACAATCGGGTGGCGCACGCCACCATCATTCTTGATGAGCACCTGCAGCACATCCGCTACTAGCAGGAAGGGGTATGGTGACAACGGATCTCCTTGCCGCAACCCACGCTTACACGTGAACCATGGCCCCGGACAGCCGTTGACAAGTACCGCGTTCTTGGATGTGGCGAGCAGCTTGTCGATCAATCGACACCATCGGGGAGGCAGGCCACATGCTTCCATGACATTCCTCAGGCTGTCCATTTGACCGAATCAAAAGCTTTAGCGAAGTCTAGCTTGAGGACTAGTGTTGGAACTTTTCTCTTATGGCAGCACTGAACTAGCTCCAAAGCCATGACAAAATTCTCCGAGATCGAACGCCCCTTGATGAACCCTGTTTGGTCAAGATCGATGAGGGATGAGATGTCTTGCTGCAGCCTTGTGGTGAGGATTTTTGTTGCAATCTTGACGCTGCAATTCTTGAGGCAGATAGGCCGGTTAGCATTAGCTGTGAACGCACCGAGGCGCTTGGGGATGAGCACCACATAGGCGTGGTTGACCCGCTCCAATCCACTGTCTCTTCATAGAAGGCCTGCAAGAAGTTCATGACACGATCACATATGTCCGGCCAAGCTCTTTGGTAGAAGCTCGGGTCGAACCCGTCAGGCCCGAGCGTGCTGTCCTTGTTCATGGCGCGCACAGCGGCCAAAGCCTTAGCTTCAGTGAACGGCGTCGCTAAATGTTCTGCCTGTGAGTTTGTGTTGCCATTGTTGTACAAGTCTCCCAAGGAGAATTGCCAATGTGTTGGTACAGACACGCCGAGGATGCCGGCCAAGTGAGCTGTGAGTGCCTGCGTCTTGCCATCGTGAGAGATGACCATGACGCCATCAACCTTAGATGTTGTTCTTCTGCATGCGGTGTGTGGCTCGTGCATGGAAGTACTGCGTGTTGGCATCACCTTCTTTGAGGTCTCAGCACTTGTCTCTTTGTTTCCAGTAGGCCGCCACTTCACGTAATGCAACCTGCAACCTTTCTTGACATAGTTCACGCAGGAGGCATTCACCTGCGGACAGTAGCCTGAACTCTTCCAAGGAATCAAACAGAGAGATAATGAACTTGCAATTTTGGTGGAGAAGAGGTAGGGGGGGGGGGGGGGAGCGACGCCGGCGAGCCCATACCTTTGCCTCACACCGCGCTGCCTTGAGGCTGCCAGCCAGAATGCCGGCAGCGTCACCATTGCTTGGAACAGAGTGCCAGGCCTGGATCAGAGGCGGTAGGAAATTGTTGGTATTTCTTACGTCACAGATAAATCCGCAAGCGCACGGAATACCATTGTAGCACTTCACCCGGGAGTATTCCAAGGTATCGTATTTGTTTTTCCCAAGGAACGGAGTTATTCTACCGCAAGGCAAGTTTTACCCAAGGACAACCAAGACAACTAGTAGCTTAGGATTGAGAGGGTGATTATTATCTAGATATTTCTAAGGTTAGACGAATTCAGGTTCTACTCGTCTACTTCGAGCACCGACTTAGGCTTTGGTCTGCCAAGCCACTCCGGCTAATGGCTCTACTATGTACCCGAACGTGGAGGGTTCCTTTGGATGGACAGAGCTGTCACTTCCTGCCACCTACCTCTACAAACCGTGGAGCACACAGCGGTCAAAGGCGACCTCCAGCCTAGACACCACGTCTATGCTATCGATCACTACTCTAGCCCCGGCCTGATACTGATTCAGAGAACTAGAGCACTCCTTGCGGAGCGACGATCCCGTTGAACGAGTATAACAAGAATTATGCCTAGACGAATGATAAAGCTCAATAGATAGATAATCACCACGTATAATCACTAGAAGTGTTTACACGCCAAGGTAAAAGAATAGGAACTAAACCTCCAATGAAAAGAGGAGGAGAACTCCTATCTCTTCCTTGCCCTCTCTCCTATTCTACTAATATACAAGAGGCTCTCGGCCTGTGGATTGGAAATGAGGAGAGTCTTGTGTCTTGTGGTGTGTTGTTGTCTTGAGAGAGGGGGGGGGGTACCCCTTCATTTATAGCCTTGGAAGGTCGGCAACTTTGAGGCGGTTCCCGAGGTCGGTGACAATTAATGCAGTGGGAACCGACCTCCAGAGGTCGGTTGTGAACTGCCATAAAAAGATGGGCCAGGGGGGCCTCCCTGTCAGGTCGGCCGACCTGGCCAGGGGGGGTCGGCCGACCTGGCCTGGGCCCCACTGGGTCTCATCTTCCTCTGGCTTCCTCCCTTGGCTGTGTACAGGCCCAATCCACTTGCATTATTTGATCTTGACACTTGATTCTGTGGTTTTGGGCTTTTGGACTAAGTTCTTTAGTCCGGGAAAATCTGTTGATTGCAAAAGTTCATGCTTGGAGCCTGTTTTCCCTTGTTTTTATACGAATTGCACCTGCACTCATAATTTCACCAAGACTAGTGGAATTTGTTAGAAATAAGCCCTATGTCTACCCTTGGTGATGGTGTTAGGTCCAAAAGGTACATAAAGTTGACGGTAAAAATGGGTCGTAAGGACCGTCAACAGAAATCTTGGTATAGAAGCCAGGAATTTTCGAATAGGAAGGTGGATGGTTTGGGTATATGCGAGGTCATGGCTAGGACTAGTGGTGTGTGGTCTGATGTGGCAGCGGTGTGGGCGGTGAGGTTGGGTATACGTGAGAGGCACTAGAACATATATGCTGATTAGTGACTTTTTAACGCGTCTCCGACTGCTTGTAGTGACGAAATTTTCGTCATAAATTGCAATTTATGACCTTTTAGGGTCCGTCAGCAGTCGAGCGTGGTCAGTCGTGATTTATGACCTTTTGCTGTGGTGTGGGGACAGATCCTAAAACGTCATAAACTTCCCCGTACATCATATACGTATACTGCCACGGTGGCGCGATGACATGGCTTCCAACGTGTCAGCAACGTCACGATGGCAAGATGACATGGCAGCACTGCCATGATGGCAGGATGACATGGCTATCCACATGTCATCATCCTGTTGGTCCACATGTCATTTTCCCATTTGTACATATGTCTTTTTTTATAGGTCCACATATCTTTTTTTATGGTCCACGTGTCACTCTCTTATTGGTCCGCGTGTCATCGTTCTATTGGTCCATATGCCATTTTTTTTATTGGACAACGTGTCATCTCCAGATTGGTTCACATGTCATCATGCTATTTGTCCACGTGTCGTTGTTCTACAGCACCATGTGTCACTCTGCCATTGGCCCACGTGTCATTTTTCAATTTGTCCCTGTTTCACGTTACGAAAGGTCCGTGTGCCATTATTGTACTAGTCCACACGGGCCCAATTGCGGTCCAACTATTTCATCATAAATCATATCAGGTTGGATCGTCATGAACATATGCTGAATTAATCAACTGTTAGATACATAGATGAGTCAGATATACATAGCACTTAAACCAAAATGATGGCAAATTTCACATTCTGTTCAGATCACGAAATCATGCTACAGTAAAAATGGTGCCCATACACACAACACAACACACAGAGGAGTTCAGTAATCCACCAAAATCAATCAGACTAGAAACGAAGATCATCATTCAGATGTCAGAGATGAAGGATGCACCTGACCTTCCCCTTGAAAATTAGAAATAAGAGAGGCCATCAAGGTTGCCTTTCATGCTGATTCGTTCCTCAAGTGCTCTAACTGGGCATCCAGAATGCGGTTTGAGTCTCTCGCATCTTGGGCTTGCTTCTGCAAGGCATCAATCTCCCTCCTCTGTTGTTCAACTATTTGTTCAACTTATCGACTTTCGGCTTTCTTGCGCTGAAGTTCAGCCATCAGTGCTTCCAACCGGGAAGAAACGGAACCTCTGTTTCTTTTCTTCGGTTGAAGGCCTGCAACTTCAAGAAAGGTACTTGCTTGAACAACTTCACGAACAGCACGACTAGGAGACAACGCTTCATCTCGCTGTACAGATTCTACCATTTTCTCTTCCATATCATGCTAGCAAAAAAGGGTGACAGGTCAAAGTTCCATCTTGTTAACAGATTTTTAGAGTGCCACTATATAAAGCTATAAGAGGACATGAAAAGGAGAAAAGCACTTACAAGAGCTTTCTGAACTGTCTCACTAATAGAACCTGTTTTCTGTGATGAATGGAACTCCCTGAACAGCTCCACCGGCGTGGGCTCTTCATCGAATTTATATCTCTGAAATGATGTGCAAAGAAATTTCTAATCAGCATTTAATAGGAAGAAATCAAAGGCATCGACTGACTAGTTCCTTACCAAGGCATGAGCCTGGGCAACGTAGCACCGGGAGCCTGTGCGCTGATTCATCTGTACTTTCTCACGGTTCTGCTGATTTGCAAGACACATTTTCTGCAGAAAGTACATTTCGGTAAGTGATAGAGAAAAATTTGATAAGATGTAAAACAAACAGCGGACAAATATCCGATATCCAAACACGGTGCTCATAATGATGACAACACGGGATGGTCCCCGTGTTCCACAAACACAGCACGAGATAAAGGCGTGCCATTCACACTCTCTCGATAGTACTTAGTTCAGGTAGTTTTATGCAATGAGCAAATTGAACTAATAGTAGAACAATCATAACATAACACTTAAGCCTGTAATGATTAATTAAATTATAACAGAGGGATCACGTAGAACAGAACAAGTTTGGGTACAACACAATAATTATATATCTACCTTGAAATCAGACAGCATCCTGAGTGTACAATTGTATTTGACATTAGGCTGACCGACAAGCAGAAGAGGAACAAGGCAATTTGAAGTTCTGCCGTACCTTGTGCTGTGGGCTTGACCACAACTTCACCAGTGCTTCTCATTGATTGTCATTCATGGATGACACCGGAGATTTGACAACCACATTATTCGCTGGTATATTATTGAAGAACTTATTCTTCAGCTTATATCTCATCTGACGCTGGCCGCATTTCATCATGTCAGCACATGTTGAAATCACTGGTTTGCGGGTGGTGTCTATGGAAAATTGGACCTAGTACGGCAAATAAAAGTTATCCCCATCATGCACGAGAGAGCTTGTCAGGTTTGGTACAGAAAGTAAAATGGAATTTCACTTTAGTGTTTGGCCATGAGTTGATATACTTACAAAAACTTTGTTGATGTTGTTAACAAGATGTTCCCGCTCCCGCTCATCCCTATACATCTTCCAGTGAGGAAGGACTGGTATGTGCCGTCGAAGTACGATGCCGCCTTCAGTTGCAAGCTTTGCAGCTTGCAATGGTGTGCCATTTGGAGTAGTTCTGATTTCTTTCTCTAACAAAATTGCAATCACGTGTTAATCGTTAAGTGGTTATCAATAGAGTAAATAATATTTAGCAACAACAATATGATCCTTGCCGTCATCATGCACTTGGGTGCTGTCCTCTTGTGTTCCTTCGACTGGGTTTGCAGCGGACAATTCCCTTGCCTGCTGCCTAGTTAGTCTTGGGACTTCTTGAGGAGGTGCCAACACTCTCTTGGAACCTCTTCCGCCTGTGACAGGACTGGTTGCTTTCGACGTGGAACTCTTTTGCACTCTCCCCTTATTAGGAACCTGTGAGGCCTCGACAGTCAAAAAGGAAGAAAAGTTAGCTTTGGAATAGGTTAAAAGCTTAGCAAGAGAGGGCAAGATTAGAAATTTTGTTACATTTACATGGTGAAATCAAGGGCTTCTAAAAAAATCCAGTTGCAATGTCTACGGTACTTAGAAGTAACACTGCAACATAGAAACTTGCGAACGGAAATAAAACAATAAAACCTTATTTCTACTATCTCCGTTTAGGGTCCCCGGCAGACCAAGGTTTCTAAAGATTTCTTCATTTGCTTCAACTCTTTTCAGTCGTTGAAGCGTGTACACGTTAGTCTCTTACTCTTCATGGTGAAGCTCATCCTCTACACGTTCGTAAAACATATTGTGTGAGATTGATTGTTTCAAATGCAAGTCAAGACAAATATCAGTTGCATGCCCATTGCCCAAAATGATTGCTATGTACATAGCAATGTAGGTCTCAAAAATAAAACATCCCCTACAATGTACATAGAGCTATGTAGCAACTATTGCAGCAAATCGGAAAGCAATATACCTGCTATCGCCGGATTTCTCCCTGGTGCCATTGAAGTATTGGAGAACGACAGAGCTCCGGTGCATACGACAACGAAGGGCAGGATCACGAACGATGCAGAGGACGCGGAGGTGAAGCTCGGGAATGGCGGCGAGGCGACGGCGGAGCAGAGAGCTGGATCGGCGAGACAATGTTTGGGTTGGCAGCGAGGTCAAGATCCAGCGTGTTTTTATGGCTCTCTTGGCATAGTATACCAAAACACACCCCTGGCAGCGGAACGGGAAAAGAGAGCGGATGGATTTGGAGACTGGAGAGGAAGGGACAACATGGTCTTTCCCTATCGTGGTTGAAATTTTGAAAGAGTCGCTCTCGTTTGGGCGGGCGAGTGAAAACATGGCTGCCGCGACATTTATTGTGCGAACCAGCGAATCCATTATGAGTTTGTGATGTTTTCAAACAAGGGGGCCGTGTACAAGGCAAAAATAATCATTTGCTCCTATTTGTTAACATTTTGACCATTAGAATTAGCACGTCAGCCATATGCACTTCCACGTTGAGTACAGTAGCTCGCAAGTGAACTGTCCACCAACACGTATTTGCTAGCTGCAACACATTTGAGAAGAGAAGAATCGCTATCTCAAGCACAGGGGAATATCCTTGAACTGACATGGAACGCATAAGGGAACATCCCGGAACTGCCATGGAACCCACCGGAACATCCCTTTCGAGGGGATCTGTAAAGAGAAGAAATGGACAAAAAAATGAGCTAAAGCCAAGCGAACAATTAAACAACTCGAGTGAAAAAGCCAGAAAAAAAGCTCTAACTTGAGTAAAAAAGCCAATAACCAAAAGAAAAAAGCTCGGCGAGCGATTAAATGACATGCATCGCACAACATAAATTACACCCAATGCTGATTAAGTGTCAAATAAGGACCTGTCGGTGCCCGTGCACTGCAGGTGGTGAGCAGCATTGCGCTACCCCAAAATAAGCATCATTCGGGGGACCAAAGTACTACTACTAATTATTGAACTATATCTGGTAATAACTAACATGACACGAGATGGTTCGCCATGCCGGCCGACATTAACTAATCTTCTTGTGCCGCAGCATAAGCAGCTATGATTTCGGCCTCATCTTCTCCAGCAGGCACGTCTTTCTCCTTGGCGGCGGCATCCATCTCATCGGCAACAGTGTCTTTCTCCTCGACAGCAGTGTCTTCCTCCTCAGCAAGAGCATCTTTCTTCTCGGCAGCAGGGTCATTGACCTCGACGGCATCTACCTCCTCGCGATCAGCGTCTTCAGCCGTGACCACGTCTTCCCCCTCAGCAGCAACTGCTTTCTTCGCCTTTAGATTGTTCCAAAAATTGGTGATCGTGTCACGTAAGCTGCAGAGATTGCTGACACCTATACAATCAATCAATAAATTTAGCTGGAAACAATCATACAAGTATGCCTGAACCAAGATATTCATTGGAACAACTGACATTAATCTATGGGAATTGTTCACAAACGGAATGTCTCCTGGGTGTGATACAATGCGCTTACACTGTTCTAGGTTTGCCACCTCCATGTCGCATATGGAGATAATCTTGCTGCGTTCTATTCCGTTGAGCTGCATGTTTCCCCCCACAAGCCCCACTACTTCTGTGTGTGAATTTTCCATGAGCTTCAGGAGATCCCTATGAATCCCCATCCGTTCATGGACCATTGTCAGGGCCTCGTCTCCTAGTTTCCCGCTGTCCTTCATGCGCGTGTTCCTCCCCTGGCCGTTGTCCGTGGCCTTCATCTTCCTCTTGATGACTTCTATCCTAGATAGAGATCCAAAGCTTGACTAATAAATACTCATTTTCAGGAAGAAGAACAACTCGACAACAGAGGCAAAGAAAGAAATAGAAATATCAAACAACAAAATTGATACCGCTTTTCCCAGAGCCCTATGTCCCACATAATGTCACCAAAGTCGGATTCTGACATCTCATCCTCGACCTCGCTACGGATTATTTTTGCTACCCCTGGGCTCACAACAAAACTCAACTCGGTGCCAGCTCACTCACGCCCATGCTGCGGCACACTTTCTACTACTACATGATCCCTACATGCAGGTCGGTAGTAACTAGTATGATGTCAATGAAAAAGTTGATGAAGGGAATCGAAACATCAAACAAAAGAATGCAAACCTTTTTTCAACAGGCTCGTTCACCGGGCTCACATTGCTCCTCTCGCTTGCGGCTGCGCCCTCCATAGCTTGCTCATTCGTCCCCTTGTCCATGTTTCACCTGAATAGATCGAAAGCAAAACATGTAAAGAAACCAAAATCTATGAAAAAGAAATCGAACATCAACAAGCAAATGAAATCAACTTTCGCAAATCGACACAAGAGAGACGCAAAGAAAATGTAGGGCAGGAGTTTCTGGTGCGAGTGATGGGTGCACGAGCCTGGGGGGGAGCGGGTTCCCGGAGTCGTTTCTGGTGCCAGTGATGCGTGTCCACCAGAAGATGAGCTGTGCAGGAGGTGCACAGTACTAGTAGTAGGCTAGTATGGAGTTAGCTTACAAGTCAAGCCTCAAGCCGCGTCTTCCAAAGCGTGTGATTCCTTCACAGTCCTTGAGGAAGGCACAGGCGGCTAGCAGTGGCAGCATTGTCCGGTCTTGTCAAATTAAACTCACGGGAACGAGTGTGCGCAAGCTCCAACCACTCAACCAACCTTCAACTTGGGATATTCCCGTGAGCAGGTTCAAATTTAAGCAGCGAATAGTCTCGGGTCAACATTTTAGCGCTGAAAATTATGAATCGCCAATTAGGCCTCCATTAGACTGTAGGATTTTGATAGGAATTTTGGAGGATTTCAAGCTAGCAATTATTGCAACAAGAGCCCTTTGGAACAAAGGAATGCACATGGTAGATTCCTATGAAATTCCTATGGAATGGCTTGTTTCATAGGGATTTTGAAGGATTCTAAGATTGAGGTCCAATCTCATGAAAAAATTTCATTGTGTCTATCTCTCTCATCTGAATATCTGATCTTGTGTTTCGAGAATCCCGCGTTCCTGAGTAGGTTGAACTTTAATCACCGCATTTGAAACATTTCTTGCGTTTTGCATACCTATAGGGATGCAAGTGACATCCAACTTCAATACTGTGTTTTTCGTGTTGCCGTGTGTTTCGAGAATAATCCTGCGTTCCAACCAGGGTACAAAGACATTGCCCAAATGCCCACACAGCAGGAAAGTACGCACACAAGGTAACTTCTGAAAACTGTATAAACCATCATCGACATACATGCATAAATTGTGTACAATGGCAATTAAGGGGTCAAATGTGTGCAAATTTAGTTCCTTTTCACAGCGGAAGGTCCGAGGACGACAAACAAAACTCACCGAATATAAATAGCATGCCACCAGACCAGAGTGCACTACTACAAGATGATCACACCAAATCCATTGAGAGCAGATTAGAAGAGCGTCTTTTCCAAAATATAAGTATTTGGCACCACAAACAGTTCCATAGTAGTAGTAGTAGATTACAAGCAAGCATAAAAAGATACAAGCACTCGACAAAGGAAGGACGGCGAGACCACCGGCGCTCGGCTCACTGCTGCTGCTGCGGCAGCGGCGGCATCCACCCATGGTTCCGAGCCACCCGACGATGGCGGCTCGAGAACATGTCGTCGTACGGCCGAGCCAAGCTAAGGACATGCTTCTCCATGTCATCCATGGACTTCCTCGGCTTCTTGTTAGGGCAGACGGGGCAGATGAAGCACTCCAGCCCACGACGGATGACGCACAGGGCATCACCCTTCGGGACGGCCGTCCTGTAACTGTGGAACCTGTCCTCATCCGAGTCGGTTTCCACGTAGCCTTCGGAGCGTGGGGAGGTTGGGGCCGCAGGGACTGGGTCCGCCGGGATCGGAGGCGGTGGCAGTGAGCCAGCCTGGACTGGAGACGGCGGCGTCGGGTTCGCGAAGGCCGGCCAGGGAGACCACGGTGAGATTACTGGAGCCGGAACCCACCGCCGGGCCGACGAGGGCGGATGGGCGCCCCTGTTGTGGGCGCGGTTAGAGGGCGCCATGGCAGCACTGGATGAAGCACCAGGCCATGGAACCGCCAGAAGTTGCACGCGCACCAGGGAACCGCCATTGTTCTGCATGATGAACAGTACACTCACATCAACCATAATGCACCAACCTACTAGCGCTTATGGTATCGTAACTGACCATAATGATCCTTAGACTGAGATGTGTGAACCTGGCCGAGGTTTATTCTAGCAATGCCCAAAAGAATGGGGAAAGAAAAAGCTATGGGGAGCGATATGTGTCAACTTTACCAAGGACGAGGCCAAGCTTCTTGCCCCGGGAGACCTTCCGCCTCCGCAATGGTCACGACGGGAGTGACGCCGGCTGAAGGACTGCCCCGCTAGATACATGGAAGATCTGAGCAACGACAGAGGAGCGAGGAGTGTGATGAAGTGGGAGAGTGAGGAGTGAGGCAATGCTTTGGACTGATGAAGCGGTCTAATTTATTAGTATTCTGCCGCGAGGGAGACGACCAGGCAGTTGGGTTTGCACGATACTGGTTCCAGCCATCTCAATGAAATGCGGTCTGTGGAATAGAGCGGGTCCAATGTCGGAGGGTAAACTTAAACATGGCCGGGAGGCAGTCGTTGTATTCGAAGGTATAGATGCGGGAAAGGATGGGAAATGATCGGAAGTGTGCAACTGCTCACATCTTTTTGTCTCTCGCATGCATCTACTCGTGCGTTTGGATTTGGAGCCGCGCCGCTTGTGTCAATGGGATTTCATGGCATTATATCAGCAAATTTATGAGGAGAGATGTGGGATTCATTTAGAATAGAGATGAGTTATATCGCCATGAAACACAGCCGGCTCGATTACCAACATATCGGTCTTTGGAACAATGCAATAAAATAATGCGCTGAGAATGACCTATTTACTCGCATGAAAAGAATCAATCATGCATTTGGGAGTCCTCGAGAAGTCAACCAAAAATGAGTCATGCATTGAAGAAAAACAGAGGAAAAACAAATAGTTACTAATACAGTAGCTTCTTGTGTTCTGGATCCAATGTCACGGGAAAAACAGAGGAAAAACAAACAAAGGAAAATGCGACTGACTAAAATTGAAGAAAATATTGGTCATAGATATCTAGAGCTTGATGACATCCTGAGGATGAACAAGAGTAGCACAAAAAGGACAATGGTGGTCACCATCCATGCACGCCTAATCTCGCCAGCACTAGCTCCAGCCATGCCATGACGGAGCTCTGCCTTCTTCCTCATCAACCGTCGATAAAACTTGTCCATCCCGCGCACACTGAACACATGGCTGTCCCATAGCTCGTTGATGGTCTTCTGAGCCCTCTCATCCCATGGCTCATCATGCCAAACGACGAAAGCGCACGGAGCCTCCTGCACACAACGATCAACATGCACAACAATTTGAACACTAAAGAAAGCAATGGCAAACAAATGATGATGAACCATGTGTTGCATATGAAGTTACCTCCATTTGACAACCCAGGAAGCGCCGGCCGGTGTGTCGTCCTCCCCGCCACACCTTGCACTGTGGACGCATGGCATGGTCGCAGAGTTAATCGGAATCCTCGTCGATACCCATCCATCCAAGTCCCTCGGTCCAATCCTGAGGCTACTCCTCCTCATCAGAGGATGACCCATCATCGTCATCATCATCATCATCATCATCATCATCATCATCATCACCACCACCACCCCCAGACGACGAGTCATCATCAGAATCATCGGGCTGCATAACATTTTTAATTCAATTTTTTAGAAATAGCTCTAATCCCAAACGTAAGACCAAATTGAACTGTGTAAACGAGCACGCTTAATAGGAAATGTAGTAGATCCAACAAGAATCCTAGCAGAAAAAACCTCACTGACAACAAAATCGAGCCAAATACTATCCCCATCGACCCCAGTAAACCCAATATCTTGTCAAAATCGACTCTAATCTTGTCAAAATCGACAAATAGAAACAGAGGACCGGGGTTTTTTGGGTAGACGTGCTCACCGAGGATGGCCTGACTGGAGAAGTTACCGGAGCGTGATGGTTCCTGGATCCGCCATCAGTGCGGACAGTCTCACCCTCACCGCGGACACCGGCGTATGCCTCGTCGGAGTTGTTGACGAGGTGGTCGCGCCATTCTTTCTCCGTGTTGTTGCTGCTGCTGGAGGCACCGCTGAAGTATTCGCTGTCGCTTTGGCTGGATTGGAGCTTGGACATCGCCGATGGATATGGATCCATGGCACAAGAAAGCTTGAGCGAGGCGAAAGGAGTGCGGCGACGATGGCGGTGCGCGGCGAGAATGGGAACAAAGAAGAAGCGGAGTCTTTCTATAGTGAGGCATCTATGGTCCTGGTTTGTTTTATAGAGCCGTAGAATAGGGAGGCGGCACCTAGCAGCATCGTGCTACCGTTCTGAAGACATGTGGCACCAGCGGCGTGTGGGACCCAGAAAGCAGTGAGGAACTTCTTTCATGGGTCAACTGCATGCGCTCATTGAAAGGTACAGGCAAGAGAAGGAATGACTGGGTCAACTGCATGCGTGCATGGAGTGTCAACTTCCTCTGTTCTGGTCTTCTGGATCCATTTCACGCACAAATAGAGGAAAATGTACAACGCAAATTACATTAGGATTTAGCGTCCAAGAAGTAAGGAGAGTTCAAAAGGCCCACCAGCTGGAATTACAATGACTAAATATTATCCTAGCTAAAGGTTAACATCCCGTGGACGAACATGACCGAAACACCTAAGGCGAACATGGCCACACCAAGGCCGACGGTGGCGGCCATCTATGCACGCTTTATCCCGGCTGTGTTATCTGCAGCGATGCCATTACCAAATGTCTTCTTCACCGCCTCGAGCTCTTCCACGTTCCTCCTCTTCACCGCCTCGAGTTCTTCCTCCTTGCTACTCTTCACGACCTCAAGCTCGTCTTTCCTTGCTCCTCAGCCGTTGTCTAGCCTCTATCACCATATGGACGGTGACCGACCCTAGCGTCGATAGGTCGTTCATGGTCCTCTGAACCCTTGCCGCCCATGGGTTATCATGCCAATAGAAGAATGCGCACGGGGACTCCTACGCACATTTACAACAATTTACTACTACAAAAAGAGAGCAAGAGAGCATGGCTGTGAAGAAGTACTACCTGTGAATGAACTCACCTCTAGTTGACAACCCAGGAAGTGCCGGCCACTGTTCCTTCCTCCCCACCACACCTTGTACCGTAGAGGCAAGCCATGGTAGCAGAACCTTTCGCTATCCTCGTCGTTGCTGCAACAATCAGGCTCTTCGGTAAACGCTGATGGCGGCAGATCCTGCTCCTCATCGTCCTGCTCCTCATCCTACTGCTCCTGCTTCTCATCCTCCTGCTCCTGCTCCTCCCCCTCCTCCTCCTCAGACGACACCCCATAGTAGGAAGGAACGTCATCGTCCAACGGCGGCACCTTATCGTCGGATGGCGGTACATACTCAGAGGACGGCAGCACGTCATTGTCGGACGGCATCTCGTCGTCGGTCAACTGGATGAACATAGTCCATAGGCGTGGCAAAAGTAAAACTTCCCCATTCAAAATTTAAGAAGCAACTCTTATCCGAAACCTATGGATCAATCTCGGTTGACAACAAATGTAGTAGATCTAGCAGTGGTAATCCTAGCAGTGGAAAGTACTCAATGGCAAAAAGAAAAATATCAGCCATAATCTCAACAAAAATAGACCCAACTTACCCTGATCGAACCTAATGGAACATTTTGCGAAAACAGGGGATTGAACTTACCGAGGGTGAGCTGGCCGTTGGAGTTGCGGGAGCTTCACCTTCTTCAGCCGCCTCCTTCACGGCACCGAGTGGAGTGCTCCTGGACCCGCCGTTGCTGAGGACGGAGTCACACAAAGTGCGGATGCCGGGGTACGCTTGGTCGTAGGAATAGGCAAGGAGGTACCTAGACCATTCTTCTTCACCTGCGTCGATGCCGCTGTCGCCGGGGTTGCCTGAGGATGTCAGCGATGGAGGAGCCATGGTGCAGGAAGCCGGTGCGAGACGATGAGGTAGTGCGGCGACAACAGCGGTGCGCGGCGGGAACAATGAAAAAGAAGCGGCAGAGAATCTGTAGTGACTAGTGAGGCGATATTTGCGGACTTCGGTCCTTGTAGCCGAACAATGCCCGAATTATGTAGTACTATGTTTGATGGGCCACCAGTACTGGGACGATAGCTCTCACGGACAAGTGGGTCTAGCCTTGCTCAGGGCCACATCTCACGAAAAAGACAAACAAAATGGTGATTTTTTTTCAATAATTTGTGTATTTTCTATCTCCCAAACTTTTTTGATTTCTAAGCCACAATTTGTTGTGGGCCTTTTCCAAGTGTAATCAAGCCTATAGAATTTTTAAGGAATTTTTCTAAATGTATTTAAGATGGGTTTGTGTGGAGCCATCACATCGGAGTAGTTGTCACATAGAGATCGGAACCAACTTCACCTTGAATCACACACATACAAGTCAGTGTTCTTTCTAAGATTCTGTGAAAAATACAGTCGAACACACGTATAATATGTACTTGTTTGCCAAAGATCATCCCTAAAGTCGACTTCATTTGAGAGGTACAAAAAGGCAAATAAACTAATTAATAGTGATTAATATCAAATGGATGAATGATTGCACCACTTTAATCAATTAGGATGACGCAGACGTACCAGACGATAGATCTTGATTTTACAAGAATTCTGAAACAAAATTTACCTCATTTGGATAATATATTAGGAATCTATACATGTTTGAAGTTGTAATTGTGAATTAAAAGGAAAAATAGACCGCTTATGCACCACATATCCCATTGCGGTTGCTTCAAGACTAGATTAAAGTTGGGAATCGTTTCGTGATTTGAGATTTATATTCAATGTATACTCTGATCTAAGCTTGTCACGTCAGGTTTCTTCTGCCCCAGGAGCAAGATGGGTCACTATAGACTCTATCCGTGTCACTACAAGATTCTATCCATGTAATAGGGGACAATCCCTTGATACGAGAATGCAGGCAGGGAAGAATCCCCTGTTGTATGCATTTAAACATACAGACGATCCATACCGCAATAGTCTACAGTTTTGTTTCATGATTGTATCCCATGAACTTTTAGGCCAGTTTCGAGAGTGCCACATCAGCTATAGAGATAACATGCTCCTATTGCTACCGCGGGGAGGGCTTCTACTCCGATGAGGCAACAAAGAGATGCAGCCCCTTGTTTATAACATTTGATTGTACTTTGTAGATGCTAGACTCTGAAAGCAGAAACTGAAACAAAAGGGCCAGCTTTTGAATCTGGATTCTACAATGTGAAGCATTGTAAAAATATACAGAAAGCTGAATTGTGGAACTTGATCCAAACAAACAAATACTATTAAGATTTCAACCTCCAGATTTCACGACTGGGGATTCTACAAGTCACTATCCAATGCTGAAACAAAGGCCATCCCAGTTTCTTTGTACACAGGTTTATCCATTGCATGCAAGCTGCAAGATGGGATTAAATTCGGTAATCTTCTACATGCATCAACTGAACACGGCAACCCCAGACATTGGTCTACAATTTTGTTTCAGCGCGCGCTACCCCTTGGATGATAGTGAGAACACAGGACAATACAATGATGCGAGAATACAGGCATGGGACAATCCGGTGTTGTATGTGTTTAAACATCAGACGATCCATACCGCAATGGTCTATAATTTTGTTTCACTATTGTATCCCACAAACTTAGGCCAGTTTTGAGAGTACCAGGTCAGCTATTGATATAACATGCTCATTTTGCTGCCGCTGGGAGGGCTTCTACTCTGATGAGGCAACAAAGAGATGCGGCACCTTTGTCTATAGAATTTGATTGTACTTCGTAGATGCTAGACTCTGAAAGCAGAAACGGAAACAAAAGCGCCAGCTTTTGAATCTGGATTATACAATCTAGAGCATTGTAAAAAGATACTGAAAGCTGAATTGTGAAACTTGATCCAAACAAACAAATACTATTAAGATTTTGACCTCCCGATTTCATGACTGGGGATTCTACAACTTACAATCCAATGCTGAAACAAAGGCCATCCCGGTTTCTTTGTACACAGGTTTATCCGTTGCATGGAAGCTGCAAGATGGGATTAAATTGGGTAATCTTCTACACGCATCAACTGAACGCGGCAACACCAGACATTGGTCTACAATTTTGTTTCAGCGCACGCTACCTTTGGATGATAGTGAGAACACGGGACAATACAATGATGTGAGAATGCAGGCAGGAGACAATTCGATGTTGTATGTGTTTAAACATCAGACGATCCATACCGCAATGGTCTACAGTTTTGTTTCACGATTGTATCCCACGAACATAGGCCAGTTTCGAGAGTACCACGTCAGCTATAGATATAACGTGCTCATTTTACTGCCGATGGGAGGGCTTCTACTCCAATGAGGCAATGAAGAGATGCGGCCCCTTTGTCTATAGCATTTGATTGTACTTCATAGATGCTAGACTCTGAAAGCAAAATCTGAAACAAAAGGGCCAGCTTTTGAATCTAGATTCTACAATCTGGAGCATTGTAAAAAGATACTGAAAGCTGAACTGTGGAATCCATACAAACAAATACTACTAAGATTTTGACCTCCAAATTTCACGAGATTGGGGATTCTACAACTCACAATCCAATGCTGAAACAAAGGCTATCTCAGTTTCTTTGTACACAGGTTGTTCCATTGCATCTTGCATGCAAGATGCAAGATGGGATTAAATTCGGTAATCTTCTACACACATCAACTGAACGCGGCAACACCAGACATTGGTATACAATTTTGTTTCAGTGCGCGCTACCCCTTGGATGATAGTGAGAACGCGAGACAATCCCTTGATGCGAGAATGCAGGCACGGGACAATCCCTTGGTCTACAATCTTCTGCTGTAGGAGCACCCGTGCAAGATCCATTGATGCAACTGTTTCGTCAGACTCTATCCCGTGTTGCAACTGTTTTGTCCCAACTCTATCCGATGAACGTAGGCCAGTCTCGAGAGACTAGAGTGCCACAATAGCTATAGAGATTTGTCTAAAGTTGGGATTCCTTGAACGTGCTCATTATTGATGTGATGTGGAGCCTCATTTAGTGCTAATGAAATCCCCTGAGACTGACCATAGTAAAAAGCTTCAATATTTTGTCAAAATTGGAAAGCGCTCGTCTCATCTGACATGGCGTGTCAAACGACGAAATCCGCACAGTGTTCCCGCCTCCCCGGCAAGTTACCGCCAAAACATTGACGCGTCTGCCCTAGGCATCATTGCGCTGCAGAGAAGGCTTCAAAATATAAAAAACCCCGTTCGGTTCTTTCCTCACCATTTTCCTATTTCTCTCGCTCCCGGATCCCTGTGAGCGCAGGCCAGCGATGGAGGACGGGGAAAACCAAAGGCAGCTATAGGCTTACATGAGGGGTGGGAGAAGGTTTTGCGAGGGGTCGCGGCGGTCCCGGCTGTCACGGCCACGTGCTCTTTGCGGCCGGCTGCGGCTTTCACGATCGCGGGCTCCTTGGGGCCGGCAACGGCTTGCCGGGCGGCGCGGTCGTTGTTACAGGCAGTGGCGGGTGTGGCGGCATGCTTAGTGGGGCCAGCTACGGCGAGCCGGGCAGCGGCAGGCGTGTTTGGGCGGGCCACTGTGAGGGAGCGCTCCTCTCGGTTCTGCCGGCCTTGGTGCGCGAGGCGGCGGCGAGCACGAAGGCCGTGGCGACCAGATCAGGTCGCTCGCTGGTGGTCTCGGTGGGTTGGGCTGCGGCAACCAGAGCAGGCCGTGGCTTGAACGGCGGTGGTCTCGGTGGGGTGGGCCGCGGCGGGCAGGACGGCGAGTTCGCTGGTGGTGGCCCGATCACACGGTCGCGGAGTAGGGAGCACCGCCGAGCTGCAGGGGAGGCGGCGGCCGAGGGTCGTGCTGTAGGATAACCGTCTTCCAGCACACCTGCTGCAGGGGAACCCAGTGTTGAGGCGCCTGCATCGGAAGAGCCCGCATGCGCGTTAGGTGCATCCGCTTTCATGCTTCCTGTGTTTGTCTTCATGGTGCCTATGCCGCCGTGGGCACCATGATTGCTTGTAAAGTCATGGTCGGCACATATTACTGCAGCTGTTCGATGTTGTTTTTGCGGAAATTATTTTACCGATCATAGCCGGAGTATATTTTGTACTAAGGCAATTGTAGGCTGCCTATTACTCCATTTATAGATCCTGCAGTTCGCCTCTATTTTTTGATATGGTGATTCACCTTGTGTTTATTTTTCCATGTTGATGCTACTTGGTACTGTACTAGTCAATTATCCCGTGATTGAAAGAGCCGAGCAGTGGTCTATCCCCTGTGTGCATCTGAGCAAAATTAATGATTGGATCATTGGCAGGACCCGAGGTCACGGCATCAAGCCTCGAGATGTCTTCCTCAACGTCCCATGCCAGAGATGACTCTGACAAATCCGTCCACACTTTCACTTACTCCGGCGACTCTAGCGACTATCTGAGCGATTTGGTGAGCTCAAAAACCTGTGATTCACCCTAGATCTTTGGTTCATTTTGCTCCGCCAATGATTTTATTTGGGGATTGTTTTGTTGTGACCTAGGACCACGATCTTCCACCCGAGACGGAAGAGAGGCACTAGCGTGGTTTCGACAGGAGCACGGACGAGCGCTGCGCCCATGGCCGTCCTCTTAAGAAGGTCTGCTGGGGCGGGAGGAACACTGGATGCCGATTCCTCGGCTGTCGCTTGAGGTTTTTCTCTATCTGTTCGTGCTCTGTTTTTCCTCTACCTATTTCATGCTGTATGATTCATATTGCTCTATATCACCATTTTCAGGTAGTCCATTTTGCTAACAATATTTTGGTTGCTCTTCTCCCATTTCCGCAGGAGGATAGAAAGCAGTGCTAGCTCCTACGTCAAGTGGATTGATCTGGAATGGTAGAAGAGAGTCCAGGTGTCCTTCAAGAAGCTATGGCATCAGTCAAACCAGTTTATGCGAGCAAGGAGGCATTGTTCTAATGAGCTTCGCGATGCTCTCGCTGCAAAGGTCAACATGGAGCAGAGATTGAAGGAGAGAGAGGAGGCCATAGAGCGGAGGATGAAGCAGATGGTGGATGAGCTCAAAAAATGGATTGTCTTGGCCAGGCTATCGCAGGCTAGGTGGCTGTCCAGCGAAGGGGAGAAAAAGAGGGTCTGGATGCTGGTTGGGATCATGGTTTGCGTGATGATGTTGTACCTCATCATCCACAAGAATTGATCGTCATACTCTCCTATCTATTTTGTTCGTTGCTAGTGACGATAAAAGCACATTTTGCTTGGCCGTTGATGGTTTTGAAGCACCGGCGGCAGATGAGCTATTGTGTCCGCGTTGGTGCTAGCTGTGGTTGTCATTTATAACAAGAGGTTAGTGTACTAGTACTTTGTTATGAGGGAAAATACCTTGTATGCCATTGGCTTAAACTAAAACCCCTTAATATGCTATCCCGGCCCACATGTCCTGAGGGGAAATACCTGTATGCCTTGTGCGACACGTTCAGTGCTAGTAGTCAAACCGCAGTGACGAAAATTTTCCTTGGTCTTGGGACCTGCGTAGTGCTGTGGGCCGTGGGCAGCAGGCCGATGAAGGCTTCTGTGAAGTACAATCGAGCCCTATAACATCTGGCCCAGACCAAGATTCAGCCCATCACAAAAGATACATAGATGTGGGCCCAAATGTGAATGCCACGTTGCATTAGAGGGATGAACAAAATGTTGGAAAAGTAGTACAGTACTAGTAGGCCTTGTTGAAACCTGACAGGTGGGTCACAGAAATGGGACAAACGAAGGCATGTCGCATAAAAAAATTGTTGGACGAGTGGAAAAGTAGGTCTCAGTGAAGCCTGACAGGTGGGTCACTGAAATGGGACAGACGGACCCATGTAGCTGACACACGGGCCTGGTGAGAGCTTCATTGTGGGACACATTCAGACTTCAGACATGTGGGCCCGCGTTAAAACTGCAAACCATAGCTGCGACGAAAACTACTTGATCGTGGGACCCATGTTGCTAACATATGGGCCCACGTATTGTGGCATGAACACGTTGGCAAATGAAATCAACGATAAAAAATACTTAGTCTTGGGACCCCGTCTCCTGATACGTGGGCCCTAGTTACTTTTGTTGTGCGTCATGTGGCATTTTACGCGGTCAAACGAAATTTTAGGGACGAAAATGGTTTGACCGTGGGCCCGTGGAGCCTGACACATGGGCCCCATCTTGTTGATCAGGATGCCACGTAGGCCAAAAATGCCCCTGGGGCGGGGTTTATGACGAAAATTATGGGTCCCACATTGACTGAAATGTAGGCCCTTGTATTGTTGCATCGTGCGCACGTTGCATTAGGACGCTGGGAAATAAAATCAGCGTTGAAAAAATACTTGGTCTAGGGACTCCGTCTTCTGATACGTGGGCCCCAGTTGCCCTTTGCTGTGTGCCTTGTAGCATTTTGCGCGGTCAAACGAAGTTTTTGTAACGAAAATGGTTTGACCG
This sequence comes from Eragrostis curvula, assembly GCA_007726485.1. Lineage (NCBI taxonomy): Eukaryota > Viridiplantae > Streptophyta > Magnoliopsida > Poales > Poaceae > Eragrostis > Eragrostis curvula. The sequence goes on from CM017442.1 coordinate 52,341,363, forward strand.
TCGGCCTGCGAAGCCTGGCACATGGGCCCCCTCTTGCTGACAAGGATGCGACATAGGCCAGAAACGGCCGTGGGGTTGGGGTTATGACAAAAATTGTGGGTCCCCGTTGCTCGCCGTACTCGGAACGGGATTTTTGTGACGAATCAGCCACCCAGAACCTGCCCAGAACAGTAAACCGGCGACACCGGACAAAAGTGTTCATCGATTTATACGGATTTTCGTCACAAATGAGGCTTGTTAGTGACGGACCGCGAAAAACGTCATAAAGTTGGCCAAAAAGGGGAAAAACTCCCAAAATAGTGACAGATCTACAGTAAAATCGTCACTAATCAGCAGATCTGTACTAGTGAGGATTGGCTCGTCGCGCTTGTTTGACCTTGTGAAAAGCCTGTTGAGCAATGGCAGGTCGAACAACGCGAGTGTGTCAATAGTGTTGTTAAAAGCCAGGCAGAGGGAAGCGTTTGCTACTTCGTTGTTCTTGTCATAGGCGCTACGCGTAAGGTTGAAATCCCATGCAAAGAACCCAAGCCCCCGAGATGAGGGGAGCGAGCTCGAGCAGGCCGTCGAGGAAATCGGCCGAGTCTCGGTGGTCCGAGGGGCTGTAGACGTTCGTGACGGTTAGCATGACATCCGAGATTGTGGATCACAGAACAGTGGTTAGCATATGGTGGCGCTCGATAAACGATGACTGTGAGAACAACGCCGGATCCCACGCGGTGAGCAGGCCGCCGTGTGCGCCGAACGCATCAATGCAGTGGTACGAGGAGAAGCGCAGCGGGAGGAAGGTGACGGCTTTGAGCGCGGGGGTGGAGGTGAGCTTGGTTTCCTGGAGGCAAACGATTGAGGGAGCACAGGAGATGAGCGAGTCCTTCACTAGCACGCACTTATCTCGTTCACCTAGCCCTCTAACATTCCACGAGGCCAAGTTGAAAACGCGGTTTGTAGAACTCATTTTAAAACAGAAAGCACACCCTGACAGAGAGGCGCGGAAGGCACCGCGACACCAGTGCGACAAGCTATGGGCATAAACAGAGCAGGCCCGGACTGAACTTTAAAAGAAACAAGCGAAACGAAAGCGAAAACACAAGTGTGAGCCACAGCAGCCCAAAAGGCGTTACAGCAAGAGTGTGGCAATCTCCAGTAACGCGCCGGCGACCAGTTCTGCAGGCCTATCGTTCCTTCAGGGATGGCACCGAGTCCAGCTTGCTCTCGGCCGTGTCGCCGAGACCAGCAGTGTGAGCGAGGTTCTTCAGGTCTTTCGTGTTGATCGCTCGCTTCTTCCTTCCCAGGAGTCCCTTCTTTGTGACATGCTTCTGGAGCTCCTTGGAACAGGAGGCAAGTGCTTTTCTCAGGGCTGTGAGCTGCACTGCCTTTGTGGTCATGTCTATGAAGTGCGCAGGTTCTTTTGCAGCCAGCCTCTCACTGTGTCTCTTGGTGGTTGGGATCGCGGGCGCACGCTTGCCGCGGCGGCGAGGAGGGGCAGGGCTTGGCGCGCGCGGCGTGGTTGTTGGCGGGGAGCATGGTGGTGGCGGCGAGAGCGGCTCAGGTGTATCAGTGGTGGTGGCATGCCAAGGCAGAGCAAGCGTGTTGTTCCACTGCGGGAGCTGCAGAGTGGCGTGGCAGATAATGATGACTAGGGTGGGCAGCGGCGGCAGGTAGTCAACGGCAGGAGCAGCGCGGCCGAACAAAGCTACAAGCTGCGACAGGATGGCGGCATGCTGCTGGTGACCTGATGGTGGTGAGCATGGGGGGCGTGGGTGGTGCGATGGCAGGCGGTGCGTGCGGGAGCTGCTGCCGCGGGTGCGCGTAGCCTGGCGGGTGGGCGGGCGTGTGGCGGGTTTGGCGGCGGAGGCGGCTGGAAGTAGAAAACGTAGTTTCCGTGCGCATCGTACTGCTGCGCCCGCGGCCACGAGCGCACGACGGTGGCGCTGGCGATCGCACCGCCGCCACCCGGAGCAGTGATCCAAACATCTCCCGGCACATGAGCCCTGTCGTGCACCTCAACCAGGATCCTCAAAGCTGAGAAATCATAACCTGACTGGCATCTTGGGTCAATCTCTGTTACTGTCCCGAACCCACTGAAATTGGCTCTAATGTTGTTCATGATATTTTTCACTGTTAGATAATTTGGTTCAACGAACCCAGGGAGCTCACTAGTTAACGATCTGGCGTCTTGGGAACACAAGAATTAGTGGCTGCATTAAACATTTCAATAATAGAACTTTTCGTACTCCTGGAGGAACAATACATAGCTTTGGAACAATCAGGAGCTCTACGTAGAATACCTGATGCAAGAGCAAATGATCAGAGGAGTTCGGACTTCTAATGCAAATTCCAAAGGATCCATTGTATTATTTACTAGTGAATGAAATGGTGAATCATCCCAACAAAAATTGAATCCATGGACCTGAATCGCGAACATAATAGCTAGCAGATATAGCTATACAAAAGATTTCTGTCTAACTTGAGGGCTCTACTCAGATCCAAATTGTCAAACACAGATAAGTGTAGTTCATCATTAGAGGGAGCATCACGAAACTAAGAAATAAAGAATATCTTGTCAGCTTAGGGCTAACAAACTTGATTCGCCTCAGGCACCATAGAAGCATCATCGGCGACAAACTCAAACGCATAACCGTTTGAACCAGATGCAACCTACAGATTCAAGCTAGCAATTTATACAGGTGTCCTTTGGATGTGGAATGCATAACCCAAGAAGTCCTGAAAAAGAGCAATAGCTGATGCGTTAGTCTTCTTCCAACTTCAATTAGTTGAATGCCCCGTGCATTGCTGCGGAACTTAAGAGAATTTTAGCGGAATGATACATGAAGAAAAAATGATATATAGATGATACATTTCATAATAAATTATAGCTCAAATTGGTATAAATAAACACATGTAAGCAATGTTTGTTTAAGAAGTATAAAGTTAAGATAAAGAGGTAGAATTTGCAGTCCGATGATGACCAGAAGCAACATTCTACGGTCCTAACGCAAGTGACAATATAAAGCAGAATAACAAAATGAATGTATCGTACTACTTTCTGAAAGCAGAGTGCAATCACTGCAATGCCATAATTAGCAGCTGAGACATTTTGATGGTAGAACATTCGTCGGCGTTCAACTTAAGCAAAAACAAATTGTGGTCACACAGCTTCTTGATCAGTGTGACATTTCATTAAAAAAAAAAAAACCCAGTACGTACACTGTTGCACTACACGTACGGAATTGTAATGGCCAGAATCTTGCTAGTTAGTATCAATCACATGAGAGAGAGAGAGAGAGAGAGAGAGAGAGAGAGAGAGAGAGAGAGAGAGAGAGAGAGAGAGAGAGAGAGAGAGAGAGAGCTATGGACGTCGTCGTTGAGCAGCCCACACATTGATCTCGATGTATGCTAGAGCTCAGTTACGGTAGGAACGGCGATCAGCAATGTGAACTGGGATCCAACCCGGTGCCCATGGCGATCGCTGCTTCCACTGAGAAGGCAAAGGAAGTTTTTATAGGGAAATTGGAGACCTTTCAGCTGCCACACACGGGGTGAGGCGTAACTTGTGAGTGCGCCAGTTATTATTATATATTGCTCTTGAGCGGTTTTAACATTTGATGGACAGTACAAAAAAGCAATAACAGCAGGGACGGCTCATAGCTCTTGGGTTTATAATCAGGTAATTGTGGAGATCATGAAAGAAATAACCGCAGCCAGGAATGGTGCAGATCGTGACATCAAGGAGATCAACGCTAGCGAGGATTAAATCCATGTTTGGCTTTGAGGAGAGGCTGCTAGCAGGCGAGTCTATTCATTTGCCTGTGATTGATTCGATGGTGTGGGGCCGTTCAACGAATGCAATGGGTATTGGGGTGGTGGGCTGAATGGATTGGACGTTCAGGATGTAAAGAACACTAAAATCGGACGGATAGATTATTTCAGCTGATGTGGCTGCATGAGGTTTGAGCTTTATAGCAATCAATGATTTTTAGTGGGCTGCTATATAAGATATATAGATAAGTTTCATGCCGTATGTAGGCAACAATTACATTCATAATGAATTACGTATACAACTTTAATACTATAAGTTAATGAATAGTTTTTGCTTATCAAAGATTCAAAAGCACATGCCACAGAGAATGCATCAAGAAACCATTTTTTTTACTAAACAAAGTAAATCACTCGTGGAAAATGGACGAAAACAAACTCCAAAAAGGCTATTCTTGTACTATAATCTCCAAAAGCTAGCCCTGCTACACAATCCCCTATGAAAAAATAACCTTCATGATAACCAAATTCGGAGGTGGTGCTGCATATTCAACAGCTGTATGGTACCATGGATAAAAGAATCAGATGTGCGCCATGTACTACATACAAATGATGTAGTGTACTACTGTAATTATCTTTTTTTTTTTTGCGATGGAAAGGAGCTTTATTAAATCAACTAGGTTCATTACAAACCGACGCTACCAGGCGTTCGGTCACAATCAGGTCCTTAATGCAATCAGGAACCTGAGAAAAAGACACACGCGACTCGCCTAAACGACATGCTAGTTGTGCTAGCTTATGCGCAACTGAATTTTGCTCCCTTCAAATTTTGCAGACTTCAACCTCCGCCAACTGCCGGCACTCTTCACGAATGTCGCTGATCAGGCCAGCGATCAATGAACGATCACAGTCGTCAGTCTTCAGCTTCGACACCACCAGAGCAGCATCCGACTCTAGCACCATGCTGACCCCCGGCCACCGCGTAGCGAGACGAACCCCATCCAGACAAGCAGCTGCTTCTGCCTCCTCCGCATCTCTACAATGGAACAATTTCCTCCATGCCATAAGCAGCGGCTGACCACCAGCATCACGTATGACAACGCCTATGCCAGCAGCCCTTGTCTGATTATTGTACGTCCCATCAACATTAATCTTGAGCTTGCCACGAATTGGAGGCACCCATCTTCTATCTTCCTTGGTCTTCTGTATCGAGCTTGGCTCGGACAGCGTCACAACCTGAGCCTTTCCTTTACCTTCACGAGCATAGTACCGTTGACGAGCCGACAACAGACCATCCATGTATCTCGTTAGGAATATCACTGAGCCTTCAGTTGAGATCTTCTCACCTGCCTTGAGTGCACCATTCCTCACATTCCATACACGCCACAGCAACATAACAAAGTGTGCCATAACATCAGCAGGGTACTTGATCAATAATCCGAGGAGCCATTCCGGACCTGTATCTAGTATATCATCTTGTACAGGAAGCTCCCACACTTCTGAGAGCATCAGCAATGTAGAGTCGAACGGTGGCAGTAAAGTTCGGTTCGCTTGTGCTCGGTTCGCCTCGCGTAACGTTAGTAGGACCCACATGCTATTTCAGTATTGATTTTTATCTCTGCTTCAGCCTTCAACCGAGCAGGTGGGAAGACTAGTGGCATGCGCAGGGGACACTCATCCTTTAGAAATAATATTCTATTCAGCTTGGTTCGACGCATGTTTAAGAGTCGATTTCTGGTTCTGACGCATAACGTTCGGTTGCTGTTGATATTATCAATGTTATTTGATATGGCTCCATTTTGCCAAAGATGAAAAATGAAGCCATTGAAAACCAGAGTCAGAAAAAGGGGATATTCAGTCTTGTAAGGTTAAAAATGGAACTTCAGTCTGCCATGTGAGCGTATGTTGTCCATATTGTTCAGCTTGTGCCATGTGAAACAAGTATCTAGCATCCACTGAACAATGAGCATTTTTTCAGGTACCACCCTTGTTTTCCTAAACGGAATTAACGGCGTCTAAACGCTAAACGGGTGACCACCGTTTATGCCTAAACGGCCGTTTAGCCCGTTTAATCCCATTTAAACGGCCGTTTAAACGGGTTTAAACGCTAAACGATGGTCGACCGACTGTTTACCGTGTACCGTCTAGGAAAACATTGGGTACCACTGATAATGGCAAGCGAAGGATATTTCACTAACTTGATGAACGACAGGGACAGTAGCTTGGATTGGGATGGCTTAGGTAGCCAGCCTGAGGAGCAGGATCAGCCTAGTGTTGACAATACTCCTGCAGCAAGAACAAACCAGAAAAGGGGAAAAAGTTTTTCTCAGCAGGAAGATAGGTTGCTTGTGTCTGCATGGTTGAACATCAGTAAAGATCCAATTCGAGGTACCAACCAAACCAACGGTGCATTTTGGAAGAGAGTTATTAGGTACTACAATGATAACAAGGATTTCGACTCAGAGCGAACCCAGAGTTCCCTTATGCATCGTTGGCATCATATTCAAGAGCAAGTTAACAAGTTCTGTGGATGTCACAGCCAGATTGAACGAAGAAGGCAAAGTGGTGTTTCTATTGAGGACAGGGTAATTCATATTCACATACTCTTAGCATTCTGCTTCATACTCATGCATTGAGATATATAATCACTATGTTTACATTAATTCTAATGTGCAGATTGGACATGCACTGGCTTTGTTTAAAGCTGAAGACAAAGAGAACAGATCATTCCAGTTGATGCATTGCTGGAATATTTTGCGGAATGAACCAAAATGGCATGAAAAGATGCAGCAATTGGCTTCTCAGAACCAACATGGTAACAAGAAACAGAAAGCGAGTCAGGATCCAAGTCCGGATACGGATGCCCTCAACAATGGTGATACTACCAATAATAATACTTGTGAGAATGGACCTCCTCCAGAGACTAATGCAACCAAGAGACCACCGGGTAGGAAGAGGGCGAAAGAATCAATGCGTCAAGGTGATGCATGTGTGGATGCTCTAGACCGTTTGTGGGAGAAGAAGAAGGAGTCTGATGCAGAGAAAGAGAAGAAGAAAGATGAAAGGTACAAACAGTCATATGAACTAGAGAAAGAGAGGCTAGAGATAGATCGAACAAGGGATCTGGCTGAACAGAAAAATGCAGAGATAAAGGAAGCCGAAGTACAGCTCAAAAGGATGCTGGAAGAAGAGAGAATTATGACAATGCACCTGACTCCCTTGCCTCCCTCACACCAGCAGTGAACAACTCTGGTTGAAGATTACAGCTCCTCGCATAGTCAAGAGATTTGCTTTTTTTACTTAAGTTTTAATTGTCTTGCAATCAGTTGAAATTCTTGTAAGAACTAGTCTATTACATTTACTGTTTGAGAACCTTGGTTTCATTGCTAGTAAAGTTGAACTCCTGCCTGGTTTCATATTGCCAAGTTGGTTCTGTATAGAAGAAATAAATTATAGTTCTAGTGTGTGCTGTGACACATTATTTAGCAAAAGAAGAGAAGCTACTACATCAGAATGGAAGAAATAAATTATAGTTCTAGTGTGCTGTGACACATTATTTAGCAAAAAGTACACTAATGAAATTTGTATAGATCTGGAAAATTCTGCCACAGGTGCTCTACTAGGTCTTCTTGCAGCTTATGATGAAACTCACTGTCTCTTATTTGTATGTGTGTCTGAATAAATGCCTCGAGCTCAGTTGTATGCTCATGGGAAGGTGTCACATTGTCGCCACCGTTGTCAAAACGTTCCTCAGGGTCTACTTCTCCCTCGTCCTCAACGATCATGTTATGCATAATGATACAAGCTTTCATGATATCTTCTAGTGTCTCTTGATCCCAAAATCGAGCTGGTCCCCGTACAATGGCAAAACGAGATTGTAGAATACCAAAAGCTTGTTCCACATCCTTCCGACATGCTTCCTGTGCTACGGCAAAATATTTCCTCTTGTTCCCTTGTGGTTGTGGTATGGTCTTCACAAATGTAGCCCAAGATGGATATATCCCATCTGCAAGATAGTATCCCATTGTATAGTCATGGCCATTTATGCTATAGTTCACTTGAGGAGCTTCACCATCAGCTAGCTTTGCAAATATTGGAGAGCGATGAAGAACGTTGATATCATTGTGAGACCCAGGTAAACCAAAAAAAGCGTGCCAAATCCATAGATCCTTGGAAGCAACAGCTTCTAATATTACTGTAGGCTCATGATGGTGGCCCGAGAACATACCTTGCCATGCTGAAGGACAATTCTTCCACCTCCAATGCATGCAATCTATGGAACCTAGCATGCCAGGAAAACCTCTTTGCTCCCGAAGTGCAAGCAATCGAGCTGTATCATTCTCATTAGGTGTTCTCAAATACTTATCCTGAAAGATTTCAATTACCGCTGTGACAAACCTTCTCAAACTCTCCATTGTAGTACTTTCTCCAAGACGACAATACTCATCTGTAGCATCCGCTGGTATTCCGTAAGTTAGCATACGGAATGCTGCAGTGACCTTTTGGAAGCAACATAATCCCTGTGTACCGGCCGCATTTCTCTTCCGCACAAAGTAATCATATGATTTTCTACGGCATGCATTATGCGTAAAAATAGATGTCTTCTCATTCAATACCTGTGAAATAATGAATAATTTAATAAGATATACTAATCGTAATGTAAAACCAAGATTAATGAAACCAAGCGAGTATATACGAACCTTCGTCGGAATAAAGGTGGGCCATACGTAGGATCATCTGCTAAGTAATCTTGATACATTCTAGAGTGCCCATCTTCTCTATCCCGATAAATGACTAGATGTCCGGGAACAGAACCACCACGTTTTGATGCTGGCTGCGAAAAACTATCCATGATTTGAGCAGCTGAAAGGATGATTTCATCGTCGTCTGAAGATGATTCATCCAAAAGTCTTTGAAACAAGGATGTACGACGACTCATCGCTTGCCGGACCGCCGCACTCGCCTTGAGCCAACGGCAACTACGACCTGGTAACCTGGATGCGATTGAAGATCGCACTAGCTCAAGATGGTATGTGATCGGGACAGAGATCAGGAGAGAATTTGATGGAAACGAATCTGACCAAATCAAAACAGCATACGGCATGAATAAAGGCCATGCAACATCCTTGGACTGGATGTGCAAGTGGGCCAAAACTGGTGATGAGGCCCAAATCGCGATTTTTAATTTTTTTAGGAACCAGATTTTGGGAACTGTTGGAGGAGAGGTTTTTTTTTTTGCTCCGATTAGTTTTTGGAAGCTCCCAATACCAGTTTTTTGGGAGGGATTTTTTTGGGAGCTCTTGGAGTTGCTCTTACCACCTGGGCGCTTCTTGGATCCATTGTTCTCAGAGGGTGACTCGGATATCTCGGCGCTATCTGGTGACGATGCAACAATCTTGGTGTGCACATGCACGCAGGTATGGGGGTGTGATTGATCATGAACCGGTGGGTTGCAGGTGTGGGTGTGGGTGCAAGCATGGTGCTTTGTATCGTTGAGGATGTCATCAAAGTAGCTTTCCATGGAGCAGCTACTGGTTTCTGGGTTTGAGAAATCGAGGTCCCCATCATCGGCTTCAACTAACAATCAAGAACACACCTGCTAACAAAAGAACCAGATGCCTTAACACTGTCATAAGTGGCGACAAGAAACTAAACAGATAAAATAACAAATAGGGGCGACACTCCCTTTATAGCAAATCAGTCAATATTGTTATGGTGGGGACAGAGGCCTAAACACTAATTTTTGCTAATATGATTCAAATGGTGACAAGTGCAAATAACAGCCTTATTGAGTCTAAGCATGTTAATACATGTTGTATCAATTCACCCAATTCTAGTGTTTACTGTTTAGGCACTAAAGTCTTATCCTATCCCTTTCATCAATTGGCCCATAGGTAATAGCTGGTCTCCTCTCATACCTCATTTTTTTCCAGACTAAAAAGTCAAAGCCATCATTGACAACAACATATGTGCAGGAGTAGCAAAAAATTAAAAGCCTTGACCGGTTTTCCATCCACAGAACAACAAGCAAAGACAAATGGGGGGCAAAATCACGATAGTTGTTGTTCATACATGCATCGATCAGTCAAAATACACGTGGTGCAGCAATTGTGACACCCCGTGTCACTGCAACCAAAAACCTGTAGAAACACTCCAAAAAATCACTATGTCAGAGAAGTTAATTACGGACGCGCCTCAAGCCTCATTAGAGACGCGGTTTTTATGCGTCTGGGAGTTTTCGTCTCTAATGACAAGTTAACAGAGACGCGGAAAAATGCGTCTCTAATGTAAACTTATCAGAGACGCATTTTGATTAAAACGCGTCTGTATATATAAACTTATCAGAGACGCTGCTTATTAAAACGCGTCTCCAATGTGGACTACTGAGACACGGCCAGGTCCAACGTGTCTCAAATATCTATCAACAGAGACACGTCTCTTAAAAAGCATCACTGATCCAAGCTTTCAGAGACACTGATTGTTGTGACGCGTCTCTAATCTTACAGGGCCAGAGACGCGGCTCTTTAAAACGCGTCCCTGATCCTGTGCTTTTAGAGACACGGATTGTTGTGACGCGTCTCTAATCTTCTAGTTTCAGAGACGCCCATTGTTGAAACGCGTCTCCGATAGTCTGGTTTCAGAGACGTGGATTATTTAAACGCGTCTCCGATAGTATCGTGTCCGAGACGCGTGTTGAGTAAAACAAAACGCGTCTCCAATTTGGCTGGTGTGAGGCGCGTCTCAAATCGTCATACTTTTTTTTTCATCGTATAGAATTGGTATAGCATCTACGAGTTCAGTCGTTTGGGATTGCAATCAGCAGCTGGTGGTATTGGAATCAGCACGTGCACAGGACAAAATCAACACTATGAGGTCACAATACAGATTCACAACGAGATATAACTACTTCAACAAAATATAATCATCTGAGATACACATCTCAGGCCAGTACACAGGTTCTTTTCACACATACATAGATTCCTCTCACAGATATAACATCTCAGGTTGACAAGCCATAACATGAATATCACAAAGAAACATGAAAATTACAGGCAGCAATAACATCACAGGCGACAATGGAACTCCCCATTCTCATCTATCACCTGGGAGACTAAGAAGGAGGCTATCTTTTCTCGAATGCTGCACAACACATCTTCGCTAAGGGGAGTTTTCATCACTTTGGACTCCTGTGTAATTTGGGAAAATATAACAAAAAGTCAGCCTAGGGAGTTCAACACACTCAATATTACTAGTAGATGAACATAGAAATCACAGCAACAACAAAGCATAGGTCTTTCAACACAAAAATCCCTCCAATATAGAAGTAATTTGTGAGAGGCACAGGAATATAATCAGCCCCTAAATCATAGGCAGCTCCATAAATTTGAACAAGAAGTACAAATTGGCCAATAACAAATCAAGCAATGCTGCAAACAAACCAAAAGGTGATCATCCAATGTGATTGGTTGTGTAGTAACATATGTACCTCGGGATTGTCCACATGAAGTAATCCAAGTGCTACAATCATATGATGGGCAGTGTAGTATCCACTAGTATCATTCCCAGAAATTTGCTGGTGGCACTCAAAAAACGGATACAGAAATAAGGAAAAAAAAAAACTTAAGTGGCTAACCAGCAGTGAATCACATTAAAATAATATGGATTTGACGTGCACATACCGGGAACTTGACATGCACTAACGCGTTGTTGGGCATCATCTGGAGTGTAGAATATAAAAGAAATGCCCTACAAGAATGTAACATCATTTAGGTGACTGCCAATAATAAATGTGCTAAGTTTGTTAAGGAAATAGCTGCTAATTGGTAAAGAACTCACTCATCAAGCATATTTTCAACAAGCTATGATCACACTGTCTGGACATGATAGAATCGAAGTACAAGACCTTCTTCCACTTTGGAATGACTACAACTAGAATCCAGTGGTCAACTGCGAAATGGGCAAACATGATGCAGTCCTCCTTTGCAAAGTGATGCAAAGCCTTTCTCACATATTCCACCACATAAGACTTGTCGAGGTGCAGTGTAGGCAAAGCCATGATCTGAGGATCAAGGAAGCCAACAGGCAAGGCCCTTGCCCTGGCTTCCAAAGACATGGACCTAGTTAACATGATATAAATAACCATGAATCAATAATTTTGTATGGCAGTTCATTATCAGAACAATCAAAGAAATAGAATAATAGATGGCCAAATAGCATAAAAGAAAAATATATATTTAAGTTGAAGTCAATTTCTAGCAGCAAAATACAAGATAATGAGTCAGGTGTTTTCACATGAGCCAAATATCGTATTAAAAACCAGAGTACTTGTTTTTGCAAACAAATGCCAAGTGGCAATAAATAAACCTGAAAAGCAACAACCATCTACAAACCATGCATGTTGTGCAGACCATTATCATTGAATATAACCATTAACTCTGCAGAGTAGAGCTAGTTGTGCAGACAAGGTACTAGTCTACAAGAGCAAAGCAGGTGTCTAACTCAGTACAAGAGGAATTGCAACTTACAGGGTGTAACAGTATACAAGTGATATGTCCAATCCATCTATCTTCAAAAGGTCATATAAATCAGGGAATCCCACAAGGAAACACTCTGAGTTCTCTGAACGTTGAAAATGGCTACACTTGTACATGGCAGCAATTGCATTATTCTGATTTGCTGAACAAGCTGCCAAATAGTGACTATGCAGAGGAGCTGTTGCAGGCCCGACGCCCTCAAGCTCAGCAGGGGACGGCATTGGTTGTCCATATTGGTAACGTAGGCTTTCCTGTGCACAATTAGCCACACCAAATAAATTTAATTCATAGACATTTTTCATTAATTAAAAGGAAGCAAACACAACATGCATGCTTTCGGCAAAAAAGGCAGAATCATTGTTAAATACAAATGTGCTAAGTAATCTTTACCATTTTGACTAGGCGAAGCAATTCTTCGTATATAGACTCTACTTTTCCTGCAGACAACAGAAGACTTCTGGGCGTGAGGACCATCAAGTTATATCATGAGCAGAGCCTATGTAAAAGCATCAATGAGTTAACATGGATAATCAGTACAGGAAAAAGAAAATCTAGAGAGCGTCCATTAATTGAGTTAAATAGCTAACACAAGGCAACATTTGAATAATTAATTATTCATGCATGCAAGCAACAGAATGAAAAACACGCCAATCTCCTTGTCCTAGCTTGCTTGTAACCTACTTGACAGAACCAGATGTAGTTGACAGAACCAGAAGGAAAATTATAGGTGCTAGGTAATTTTACCATCTGATGGAAATTTCTAACACTTCTAGCTTTTTGTTCATACAAGCAGAGATGATAATATCCCATAATTGATATCGAACCTTACTATAACTGAATAGCGAATGCAAACTGACCTACTTTAGGGACTGCAATTGCATGAGACAAATTCTGAAGCCTGTCTTCAGGTAAGCTCTTCCTGCATAACAAATGTCTACCTGAAAGCAGGTGCAAAATAATGTCTACAGTTAAATATATCCAAGTCAGGCCACTAATGTCTACTGTTATCATGCTGAATTCGCTACAAAAAAAAAAACTCAACAAGATCAGCACTACAAATGTCTTAAGGAACTCATTTTTAGATGATAGTGACATCGGATCTATGAGGCACAACAAGCTCTGGTCAGGCTACTTTTATGGTTTGCACCACATGTGCATATGACAAAATGAATTGCACCACAGATCAGAGTCACAGTGGTGACTCGAGTTTACCTTTATACGTTTCATGTCAGCGGCAAATTTGTTTTAAAAGATAAATCAGAAGCATGACATATCACGCCCTAGTCATGCAAATATCTAATGAAGCAAATGCTGCTTACAAAGAAAACACGTATTGTCAAGTGAAATGGTCTAATTATTTTATCCAGGTGCAAGCATCATACTAATTAACATTCAACAAAAATGGTTTCATCAACAAACCCTAAATGCCAATCACTTGAGTGCTCAAAGCTCTAATCAACCAACGAAGCACTGGAAGCCTAAAATTGGCGCATTAGAAACCTAAAGATCACAATCATGATCCTAACGATCACAAGCATCAACACCAGCAATGCAAACTATTCCAAACGCAAGCCCTAGGCACAAGCACAAATGAATATTAACGCAAGGAAGCCGGGTAGGCGTCGTCGCTGCGAGGAAGCCAAGCGGGCTGGTCGAAGCTGAGGAAGCCGGGTCGGGTCATCATCGTTGTCGCCGTGAGAAAGCCGGCCGGGGTGGTCATCGCCGAGGAAGCCGACCGGGTAGTTGTTGTTGTCGCCGGCGAGGAAGCCGAGATGGGTCGTCCTCGCTGGTGCAGATGCCGACCGGGTCGTCGTTGTCGCCGCGAGGAAGCCGGACGGGGTGGTCGTCGCCGAGGAAGCCGACCGGGTAGTTGTTGTTGTTGCCGGCGAGGAAGTCGAGACGGGTCGTCGTCACCAGTGCAGATGCCGACCGGGTCATCGTCATCGCCGAGGAAGCCGGCCGGGGTGGTCGTCGCCGAGGAAGCCGGCCGTCGCCGCGCGGAGGCGTCGACGTGGGATCTGGCGGCGTCGACAAGGAACCCTAGCGAGGGGATGGCGAGTTGGCGATGGCTGCTCCTTTGAATGTGACATATACATGCTGTCCTGGGCCTTGGAATGTGACTGGGCCGAAAAAAAAAGCGAAACAAAAAATTGTTTGCGCGACAAGAATCGAACTCGCGACAACACAGGCAAATGCTGGGAGATGTTAACCATTCAAGCAGTCAAGTTTTTATGGTTTCAATTTATATAAATATCTTGCTATTGGTTTCTAAGAATTATTTATGCTAAATTTATAGCCAAAATGATTTTCTTGTGCTGCAGATAGACGGTTATTATGTGCAAGATACAGGCAGAAAGAGGGTTGGAAAAATGAACCACACATGGACGTATAGAACAAACAGAGAATAAACATCTCATCATAAACACATGCAGCACAATCAGTCACTGAAAAGGAAATAACATCACAGGCAGCACATCTCAGATTCACTGGCAGGCACAAAACATAGACAGGTACCAAGGCATGAACAGAAATTCCTCAAAACACAGGTTCACATGTACATAGCCATGGTTCAAAGGTTCACAAGTACATAACCATATCAGGTTCTGAGGCATAAACAGAAATTCAAAGTGCACATAACCATCACAGGTTCACATGCATCAAGCAGAAGTTCCCAGTTCACATGCAGATCAGAGATTCACAGGCAGAAAAACTCCAGCTAACAAACTGAAAGTCCTGGATTGCGATAGTGGAATTCTCCACTCTTCTCGAGCACCTTTGACATATCTTCATTGAGGGGAGTTGACGCCACTTCAAAATCCTGTGGAGTTGTTGGGAAAATAAAACAAAGTCAGCAACATAAGGTTGTGCACTAACATATATACCTTAGCATCAGCCATATCTATTAATCGGAGTGCTTCCATCATGTGGTATGCTGTATAGAAGCCACATTCATTGCCAGAAAGTTACTGGTGGCACTGCAAACATTGGATACATAAATAAATATATAATTTTGTTACCAATCAACATTAAAATAAAACTTTATCTTTGACATTCACGTACGGAAATTTGGTGACATGAACCAACTTTTTGTTGTCCATCCTCTGGAGTGTAGCGTAGGAAAGAAATGCCCTACAAGCATGTAATTTTATTTAGGTGAATTTTAATAAATGTGCAAAGTTTGATAAGAAAATAGCTGATAGTAAAGAACTCACTCGTCAAGCACACTTTTCAACAAGCTTATATCACGCTGTCTGGACCTGTTAGAATCCAAGTACAAGACCTTGTTCCACTTTGGAATGACTACAACTAGAATCCAGTGGCCACCTGGGTTATGTGCGAACATGATGCATTCCTTCCTAGCAAAGTGATTCAAGGCTTTTCTGACATATTCCACCACATAAGACTTGTCCACTCTCAGTGTAGATATTGACATAAGCTCAGGATCAAGGAAGCCCATAGGAATGGCATTTTCCTTTGTTTCCACAACCATTGACCTAATTAACATTAATAAAATAATGCACAATGATCAGGAATCAAAGGACTGAAAATGGGCTTGAAAATAACAGCATATATTGTTAAAAATAGTATGCAGCTCCATGGGACATTTTTATTGCATCTATATTGACACGAGACCTATTGCTCCATGTGACTGTACAGCAAGGCAATGCTCAGATCATTATAACAACATATTAAAAGTTGAACAAACTATCCAACAGCACAATACAAGACTATTCTACTTGCAAGAACAGTGCAAGGGTATAGCAACTCACAGCGTGTAGCAATGTAGAAGCGACACATCCAGTCCATCAAAATTGAAGAGGTCATATAAGTCGTTGAATCCGACAAGGAAGAACTCCGAGTCCCGTGAACCCAGAAAATGGTTACGCTTGAAAGTGACCACTATCCCATTCTTTTGATTTGTTGTACATCCTTTCAAATAGTGGCTATGGAGAGCAGCGGTTGCAGGTCCGGCTCGCTTAAGCTCAGCAGGTGACAACATTGGCTTTCCAAATTTGAAATTAGGATTTTCATGAGTCCATGCTGCCGCTATTGTCGCTCCTTTGTTAGGCTGGTTGTTAGGTTCCTTGGCAGCAGTATTCTTGTCGACCTGCTGCTTCTGTGAACTCCCATTAGCAACCTTCTTGCTGTCCTGCTGCTTCTGTGAGCTTTTGGCGGGAGCAACCTCTTGAGAGCTTTTGGCCAGAGCAACCTCTTGAGAGCTTTTGGCAGGAGCAGACTTCTGAGAGCATATGGCGGGAGAAGTCTTCTGAGTGCATATGGCAACAGGAGCAGACTTCTGAGAAGTCTTCTGAGTGCATATGGCGAGAGGAGGAGTCTTCTAAGAGCATAAGGCAGGAGGAGCATTCTTCTGAGAGCTTTTGGCGGGAGGATCAGTCTTTTGAGAGCTTTTGGCTGGAGCAGTCTTTTGAGTGCTTTTGGCGGGTGCAGCGGGCTCGGATCTTTTGCCATGCAGCTGGTTCTTACAGAGTGTATTGACTGCAGATGTTGTGCAAGCATCCTTCTTTGAGCTCTTTGCTGCATCAGCTTCCTTTGAACAGATAAAGGGACCGCCCTTTGCTGCACAAGTTGAACTCTTTCTGTTGTCCTTCTCATCTTCTGCAGGCCGGGCTTGTCCCACGCTTAGAGAACCATCCATTGGTGCAGGGTTTGGTATGATACATCTCCTCCTCCACTGGATCCTCTGGCAAAGTTCCTGACCAAGATTTTTGATCTCATCATTTGGAGGAGGGTGTTGACGGTCGTTACGGCACGATTTTGACCGTCAAATACCTGCACAAATGGAATCAAAGTAAACACCAAACATAGTGGTAGGGTTTTAAACTAACGAATTCCACAAGTCTTGGTGAAATTATGGGTGCAGGTGCAATCAAGATGAATCCTATACAAACCCGAGGGAAAAGAGGCCCAAAACTCCAAATCCTGGAAACTCAGTTTTTCCCGGAATAAAGATACCTTCCAAGGGCCCAATAACCGAGAGAAACACTCAAGTTTACCCATAGCACTCGGGACCAAGGTCAAGGAACAGAGGGGAGACCACCTGCCAAGGCTCAGCCCAGGTGGGGCCAGACACAGGTCGGCCGACCCCCCCTAGCTGGGTCGGCCGACCCCCCCTAAAGCCCATTGAGGCCCACTCTTCTATGGCGGTTCGCAACCGACGTTGCAATGTCGGTTCCCCCTGCAATCAATGATACCACCTCGCGGAACCGACTCAATTCCACCGACCTTGGAGGCTATATAATAAGGGGTACCCCCCTCCTCTCACAACACAAGACAACACACATTGACACCAAGAGGAATCCAATCTCTAGCATTAGACTAGTCTCTAGGCTGTAGAGGAGTAGAGGGGAGAGTTTGGTAGAGGAGAGGGCTGTCCTCCCTTTGTTAGGACTTAGCCCAATCTTGTATCTTGAGGATACTTGCTAATAATATATCGTTCGTTCGTTGTTCGTTCATCGTTCGTTTGTCGTTCATCTCATATTAAGTAAGTATCAAGGTTCACCTCAATAGAATTATCTTCTTTATTCCTCATGCCTTATGATTGTACTAGTATGATAGCCATGTGCTTTCTATGTGGTTGTTATCTAGTCATGATTGGTTGCTTCATGCTTGACATGTCTTTATTCATTCGTTTATGTCCTTACACTCGATTCATGCATGAAGTGGTGAGACATGCTCGGGCCCATAACTTGTTAATCCGTAGGGTTAGAGTTATGTGCGATATAGATCGTAGCTTGTTAATCCGCAGGGTTAGAGTTACGCATGTCTCACCCATTGACTTGATGATCCGTAGGGTCAGAGTCATGCATGTTCTAGCACTTGATCTGTTGATCCGTCGGGTCAGGATTAGGTGTACTCTTATTCCCGACTTGATGATCCGAAGGGTCAAAGTCCCGTGGGAATCGAGAGTACTGTTTAGCAATGTGAGCGTGGTGCTTAGGTTGATAAACAGCTTTGAGTGTTTGGTTGTCTGCTTGAACAAGAGAAGGTCTGGCAGCGAGGACTTAATTGCCTTGCTGTCACGTGACCCTAGGACTGGCATAGGGACTTAATAGCCCTAGTGTCACGTGTCCTGGTAGAGGGTTGCCGGTAGGTGGTGACAGCCCTGCTGTGCCTAATCCTCTTTGTTCTACGGTAGATAGCCTTGATTGCCTGGTAGAAGGAATACCGGTAGGTGGTGACAGCCCTGCTGGTTACCCCCCCTTGTTCCAGGTTGACATAGAGCTTAGACTTGTATGTGTTGCATGAGCAGGAATATAAGAAGTACATAAGGACCCATCTCGGCTCTCTTCTTAACCCCGCTTAGCCTAGGCTTAGGTCTAGTGTTAGATTGGATTGCTCTGGTTGTGTTGTCACTACTACCCTTTATTATTATTCCTTACCCCTGTTTAGACCTTGGTATATTATTAGTTATGTGATTATGAACTTTGCTATCTCGTAAACCACCGCCTTCCCTGTGGAAAATACGATACCCTTGAATACTCACGGGTGAAGTGCTACAACGGTATTCTCCGTGCGCTTGCGGATTTATCTGTGACCGTAAGAAATACCAACAAGCATTTTTGGCGCCGTTGCCGGGGAAGGCACTGGTTGAAGAGTCACTAGCATTGTTTATAATTATATTT
This sequence comes from Eragrostis curvula, assembly GCA_007726485.1. NCBI lineage: Eukaryota > Viridiplantae > Streptophyta > Magnoliopsida > Poales > Poaceae > Eragrostis > Eragrostis curvula. The sequence goes on from CM017442.1 coordinate 52,360,294, forward strand.
CTTTTAATTACCACTGTCTAGATAGGTCTACCTTTGTTTTGTTTTCTCTTTATGTGAAAACAGGGTAGTGTACCTCTGGCGTTGACCTAACGAGGCAATACACAGAAAATCAAGAAGTAATCTTGAGACGAACAGAACCGCGAGTCACCCATCCTCAAGAATACTCTCCACAGTCAAGCCAGCTACACCCGCACCATCAAGCTCAACACCAATGGGTCAAAAGTTTTCCCACGAATACTCCGCAGCTACATCCACACCATCAAGCTCAACGCCAATGGCTGAAAAGTTGTTCCAAGAATACTCCGCTGCCGTTGTTGACCGTATGGCACTTGGGCCACACGTCAGCACTGGAGACGGAAACTTCAGACCTAAAGCCAGCCAAATCTACATGGTGCAGGCCAATCCATTCCATGGAACGGCCAACAAGGACGCAAGCACCAATCTTCGAAAATTCCTGAAGGTTTGCAAAACTTTGTCCATCAAGGGAGTCAACCAAGATGTCATCCGACTTCGTCTATTTCCCTATTCTCTTGTGGGGGAAGTAAGACAATGGTTCTATGCCAACCCAAGTGCTGCAACTACTTGGGATGATTGCTCTGAAGCGTTCCTCGAGAAATACTCTCCAAGAGGCAAAGCCTATGCCCTTCATGTACAGACTCCAAACTTTTGGAGAGCACAAGAAGAATCCATTCCTAAAGCATGGGAGAAATTTCAAGATTATTTGACAACATGCCCTGATCATGAAATGGATGATTGGACAATATTGATCAATTTCTACCACGGGTTGACACAACCAGCTCGTGACTATCTTGATTCTCGTGCCGAGGGGAGCATCTTCTCACTTACCGCCGCAGAAGCAACAAAATTAGTTGAGAAGGTAGCTATCGGTGAAGGGTGGAGACCACACCCTCAACAGGAAGAGACGCCTTCCAACATCACCCTAAAAGGGAAGCACAAGGGGAGAAGGCTTCGCACAAGTGCTTTGAAAAGACAGCTACAACCCCAACACGAGAAGTTGTTTGCATCCTCATCTCCGGGATCAAGCACCAAGTCGCCAAGCTAAACGCAAAGGAGAGAAGTCTTGCTCATTGGACTTAAAACGATGATGCCCTTGCCAAAGGTAAATTGGTAGTTATCTCATATTTGATTTCCATTTCCACATGCATATTTGAATTTCCTCAATTGCATTCATGCATTTCACTTGCATATTTTATTCTTACCCATCATCTTGCATATTTGAATTCTCCCTCGACATGCATTTCCATTGTTTGCATGTTTGAATCTTTCCGACTTTTGTTTGGGATTTTTCAAACCACATTACATTTACAAAAATTTCTTTATTTTTGAAAATGAGTTTGAGGCAATTTTTTTTTATGGAGAATGTTTTGAGCAAAATTTTGGAGGAATTTTTGGCACAACTCCCTCTGGCTTTCCAACACATAGCCATCATGGGGTTGTCAACCAAAATTGGACTTCATTTCATTATATTTGTTTTCAGAGTGCTTGGTGCCTTCACCTTCATTCCACTCAAGCACTCTTTTCCAAAATTTTCACTCATGCATTTCCCGAGAATTTTTATTGTTTGCCCCAAGTTCAAGAAAAAGATTTTTTTCTTTCTCCTTTTTGTTTTTTTCCATTTGAATAATTGGAGTTTCTCCAAAATAATTCCCTCCTTGTTGGAATCATTCTCCAACTCTTATTTTGTTCTTTTTTCTCCTTGAAAAAAAAATATATCTGAGAGAATAAGTTCTGTAAAATTTAACTTGAGCCAACCTTTTGGAAAATGCTTTGAGCAAAAGTTTTGATGGAATTTGGCACAGCCCCCTTGACTTTAAAGCATATAGCCATTGTGGGGCTGTTGACCAAATTGAACTTCATTTCTTTTTATTTGGATGCAAGGGTGTTTGGATTCTTCAAGTTCATCCCTTCCGCACTCAAGCACCCTTAAAACAAAATTCTTGCTCTCGCATCTCCCCAATTTTCCACGATGTTTTGTCTCAAGTTTAAGAAAAAGATTTTATTTGATTTTCTTAGTTGCATAGTTGGAGTCCTTCAAAAATAAACTTCTTCGATCTAAGGTTATCTCCAACTCTTTTCGAAAATTATTCTCAAAGAAAAATAATTTTGAGACAAATCCTTTTGGCTTTTTGTCTCGAAGTTAAGAAAAAGATTTCCCTTTCTCTTCTTTTCTATTTGTTCAATAAATCTAGGCTCCCCGGTCTTTAACCCCGGTAGAGTCCTCTTTGTCTTCGCTTTGTTTTTGTTTGTTTTGAATAAATAAAGCAGGTACAAGAACAAGTGTGGGGGGAGAGCTCTCGAGTTCTTCATCACGCACACATTCGAGATCTCCCCCACCAACACGATGCACAACCTCGCACTGATCAATCCATAAAAGAGTGGAGCCACCGGGACAAGAAAACAAATTTGGGTCGAACCTTTGTTTCGATCAAACATCCCATGGTCCACTTGGCCTCCACTTCATCCAAGGCGACGGTTTGCGCATCCTCTCTACTCCATCTCCCCAATTCATGAGTTAAAATAATCTTTTGAGTCAATCACTAAAATTTAACTCAAGAATAAAATGAACGTTGTGTTCCCTAAACATACATGCTTCTAGTTGGTTGGCCTGCATACTCTTTATTCCTCGCATCATATATTGTTGCTTGTGAACACCAATCTCATAGGAACCCATGTTTATCTAAGTTGTCGGCGAATGTGATATGGTTGGATGAGATGAATCCTGCTTCTTTTGCATAGAGTGCTTGGGTATTTAACTTGCAAAAAAATTAAAATCTATAGCTCTATGCTCCTCAATGATCTTTTATTCCTACCAAAGCCATATGTTGATCACATTGCAAAACCTACACACATATGCTGCTTGTCATTACATTGAGCTTTATCAAAATTGTGTGACCCTAGTGAGAAACTTGTCATACTCTCTTTATCAAGATCACGTACACTCCACCTCACATGCTGAACTTCTACACTGGAAGTTAAGCAATACCACCATCCATCCACCAAAATAAGTACTCCACAAAAGCATTGTTACCTTTCTCTCTCTCTAATTATCATTGGAGACATGGCTATGCAAAAGAAAGAATAATCCCTGCTCATACAAAAGTAGAGCATGATGAAAAAAAAAAGAGAAGGGATAATGTTGAAAAAAAAAAGAAAAAGAAAGAATCATAGCCATGTCCTCCTCAAACATTCAAAAAGAGAAAGAGAGAAGGAACGCAAAAAAGGAGTATAATTTCCACCACACCACCCTCATACACACTTGCACATCTGGATCAAGGTTGTATGACTTGCATTCTCCATGGATCCACCCTTTTGGTTCGGCAAAATATGTGATACAAGTATGCCTCTCTTTCATTCCCTACCAAGCTCCACATAAAGCCTTTTGTAGAAGTAGGATGAAAAGAGGCAAATCCAATGCCTTGGTAAGGAACCATACACATTGAGCGATTTGAGAGTGATCATTTGAGGAGTATGAGCTATGTTTTTACTTTGAAAATCTATCAAAAACCCAAGTTACTCAGCAGAGGGAGTTATGATGATTTGAATCAAGACCGTTCCATTCCTCAACCGCCCAAGATGACATGGTAGACACATCAAAAGTTCACGGGTACAGATATGGCTTGGAATAACTTGTATGCTAGCATCATACCAATGGAAGTCGTGTTTTATCTTAATCTTCCACCTTCACTCGAGGACGAGCAAAGGCTCAAGTGTGGGGGTCTTGTTGACGGTCGTTACAGCACGATTTTGACCGTCAAATACCTGCACAAATGGAATCAAAGTAAACACCAAACATAGTGGTAGGGTTTTAAACTAACGAATTCCACAAGTCTTGGTGAAATTATGGGTGCAGGTGCAATCAAGATGAATCCTATACAAACCCGAGGGAAAAGAGGCCCACAACTCCAAATCCTGGAAACTCAGTTTTTCCCGGAATAAAGATACCTTCCAAGGGCCCAATAACCGAGAGAAACACTCAAGTTTACCCATAGCACTCGGGACCAAGGTCAAGGAACAGAGGGGAGACCACCTGCCAAGGCTCAGCCCAGGTGGGGCCAGACACAGGTCGGCCGACCCCCCCTAAAGCCCATTGAGGCCCACTCTTCTATGGCGGTTCGCAACCGACGTTGCAATGTCGGTTCCCCCTGCAATCAATGATACCACCTCGCGGAACCGACTCAATTCCACCGACCTTGGAGGCTATATAATAAGGGGTACCCCCCTCCTCTCACAACACAAGACAACACACATTGACACCAAGAGGAATCCAATCTCTAGCATTAGACTAGTCTCTAGGCTGTAGAGGAGTAGAGGGGAGAGTTTGGTAGAGGAGAGGGCTGTCCTCCCTTTGTTAGGACTTAGCCCAATCTTGTATCTTGAGGATACTTGCTAATAATATATCGTTCGTTCGTTGTTCGTTCATCGTTCGTTCGTCGTTCATCTCATATTAAGTAAGTATCAAGGTTCACCTCAATAGAATTATCTTCTTTATTCCTCATGCCTTATGATTGTACTAGTATGATAGCCATGTGCTTTCTATGTGGTTGTTATCTAGTCATGATTGGTTGCTTCATGCTTGACATGTCTTTATTCATTCGTTTATGTCCTTACACTCGATTCATGCATGAAGTGGTGAGACATGCTCGGGCCCATAACTTGTTAATCCGTAGGGTTAGAGTTATGTGCGATATAGATCGTAGCTTGTTAATCCGCAGGGTTAGAGTTACGCATGTCTCACCCATTGACTTGATGATCCGTAGGGTTAGAGTCATGCATGTTCTAGCACTTGATCTGTTGATCCGTCGGGTCAGGATTAGGTGTACTCTTATTCCCGACTTGATGATCCGAAGGGTCAAAGTCCCGTGGGAATCGAGAGTACTGTTTAGCAATGTGAGCGTGGTGCTTAGGTTGATAAACAGCTTTGAGTGTTTGGTTGTCTGCTTGAACAAGAGAAGGTCTGGCAGCGAGGACTTAATTGCCTTGCTGTCACGTGACCCTAGGACTGGCATAGGGACTTAATAGCCCTAGTGTCACGTGTCCTGGTAGAGGGTTGCCGGTAGGTGGTGACAGCCCTGCTGTGCCTAATCCTCTTTGTTCTACGGTAGATAGCCTTGATTGCCTGGTAGAAGGAATACCGGTAGGTGGTGACAGCCCTGCTGGTTACCCCCCTTGTTCCAGGTTGACATAGAGCTTAGACTTGTATGTGTTGCATGAGCAGGAATATAAGAAGTACATAAGGACCCATCTCGGCTCTCTTCTTAACCCCGCTTAGCCTAGGCTTAGTTCTAGTGTTAGATTGGATTGCTCTGGTTGTGTTGTCACTACTACCCTTTATTATTATTCCTTACCCCTGTTTAGACCTTGGTATATTATTAGTTATGTGATTATGAACTTTGCTATCTCGTAAACCACCGCCTTCCCTGTGGAAAATACGATACCCTTGAATACTCACGGGTGAAGTGCTACAACGGTATTCTCCGTGCGCTTGCGGATTTATCTGTGACCGTAAGAAATACCAACAGAGGGTCTAGCACATGGTCAGAAAAGTGGGAGTTTACAAACTCCACTTTGACCACTGCATACCCATCTTCAACCCAGAGTGTATGTAGTTCTGTTTGCTGTGGATAGACCAGGCCCCTTGCAACCTCCTGTTGATAACCCTCAATAAGTGATTATAAGCGAACACGGTGTGGGCTCAGTCAACATATCAATAGAATCAGGATCTTGATCTGGACTGAACTCTAAATCCTCATCTTCATCTTCAGCTGCATTTTTCTCTACATCCATCGGCACTGGCTGTGCAATATTATCTTCATCTGCATTGTCCTGTACATCCATATGCTACGGGTCTGCCATGTTTTCTTCAGCTGCAACCTCGGAGGCAGACACACAGCTGCTCCTCCGTCCAGGCGCAGGACTTGGATTCCTAGAAAATCCATTCAGCTGCAATCCTTGTGCTGCAAGCATTGCCAAGACATCACGTGTCACCTCAGCTGTCACCTCAGCCCTTAGTTCATCTTTCATAGCTTCCACATCCACCGAGACCGACCTCTTTCTCTTCCTGTACATGTAAGAGAACTCAGGCCATGCATATTTCCAGCCCATGGAGCTCGACATACCACGCACGCGACGGTTGTTCAGGTCCCAAGCATGCACTTAGCAAGTCTTTTTCCCTGACCCAAGAAGTGCCTGAAGATTCAGCATTCGACATTTTCTCTTTCATGTCTTCAGAAACTCTCTGTGCTAAATCAGTGAGCCACCTGATCACAGCAACACCATCTGAAACCTGCATTTTACTCCTGGCTCGCAGCCAATTCCTAGGCCGCCCTGGAGGGAACTGGTCCCATGGATTCTCGATCCCTTGAGAAGTTAATTCACTGTCCTCTATGTCCCAGTGTGCAAGTTTCCCATCATAGCCGCCTGTGCCCAAGTTGTGCATGTGCAAGTTCTTTTCCCAAAGTCTCTTGTATCTTTCACTCACTGCTGTCGCTTCTTCTGATTCCTTGAGCAGCACAAACTCATTCCAGTCTTCTCTTTCAATATAGGGATGCTTCTGAAATGGCTCCAGTCCTTTGGCGAGAAAGTTCCGTACTAGGTTGGTCTTGTGAGTTCTCCAAGCCTTTGCTGTTGTCTTCATTACCCTCTTAAACCCCAGAGGCTTCATCATTGCAGGAAACTCCAAGTAAGGTGTCACATAGTATCGAACAAACCCCACTTAGCCTGACGGCTTAGGGACTTGAATGATGGCATAACCAAGGAGATCCTTTGTCTGGCAATAAGATCTGAAAGCCTCCTCAACCTGAGCTTCTGCTTCCATTCAGTGGGCATACCGCCCTCATCAATTTCTGTGACTATTATCTTGTCTACTGGCCATTTTGTTGCTGTCCTTGGATTTCAGGCGCGACGATCATTCCCAGCACCGCCAGGTGCTCTTCTTCATGGTCCTCCCCAGACTGCTGCTCTTCTTCATGGTCCTCCCCAAACTGCTGCTCTTGTTCATGGTCCTCCCCAGACTGCTGCTCTTCTTCATGGTCCTCCCCAGACTGCTGCTCCTCTTCAAGATCTTCTTCATGGTCATCTCCAGATAAGGAACCACCAGAACACACCTAACAATTCCAGGATTGAGAGTCAGTGGCACAGAATTACCAGATCAACTAAAGACAACACAAAGACACTAACCATATCCTTATTGCTAATAGATTGTAACCACAATATGAACTAAGAGTGAAAAACTACAGGATTTCAACTAACTCAAGGCTTCCCACAGCTAGCATTCAAATAAAAGGCAGGAAAAACTCCCACCACCATAATATCTGAAAAACGAAAGTAGGTATCAACAAAGGATAGTAGGTATTCTTACCATTTTTGACGAGGCACAGTGCTTATATACTTATACTTCAACTTCTCTTCCTACATATAACAAGTTCACATTTAATCAGCAGAGATGGAATCAGACAATCTGATGGAGAGGTTGACCATGAAAGCAGAGGCGCACAGAATCATACCGGTTGCGTGGTCGGCGAGGTGAGGTGAAGAAGGTAGCTCGATGGAGGAAGCCGGTGAGGTCGTCGTCGCTGAGGGAGCCGGCCTAGTCGCCGTCGGCGAGGAAGCCAGGAGTCGGCGCGGCAGGGTCGTGGGCGAGGTGAGGTGAAGAAGGTAGCTCGATTGAGGAAGCCGGTGAGGTCATCGTCATCATCGCCGAGGAAGCCGGGAGGCGGCACGGCGGGGTCATGGGCGCGGTGCGGGTCGTCGTCGTCGGGGAGGCGCCGGCTGCACCAAACTCTAGCCCTAGCCCAAAAAAGAGAGGCGGGAGGCGCCGGCATCACCAAACCCTAGCCCAAAAAAGAGAGGTGACGAGGGGGAAAAAGAGAGGCGGGAAGAAGCGGGAGGGGAAAAAAAGACAAACAAAAAATTGTGGCGCCTCCCATAGGAATCGACAACGCAACCTCTCGGAATCCAGTCAAGCGGCTGTACCATTGGGCCAGTCATGTACTTTCGAAACAAAGGCATCTATATTTTTATTTCACACACATAACTTGGAGTTCATTGAGTTCACATCTCTGCCAGATTAACTTGAGATAGACAGAATTCCCTCCAAAAAAAACTTGAGACAAACAGAATTCAAACTTCACTGAGATCACATCTCTGCCAAATCAAAGAACTCCAGACAGAATTTATTACAAATAGCACATACCACATACATGCCAAATAAAATTTATTTTATGTTACAAATTATTTAAGTTCACATCTCATAGCTTCCATTACAGAATCTCTATTCTCTACTAGCTGCCAGCAAGACAGGCACCTTGGCCTGAACAAACTACACAGATGCAAGCAAGTAAATCTCCCATGCCTTTCTGATACATCTGCAATTCAAAGTGGAAATGAATTAACACAGCATCTAAGGAGTTCAATGTTGAAATCTAACTTAAAATGTACATTCCAGAACATACAGTGACCGAGCATACCTTCGAAATGGACATCATTTTTTCTTGCCCCGCCGTTTTTGCACTTTTTTACAGCCTTTTGGCACAGTGATATGCCCGCTTCGTAAGTAAGGAGTTCTCTCACTTTCCAAGATCACAGGAATGGTACATGTACCAAATGGAGGGACTTCGTCGAATTGATTGTACTCCTCCTCATCCACGGCATTTTCGACTCCAACAACCCCTCTTTTTCCTGGGAGAACCACCTGCCGATTTATGTTTCTCGTATCACGCACGTAGAAGACTTGCGAAACTTGATCAGCGAGCACGAATGGCTCTTCCTTGTATCCAACCAGTAGAAGGTCAACTGTGGTGAACCCATATATGTCTTTCATGACGCCCTTTGTGCCCTGGACCCAGTGGCACCTAAATATTGGAATCTTAAAGTCCAGATAGGTGAGCTCCCATATCTCCTCTATCTGTCCATAATATGCCGCCTTCTCCGTATTTCTGTCATAAGCCTCAACACGAACACCGCTATTCTGGTATGCGCTTTTCTTGTCTTGGGCAGTGCTGTAGAATGTGTAACCATTAATGTCATACCCATAATAACTAGTGACTGTGAACAGAGGACCGGCTGCCAAACTTCTAAGCGCATCATCCTCGCTAGAATCTGAATTTTTTATTCGGTCTCTGAACCAAATACCGAATGTCTTCATATGTTCCCTAGCCAACCAAGCTTCACTCCACTGCGGATTCTCTTCACATAGGCGCTCCTTATGCTCATCAATGTATGTGGACACTTTTGATGTGTGTTGCAAAACCAGAAAATGAGCTTGTCGAAATGCATTTGGGTCAGCATTGAATGCCTTCTCCCCAAGAATCCTGCTCCCTGGTAACCTGCCCTCATGGCGAGACTTGTAGGGTCGATGAAATCAAGGCACCAGTCAACTAACTCTTCAGCAGAGTAACCCTCAGCCATGCTTCCCTCAGGATGAACCCGACTCTTTGTATACTTGTTCAAAGTGCTCATGAATCTCTCGCATGGATACATGTGATGTAGAAATGCAGGACCAAGATACCTTATCTCCTTAACCAGGTGAGCAATGAGATGTACAGACACATCAAAGAAAGAGGGTGGGAAATAAGCCTCAAGGAGACACATTGTCTCGAACAGGTTCTTTTCTAGCTCATCCAGTGACCTCTCATCAATTACCTTTTGAGAGATTGCATTAAAGAAGAAGCATAAGCTCATGATAGCCCTTCGTACTTTTTCTGGCAATATGTTCCTAATACCAACTGCAAGCATTGTTGTGAGCAATACATCACAATCATGAGCCTTCATGGGGAGAAATTTTTGCTCCTTCGGATGGATGAGTTTTCGAATGTTCGATGAATAGCCAGAAGGAACTTTCACACTACTCAAGAAGTCACACAATTTCTTCTTCTCATCCTTGGTTAGATTTATGGCAGATGCCGGTAACTTGTTACCGGTGCCGCTTTTTAGAAGCTCGGGTCTTATGCCCATCTCTTCCAAGTCTGCTCGTCCTTTCTCATGATCCTTGATCTTATTCTTGGCATTCATGAGTGCACCCACCAAACTCCCACAAACGTTCTTTTTCACATGCATAAGATCAATGCTGTGCCGAACAGGTAGGTCCTCCCAATAAGATAGCTCCCACAAAAGAGACCTTTTTTTCCACCTGAGCTTTGCATCTTCTTTATCGCGCTTTCGCTTTCCAAGAGTACTGCTCTTCTTTCCATGTGCGGGAGCAAGATCCTTGACCTGGTTGTAGACATCTCTACCACTGAAATGCCTTGGAGCATATGCTCTCTCCCTTGTGCCATCAAATTGATGTTTCATGCCTCGGTACGAATGGGACCTGGGAAGGAAACGGCGATGTCGTACGTACACCCGTTTCTTCGAGTTGTTAAGCCAAAGGGTCTCCGTGTCATCTAAGCAATGGCTGCAATCTTTTTCCCCTTTACATTGCCCGGACACACAACGACCTCCTGGTAAATCAGTTATGGTACACCGCACCACGGCATGAAGTCTGAAGTGATGTTTGTTGTACCCATCGTAGACCTCAACACCTGGTGACCACAATGTTTTTAGATCATCCACAAGTGGTCTCAGATACACATCGATGTCATTGCCGGGCTGTTGTGGGCCTGAGATGAGGATTGGCATCATCATGTATTTCCTTTTGTTACAAAGCCACGGTGGAAGATTGTATATTGACAGTAACACTGACCATACACTATGAATTACTCATATGACCGAAGGGGTTCATTCCATCTGTGCTTAATGCAAACCAAACATTCCTTGGATCTTTCGAAAGGCCATACTTGTGATCAATGATGTGCCATTGGGTTCCATCTGCTGGGTGCCGTATATAGTCATCTGGCTTTCGCACATCCTTGTGCCAACACATTCGAAGCGCGTCCTTGCTTGATGCAAACAAACGCCTCAGACGAGGAATTATTGGAAAATACCAAGCGACCTTCTAGGGAGCTCCATGCTTTCTTTCCTTATCACCTTCGTCATTTCTTCATTTATATCAAGAGGATCCACATTCGGGGCATTCAAGTAGATCTGCATGGTCACCATGGAACAGGATGCAGTCATTTTTACAAGCATGTATTTTCTCAACCTCAAGTCCTAAAGGGCAAACATTCTGCTTGGCCTCATATGTGTTCCTGGGTACCTCATTCCCGATTGGGAGCATGTCCATTAATAGAGCTAACAAAGCTTTGAAGGCCCGATCAGTCAAATGATGGGTGGCCATTAGCTGGAGAAGTTTAAGTGATGTTAATAGCTTGGTGTACTTTTCCTTGCAACCTGGATAGATAGAGGTCTTCATATCTTTCACCAACCTTGTCAATTTCTCAAGATCTATATTACCATACTCCTCATAACCCATTGCATCACGCACCAGCTCCTCTAATTGGTTGGCTATATGGACATAGTTATCACCAAGGTTTTCAAAACCGCCAGAAACCGGTCGGTTGTAAGTCCGGTTTACCGATTTTCGAATTTGAAATTTGAATTTTTTTGAAAATTTGAAAAAATTTGAAACAAAAAATATGTAAAAAAACTAGAAGGAATTTGGAGAATATTGGTGGAAACCAATCTCAAAGAATCGTTCATGCAAAAATCATGTAAAAAAATCCAACATTTTAAGCCATTTTTTGTTGATTTTCAATTCTGCGTACAAAATCGAGCAAACCGACCGGTTACCGACAGAAACCGGTCAGTAACCGGTCAAAACCGACCGGTTTCGTCGGTTTCCAATTCGAAAATTCAAATTTGAATTTTCCGTCGATTTTCGGTCGGTTACCGCGAAAATCGCCCAAACCGGGGTTCTCGGCGTCCGGCGGTTTCCTCGGTTCCAACGATATTGCTAACCTTGGTTATCACCGATGTCAACAAAGTCATCCTCACTGATATCATGACCGGCATCCTGACTGCCACACTGTTCTTCACCATCTTCACTGCCCGAGAGTCCTTCCTCCCCATTAAAGCCTTCACCATCTTGACCCACAGTTTGCTGACTAGCTTGCTCATGAGCAGATGTTCCTCCGGCATCATTGTCTCGATCATTAAAGCCTTCCTCACCATGCATATTCCAACATTTGTAGTCATCCATGAAACCCCAAATGATCAGATGAGCATGGACTTGAACTGAACTTGAGAACTTTGTGATGTTCTGACAATCTACGCACAGACAGCACATGGCAGATTTGTGATGAATCAACTTGTCTTCCTCTACTGCAGTTATGAATGAATGAAGACCATCTAAGTACTCTCCACTTGTATGGTTCTGCAGATACATCCAACTCCTGTCCGCCATATGCATTGCCTCTATGGTGATCCTATTCAGTTCTTATAGCCAAGCCACCAGCCAGAACACCAGAATCTGAAATGTACAAAAATTAAATCAGGTTGAATTCAGTCACATATTTAGGATATACAAACTACTGCTAGTCTGCTAGAACTATGATATAGACAGGGTTCATCCTGCTGCTAAAATTGTAAGACTTGCTTGAGCATATCTGGTGAGCTATTGATGTGCATCACTTTGCATTGCATTGCATAAGCTCCTCACTACATGCACACTGACCAAAACCTTTCACTTACCAGGAGATCCTTGTGGAATGCCTTCGAAGAAGGGGGGCAAGATCCAACCCTCGGTGATGAGCTCCTAGGCAAGGAAGAGCGTGGTGCGGTCAGGCGACGCGGCGGCGCTGAGGAGGCAGGCGATGGCGGCATGGTGGCAGTGCTCGAGGAAGGCGAGGCGGGCGAAGACGTCGCACGCGTCGCGTCGGAGCGGCCGCGGAAGACAGCGGCGGGGTGGCGGAAGACGGCGGCGGAAGCAGCGGAAGGAGTTGGAGTGGGGTCGGCGGAAGGAGTGCGGCACACCGGCGTCGTGCGACCAGATCCAAACCCGGCATTTTTTTCTTTTAAGTAAACCCCGCCCCACTAGGTGGGTTGTCGGCCCAAACCGGCCGGCCCCACTAGGTGTGTTCTGTCTTAGGCACTGAAGTTTGTATCTATCAGGCCAAAACTGAATGTTGTATGGACATATGATCCATATTTTGGCTACACAAACAACACTGAAATCAGCAACCAGATTAAGCATCATAGAGACAATCCAGAATTAAGAATCATAAATCATCAGAATTAAGCATCACAGATTAACCACTTAACCTAAATTACTTAACCATCAGGTTCACCATACCATGACAACCATCAAGTTCACCATACCATCACAAGCATCAGGTTCACTACTTGCCAACACTAGCATCATCACCACTTGGCATCATAAGCATCTAGACCTATTACATTGACTATGTAACAACCAAGTCTTATTTACGTGACAAAAGATCACTGGACAGAAACCAAAAGGTGGTCATCTTCAGTTCTTCAGCAGCACTTCTTCACTTCTTCTTCATCAACATGAAGTCAGCCTGCACCAGGACAAGGCCCATGGTCATGAACCATGCCTTTTTCTTCTCTGCAGTTTGAGCAGCAGTCGCACGCTTGTACATGTCCAGTTGGGCAGCGATGGCTTCTTTCTGCCTAATGAGCTCTTCCTTCTCTTCCATCACCTCGTTTCGCAACTGCATCGTGATGTTGCGCTCTGCCTGTGCCACTTGAACCTGAACCTTAGCTTTGTCAAGCTTGCCCTTCAGCTTGTCAACTACAGCCTTGGCTTCCGCAGCTTCTTCCTCAGCATCGGTGCAATCTGCCTTCCAGGAGTTGATGACACTAGTCAAGTCAGCCATGGTCTTCTGGACTCTTGAGGTCCATGGATCATCAACCTATTCCACAAAAGAGCAGCAACCACCCTGAACAACCAAATGAACATTGCTTAGTCATTGAAGAAAAGGAAACAGGTGCTACCATGAAATTAACGTAATGGGCAAGCAACATCACCTCATCATCGCATCCATAGAAGCGACGCCCAGTGTCCTTCCCTCCCCAAGCAACCTTGTGCACTGCCCTCTTGCCGCAGTGGTAGCGCACGTGAGCATCGACAGCATAGCCGAACCAGTCAGGCTCAGCAAGCAAAGCTTCAGGACACTAACCTACAAGACCAGTTCAACATTTGCATCATTTCAAGCTAAATCCTACCAAATGTTGAACCAAAATCATAGCAAATCAAGCATAAACCCTAAAACAACATCTATCTCTCCAAGTCTATGCAATCCAAGCAACATTTCGATCGAAACCCTAGCCAATCCAACCTTTAGTTCAACATGAACCTACCAAATATCACAATCTTTGAATTGAGCTACCAAAATCCTACCAAATGGGCCATCTGAGCCGCAATTCATCCCCAATCCAAACGAAATGTACACGGGTAAGGGGGGGGGGGGGGAATCTTACCTTGCTGTCGCTGGAGTGATCGGAACCAGGTGAAGAGGACCTCCCACATCCGTCCACAGTGTCGCCGTTGCCTCCGGAGTGGGGGGAATGGGGGGAGGGCGACCGAGAACAGCTGCACTGCCGCCGCCGCTGTTTCTGCCGCTAGAGATGAGCTGCACCGAGCTAGACGGCCTCGTCTTTTGCTTCTTCATCGCGCGCATCCTCGGAGCCATCGCCAGCGTCACCGGAGCCGAGGACGACGCGAATGCGGAGGGTCGCAAGCCGTCGCAGACAGGGCCGGCTTTTGTAGCGCCTCTGGGCTCTTGCCACTGGGCTCGCTTCGCAGGCCTTGGGTTCGGCCTGGCCCAACGGCCGTGGAAAGGCTCGGCTCGCGGAGGGATCATCTTCCGAACGGCACGGTGCCGTAAGGGTCACTGCCCGGTGGCTCTGTGCTGTGTGGGCCCCGTGTGTCAGTGACCCCACGACATGTAACATACGGCAGCGGAACCGGTTCCGTCATTTTCCCCATCTCCTTCCCCATTCGCCGATCACGCCGCCCTTCCGCATCGCCCACCACGTCGCTGCCCTTCCGCATCGTCGACTACGTCTCCTTCCCCATCTCCGTCTGTTGTGAGCTCATTGCCATCATGGCCATCGGCGCGCAAGAGATCAGCGTCGTGAGCTCGTCTGAGTCGTCCGAGAGATCCTGGCCATCGGCGCTCCTGGGCGGCAGCGTGAAGTCCGGCTCGACGGCATGCAGCGACTCCGACACCGAACCTCCGGTACGATCTCCTTCCCCTTCTTTGTCTCCTCGATTAGCTTGATTAGCTTTATGTTAGGGTTTGTTTGTGTGTTGAAATTGCTAGGGTTTCCGACTCTAAGAATGCTAGAACGCCTCCTGCCTTTGATTTCTATTTGAAATTGCGTGTTGATTACGGGTCTAGGAGGAAGAACCTGCAAGAACTCTTGAAATGCGAATGGAATGCAAATGTTCTTGTCTACAAGAACATTTTTTGTGTGTGTGGTAAATGTCTTCTGTGCATTTCTTCAGTAAATCCAATGTTGGTCGGCTTGTTTAAGTGGTGAAGTAGATTTATACAAAGTGATTATATCCTGGTCTAGTGAGTTCTTAAAAAGAATTTGTATTACATTCTCCTCTGTGATATTTGACTGTAAAGGCCTCTGTTTAGTGCA
This sequence comes from Eragrostis curvula, assembly GCA_007726485.1. NCBI lineage: Eukaryota > Viridiplantae > Streptophyta > Magnoliopsida > Poales > Poaceae > Eragrostis > Eragrostis curvula. Next base: position 52,375,804 of record CM017442.1, read on the forward strand.
ATAGTTAATTTTCAGTTTTGATTTTAGTGGTGTAGTCTCCAACTAGTGCAGAAGTTAATTTTCATTTTTGATTTTTTGTGATGGAAATTCCATCTGCAGATGCATATCCTTGTATTGCTCTGATTTGAATTATCATCCTTTGCACATACATCTAGGAAATGCACTCTTTATACAATGTTCAGTGCATCTGCAGTCACGTGTTAATTTATATGATCTAATTTGTGACTCGTTGTCAAAATTGTTGGCATGAAGCCTGATTCCTCGAGCTCTGAATCGAAGACTGAATCAGAGAGCGAGCACAGCAAAGGGCCGCTGACTTGTTACCATCGAGAACCTGCTGTTCGTAAGGTCTACTGGGAAGGGGAAAATTCAGGTCGTGTCTACTATGGATGCCCTCGCAAGGTTTGATGTTGATTTATAATTCATGCATCTCGGAGTTTTTTTTTTGTTCTTTGCATTGTTGTAGCTAACAATTCGTGCTTGTATAGGAAAACACGTGCATCTACGTTGAGTGGGTTGATCCGAAATGGTGTAAGAAGGTGCAAGATGTCCTCATAACCATGTGGTCTGTGATGGGTGATTTAGAGGCACAAAGGAAGGTAGCGGTTCAAGAGAAGGATGCTGCGATCCAGGAGAAGGAAGCTGCGATCAAGGACAAGGAAGCTGTGATCAAGGACAAGGAAGCTGCCATTGCGCACAAGAAAATCAGCGATGTGCAGGCATGGGCCATGGTCATCTTCATGCTTGGGGTCATCTTCACCATGCTCGCAACTGCCACTGTGCGCAGCAGTAACTGATTGTGCTGAGAGTGTCGTGTCATTTTTTGGGTTGGCCCTTTTTCTGTAATTAGTAGACTTTGTGCTGGTTGTCATCGAGACTTGGTGCAGGTGGTCATGGATGCTTGGTGCCGGAGGGCATGGAAACATTGTGCTGATATAGTAGTTCATATTGGTAGTAGATTTGTGCTGGTGGTTGTAATTTTGTTAGCAAGGTTGCTGTATCACCTTTGCAGCCTGTGTAGATTTGGAAGATGGAACCAACAGATGGACCTGTAGGTAATATAGGAACTTTGTTAGCAATCATTACTTGTGCTGGTGTTAGCAACCCATCTGATCTGCAGTTAAGAACTGATCTGGTGCTGGTGTTAATATATATGTTAGTTTCATCTGATCTTGTGCTGGTTGTGCTGTTTGGTTTTCAGCTGATCTGGTGCTGGTTGTGGTGTTTGGTATTTAATATCTGGTTTTTTTGCTATATTATTTTTCTTCAAATATAGTTTGCTCCAATCCCATCTTCAATTCAGGCTTCTTTTTCAATAAGAAGCACTGATATTTTGCAATCAGATGGGTATATTCAAATTTTACCTTACCTAGTATTTTTCAATTAAATCGTTAATTCCAAATGTACCTCATAAATCTAGAATCAACTGTTAACAAACATTAAATTTATATGGTAACTAGATTAATAGCTTACTTGCCCTCATAGTAGTCTTAATGATGCAGGATAAAATGTTCTTAAAGAAAAATGTTTTAAGAATTGCAGTAGCACAACATTAATTTGCAGTGGTGTGAAATGTTTTAAGAATTGCAGTAGCATAACATTTGGAATTAATGTTTTAAAAATTAATTCCAAATGTTTTATAATTGCAGTAGCACAACATTAATTTGCAGTGGTGTGAAATGTTTCTATTCAAAACCAACAAAAAAAAGCATATGTATTTTTATTTGCAGTGGTGTGAACTGAAACCTTCAGGGAAGTTGGAAATTCGAGGTGGTGGGTTTCCTTTGGTTCTTCACATTCCAACTGACGTCTCCACTTCCAAGAAGTTACTTCTGAATAGGAGGTGCCTCTTCTTCCCACCTTCTCACGAGTAAGTCTCCCTGCTCTTTCCTTTCTATAAATACTTCCCAACCCACTCGGTAGTTCCCTCCAGTCCCATTTGTTCGCCATTTTCACCCGAGTATAATATCTTTTTCTCTCTCACCTTTTTTGGTCTCTGTTCCTCTCCCTTCAATTCTTCTATTTCTCATGATTAGGGATCTTTTCTTCCTGCAGAGGGATCTTGTCAAGTCTTCAAGTCTGCAGATTGTTTTGTTCAAGATATCAAGCCTTGAGAGATCAAAGTAAGTTTTTAGTTTTCTATGCTTGTGTTTATAGGTTTGTTAAATTGAATGTTCAGTGAAGAAATTGACTGGTCAATAATGTTTTTTGTTGATTTGCTTCTTCCTCTGTTTCCCTTTTTTAAGGCCTTTCATCATTTTTCTGTTTTACGAAAATGCATACAGGGGGTTCATGTATGATAGGTTGTGAAATCTTTTCTTTTAATCTCTCTTTTGTCAGTATTGAAAACATCTTCTTAAGATACTTACCTCAAAGATGTAAGCATTACGAGTAAGTCATGAAGCAAAATGTATACGGAATGTCTTGTTTAATCACTCAATTTTATGAGTTTGTATAGGTTTAGTTTTGGATGTTCTTTAGAAATTTCTGCATCTATGTTGTACAGATAGGGTATACAAGATCCTTTTGATTTCTATAATTCTTAATCCTTTTGTTTGGCAGCGACTGGATGCTAGATTATGCTTTATGTCTGCTGCTCTTGTTCATCTTTTTTTTTCAATAAGACAACCTATTCGAAGACAAGGCAGAGCAGTTCTCTCTTAGAACGATATCAACTATGATATTAGATTCCAGCATGATTTTTACTAGAACCTATATTCAGATCTCTGATGCCTTAAGCATGTAGTTGGAATCCAACAACAAAGTTTTGTTTCTGTGAAGCTTTATCTGTGATGCTTGTCTGCCTGTTGTGCCTGCTGGTGACATGACAAATAAACCTGATGGAACCTGTTTACAAATGGCATAACAGGAACCTGTTGGAACTTGTTTACAGATAGCATGACAAATAAACCCTCCATCATTTTCACTGATTGGCAGCTGTGTTTTCTTTGATAATTGTCTGTGTAATAAAGATTTTCATGTGCTTTATTCTTCATTTCAGGACAATGGAGGGCTTTGGTGAGCCTTATGAGAACCTTTCGATTTCCAGGGTTGTCGCTGGGCAACTTGGAGTTTGGCATGGACCTCAGCACAGGATTGTTGCTGCATATGTCTTCCAGGTACACTTTCTCTTTGTGGTATTCCACCTCTTGCTTGCTTCTGGTCCAATGATGAAATCCTTAGTAATAGTTGGTTGTATTCACCTTTTTTCAGGACTTCCGTGACCGTGCCTGGACCACTGCTGTTGTTGTCAAGCGCATCCTGGATCACATTAACTTCTGTGTTGTCGCAGATCACAGTGGAAGCCTTCTGTTTGTCAGGGTGCAGTCTGCTACAAATGTAGAAAAGGTTCATGGACATTGCTGGCAATGGTGGAGCGAGAGGGTTGTCTTCAAGCGTGTAAACTGTCTCAGCCTCCGCGAGTTTGACCCTGAGGATGGTGGAAACTTCGACCAGATTTATTGAGTTTGTTCTCTTTTAGATGTGTCCTGTAATGTTGTTGCAAACAGTACTACTGTTTAGCAGCTATTTAATCTTATCTCTTGGAACAGTTGGTTTGTAACTCTTATGGCTGCAAGACTGTTAATTAGCAGCCATTTTATATTATCTGTTGGACCTTGTCGTCTGTAACTGGTGGTATGTTAAGATATGCTAAGCTATGCTGTCTGGTGAAATATTTAGCATGATTTTGAAGCCATTTCACTTTGTTTGGTGGTATGTTTAAGAATTTAAGAAAGGGTTCATCCTGCTGCTAAGATTCATTGGTCTCATTGCATATAATCATAGAGATTGAATGTGGTGAGATTGAATTTGCTCTGTTTGGTGGTAAGATTTGCTCTGTTTGAATTTAGTGAGATTGAATTTGCTCTGTTTGGTGGTAAGAGATTGAATTTGCTCGGTTTTAACCATTAACATCATATAGAGACGCGGTTCAACTAAAATGTGTCTCAAATGTTTTCACCAAAAAGGAGACGCGGTCTGTTCAAAGGCGTCTGTAATATGTGGAAGAATGATAGACGCGTATCGTTCAAAACGTGTCTCTGATAATTTCACCTCTAACTGAGATGCCGATTCTTAAAACGCGTATGTAATACACAAGTGGATCAGAGACGCGTTCTAACAAAACACGTCTCTGATGATTTCAGCAATAATCAGAGACGCGTTCTAAAAAAATGCGTATGTAATATGCAACAGGATTAGAGACGCGTTTTGCACAAAAGGCGTCTCTGATTGCATCCTAGTAATCAGAGACGCGGCTGTAACAAAACGCGTCTCTGATGGTGTCATGGCGCAGACGGTCTGGGCCATAATATTAGAGACGCTTTTTTGTTGCGACACGTCTCTAAACAGTTACCAGAGACGCTTACAGAAAACGCGTCTCTAATGGGGTGTCTTCTATGACCATTTCTGGCATAGTGAATCTGAACCAAATCAGTTCAAACATAAATCTGAATTGAATTCAAACTGTTCAAATAAATGTTAAACCAATGCATGTGTCAAAATTTTCAATTACAGCCTGACCCAAAGAAAAATTCTGTAGCAACAAAATCAGAACAGATAATTTTGGAGAATTTTCCAGAATTGTTCCAATTCTGGAAGTGCCTCTAAAAATTCAGAGAACTTCCTGCAAAACCTGATGTTCTCTGAATTTTATTCCTACTTCTGTTGATCAATCCCACTTGGTGCCAATGAGAAAGTTGGAGCTGAATCTCTAATCTTTCATCTCAGAAAATTTCAGGAATTTTGGAGCTCGTGAACTACTCTGTTTAATTCGGCAAAATCCGCAGGATTTAATTCCTGAAAATTACGAAATCCCGCCGGGACCGCCTGCAGAACTTCGTCACCACGTCGCCGCTGACCACCGGAGCCACGTCGCGCGCCTCCGACCGTACGCCGCGGATAAGCACACCTCGCCCCGCTCTTCCCAGATCTCTCATTTGCCCACCGTTTCCCCAAACCCTAGCTCCATTTCGTCCCATCCCCGCTGCCGTTCTGGTCTGCTCGCCACCCGCCATTGCCGACCACCACGAGCTCGAGCCCGCCGCCGTTGAGCAAGTCCCGGCCAAGCCGACCCTGAATAAGCTCGGCCACGTCGTCCTCCCGTGTCTCCATGGACCCCATCGCCCCTCTTCCGCCGTGAAGCCGTGACGCGAGTCCTTCGTCTCCGAGTCCGGCAAGTCGGGCAGCCACCGCGCCATCCCACGATTCACCATCTCTGGTGAGTGTTGCTTCGGATCCATGACGCACTATGCTGCACAACCTAGCCGCGCACCTCCCTAACGCTTCAATCGACCTTGGTTGCACCTGCGCGGGGTGTTGTGCCACTTTTCCCCACCGCCCGTCGAGCTGCCGCGAGGACCTCCACGTCAAGCTACCACCCCGACAATCCCTGTCGTCGATTTCATCTGCGCCGACCTAAATCCCGTCGAGATGAAGCTCCAATACCCCTCCGTTTGCACTCTCTCCCTCTGTCCTGTGCGTGCGTCGTCGCCAAAGGTGACTGGGCCACCGTGCTCGCTGCAGGTCGCATTGTAGTGGTCCCCGTCGACTCCAAGCAGGTCAAATGGGTGGGAGATGCGACGTGCAGTGACCCAGTATTTTTATTGCAATTTTCGTCACCATTTTCCTAAGTTCCGGCGAGCCGCAAAGCTCCAGCGAGCTCCAGTCGCCATGGCTGAAGCTCGATCCAGCGTTGATCGATCTGTGGCCGGGTTCTGATCCGGTGCGGCCAGCACTCAGTGCCCCTCGTGTGGCTGCAATCTCATTGGCCGGCTCCTTTCTCCAAATTCGGATTTCCTTTAATTCACAGAAAAGTTGCAGTAAACTTATAAAATGTATAGCAAAATGAATACACATCAGAAAAATGTGAAATCAAGTTTTTTAGTTTCCTTGTTCCCCGACCTATTCAGCAAAAATATCAAATCCATGCAGATCATCTTCCTGTTTCCTGTATAAATCCTTTTGTGTTAATAATTGTTTAAATCATAGTAAATTATCTGTTGCTCAATAAATCCTGAGATCTTACATGCTTGTTGATACACAGTCAGTACACTTACAGAACAAGATTCACCATCAGATAATATCTAATTCTTTTCTTATGAATTAAATCATGTTCTGCATTGTTTAAATTGTTGAAAACAATCCTGAAGTCAATAAATCACGAAACTTCACATTAATTCACTTCAAGTGATTCTTAATCCCAGAAAAATGTCACTATGCCATAAGTTGTAATCAACATCATATAATTAAGTAAAAGTTTTATCATTTTATTGTATCTAATTTGCATTATTCTCCTTGTCATGACGTGTAGCATTCGAGGTGACCAGAAGCAGCTGGAGGATCAAGATGCTGAGCAGTCAGGACGAGATATTAGCTAACTTTATCTAGTAGGCAACACTTGAGCCAGGCAAGCCCCGGTGCATGCCTACCTGTGTTTAGATGTTTGATTTTATCACTTAATTGGGGGCTAGTAATTGTTTGTGCATTAGGTTTATTAGGAGTTGATATGAAACCATAGAAATGCATTAGGAACCCCTTCCATATTTACCTTGTGTCCTATTTTGTAGTAGTTGGTTCTACGATATCGATAGAATCTGCTATGCTTAGGGTCTAGCGGATGGTAGACGACGAGTGGTAGGTCCCACTCGCATGTCACCTTGTTTGAATAGTTTAAGATTTGTTGAGACTGGACGGGGAATTGTTTGTATAAGATGGATGGAAAAGGCTGGGCCTTCATAATGGTAGCCCCATCTGTGTCGGTTAAGGACTGTTGTCTGTTGTTGTCCCTGTTGAGTAAGTTCGAACGTACTGATCACATGCTGGTGTTCTATGGACCTAGTAAACTTAGTAGCTTAGCAATCGTGGGAACGACATTACTGCCTGCTGCTACGGGGGAATGAGGGAAGCCACCCACGAACGACGGCTGGGCCGGGTGTTTTGTGGGCCCAAGACTAGCAGCAGATTGAGTCAGCCTTGCGGGGGGCTTCGTGAAGGGTTGCCATATGTGGCCTTTGTGATGCATATATCGTGTGGTCAGGTTTCTCCTACAGGATGTAATTGATGCCGCCGCTCTCAGACATGAGCACCTTTGTTCACTGCGTCACATCGTAGTGTGTTATGATTGATGATGATGCTTTAATACAACTATATTTATCTTCATTATTGTTATACTGCTTATCGGATGTATTGTTTCTTTTACCTGTTTTAGTGGTAAGTGCACATTATATTTGACTAATTACTTAATCTGAGCAAAAAAATTAAAGTAAGGACCAAGTAATTAGTTCGCTTTTATGCAAGTGAGTCAGCCTACCCCTTGTAGCCTTGCATATTAAGAGTCGGCTGTAGTTAGCCACGTTAACAGGTAAGTCTTGATGAGTATTAGTTACTCAAGGTTTGGCTCTTTATGTTTTTGTGCAGGTAGACCTTACTTCCGCTGATGCTTGGTGGAGTTCTTCGCAGGTTCACATCAGAGGCTTCGATATGCGGCCTTTGTATCATCGAGAGTAGTAGTTGCTTATGTATTTTCAGACTTCCGCTGTGTACTCACGTGTTTTAATCCATTTGAGACTTGTTGTAATAACTTAAAGACAAAAATTTGTGTTTATTTATGTGATCAGCACTTCCGGCTCGATCCTGTGAAAAGCGGAGACGCTTCAACAGTGCCATCTAAATAAACTATTTATGACACTAAAAAACTGTAGGCAATGTGTACCTCGGCTAGGATGGGAGGGAGTCGAAGAAATTGGTCGTGCTGCAACGGGGCGCGCAGGCATCAACGAGGAAGACGTACTGGTGTTCGTACATGTGCAAGCGGCGAAGAGGAGGCGGAGGTCGACAGAGGTCCAGAGGGAAGGATGGATGGGCCGAGCAGGATCTCACGCGCGGCCGAGATCGAGAGGCAGGGGCAGAGAGGGCCGAGCAAATCCTCGCACGCAGCCGCAGCGTGGGGAAGCCGCCGCCGCCGAGTCGCCTCGTCTCCTGCTGATGAGGTGTGTTTCTTTCCAAGGCCGTTTGGCAAGTGGGAAATGTTAGCAGTAGCACGAGTGAGTGCTTCCGTTCGACAGATCCGGTTTCGATTTTGAAAAAAAAAAGTTCCTACTACGAAAGTGGCGGCCCAGTGTCAACAATGGAATTGTCTATTCTTACCCACATGGGCCACTTGACTCCACGCGCTCACCCAGGCTGCAACGCTGTGCGCCGCCTGTTGTGCCGTTTTTATAAAAAAAATTCTGATTATTTCCGTTTTATTCAAAAAACTATGAAAATTGGACTGTTTGGAATGACAAATATGGAATCTGTTACAAAAATGATTTGAGCATTCTTCCGTCTGTTTTATTATATTACCATATTTACCTAAAATTCCGTATTTATTCAATAATAATCGAGCATATACATGTGAGATTGATTATTTGAAGCATTTCATTTGATACATCTGAGTATTTGACCATTTCATACTTTCTTCAAGTATCATTTCATACTTTTTTTTGTTATTATCCATGCATGCAGATCATATATTTGTATATAGCAGCCAGTTAGAGTATCACTGGATTCAAAATTAAATATGCATGGTACTTAAAGTTACACTTTACACATAGGAAAATGTACCACTTGTTTGTCTTCTCGTCATCTGTCACATAGGGTGGCCGCCTCATGGATATTGCGCTTGTCCGATGTGAATTATCATTCTCTGACCGATATCGATATGTTTCCGCTTAGATTACTTCGTTTCCGATGTCTTCGTTATTTCCGGTGCCGTAACTGTTTTTGATGTTACCGTTTTCGATCCCGACTCCAAGATAAAAGTATACCCGTGAAAATAGTTTAAAATATTTTCTGATCGTTTTCATCGCTACCTGACGAGCCCCATGCCATGACTTATGTGCAACAGTGATTATTCCATTCATCACAACAGTGATTATTCCATTCATCACAAAATTAAGTGAAAATATTTGTGATGAAATAAATTTTGTCACTATGTTTATTGTAATGCCATTAATAGTGATGACATTGAGATGACACGAAATTCGTCATAAAGTAATAATAGTGATGAAAAAATGGACTTTAATAATGAATTTCATCGTCACAAATAGGCTGATCCTTTGTTGCGCCCACGCACGCCGCGCTCGCTGCCACGTCCTCTTCTCGCGTCTGATGAGCGTCCCCTTGCCGGTGGCAAGTGTTCGTCGGGAGCAGAGATGTGCACGATTCGGGTAAGATGAAGAGGAGGAGAACGGAGAGAGACGAGGACAATAGCCTATCACTGTTGAGCTCTGTGTGTTTTTCACGCTTGGACTTATTTTATTCCATTTCTCAGGAGAGGCCGTCAGTTACGACTTACGAGACCGAGATCATCTGCCACCCTGCCGCTGAAGCTGGCGGGTGCCCTTTAGCAGCATCGATCAGCCTTTCCTTGTAGCCTTGTATTATATAGGATATAAAGGGTGTTTGTTTCTTTAGCTAAAATTTTAGCTATTTAAAATCTTATCATTTAATGGTACTAAATAAAGTTTAATTATAAAACTTTTTGCTGAATCTTATACTACTTCGCAAGACGAATCTAATACAGATAATTAAGTTATGATTAGAAGATAGTTACTGTAGCAAATATGGCTTAATTAGGCTCGTTAGATTCGTCTCGTAAATTAGCCTCCATCCGTAAAAAGGTTTTGCAATTAGACTTTATTTAATACTCATAAATAGTAAGATTCTCTTTGATGTGACAGGGCTAAAATTCTAGCCAAAAGAAACGAACACCCCCTAAATAAACAGATTCACATGGCTGCATCCTGATGTGGCTATTGGCCAGCCATATCAGTTTATCGATCGGATCTCTCTTATGTTGATCCTAGTTTAAATTTCCACCAGCTGTACATCTTGATGATTGCACAGGAAATTATTGGCAAATGATTGGAGGAGTACTATGTGTATGTTGAAAGTCTTCTCTATCTCTATATAAAAGTTTTTTTTTACTGTCAACGTGGGAGAGCATCCCCACCTGAATTTTTATTAAAACAGGCGTCATCTGCTATATAAAAGTCATCGACTCATTTTTCTCGAGATCAATTGTTTAGAGCAAGTAGTAGTTAGAACTAATAATATGATTTTCAGGATGACGCAGATGCCCGCGAGAACTGTGCGTATAATAAACAAACAAAGAGTACACCACTAGTTGACAAGAACAGTCGGAGCCATCTGCCGGCAAAGACGAAGGGCAATAATTGGAGATGAGAAAAATTAGCGAAAAGACTATGGATTCAATTACCACGTACTGGTGAACAACTTTAATTTATAGAGAACCTTGCAAACACAAGCAAATGGCATGTTCCCATTGCTGCTGGCTCCTTTTTGTTTGCAACAACATACAGATAATAAGAACACAGAGTGACAGACCATAGACCATAGTACTGGGGCGAGTAATCGTAATTTTATTTTTTTTGAACAATTAGCAGGAGCGCTGCTCTTTCATTTAAGAGAGAAGAATAGGTTCCGTTAAAAGGCGTATATTATCAGAGATTGCACGGTTTCAGATTAAAGAACCCCAGCAAATACTACAATGAAACCCCAGCAAATGTCTTCATCTCGTCAACCATACGCCATCTCCCTTAATTTCAGTTATTCCTGGATCATGGCAAATACTTGATGTTGCTGAAGCTGATTGTTGTTGGAAAATTATCCGGTTTCTCTCCTTTGAAACGTTCCACGCTGTGTATATTATTTTCCCTACGGCTCCTTTCCTCTGCTTTGGTTGCACGGCAGCCATGGTCTCATTCCACCAGTCCCTTGTTTGGATCTCATTCCACTCTAGCACCCCTTTCCCTGCTCGTGGGAAAACACCGGAAGTTCCCCACATTTAGAGCCTTAGAAGAAAACATACTTTATATACAAACAACAAGAACAGAGGCGGGAAACTATTTTCCTTTTCTGAAAAAAATACAAACAACAAGAACAGAGATTTTCTAGCCATGATAAAATGTCAGAGTCCAGCTCAACCTCTTTATCCGGTTATAAATGAATATGGACCTTCGACTCTTCAAGCGTGCGTAAATAGATGTGGGGAACATTTAATTAAGAAAATAAAAAATGGTGGTGCAATGAAGCAACCATAACAAGAAGACATGAGTTCTCGAAAAGTGGACAGGTAATATATAAGCATTACTTCAAAAGACAAAAAGTGTAAGGAAAACAATGGCCATTTCTATGGTCGTCAAAGTCAAAGGAATATTTGACCATATTTTTACTACCTGAAAATTGTGAACGATTAGTAAATTTCTCAAATTGTCCAGAACCGAAACATACTAGGCGAAATGGAAGTTCTATTTGAACTGCTTCGTCCTGCACAAACGCATCTGGATGTGTATCACCGTATTATGATTTTGTGAAAAAAAAATTAATGAAGACATTCACATGTGCTGCCGGAGTTAGGGTATAAGGTACCCGAAAATTGGCTTGTCCTCTGGCAGACTCGGCTTCTCCATTTCTAGCTTCAACTCAACTCCTCTTGTACTGGAAGTCTCGTCCCCACATGAGGACGCAGATGCCACGCTGCTAGTGTGTAAGCAAACAAAGAGTACACCATTATATTAGATTATTAGTTTAGTTGGCAAGAATAATCCGAGCCCTCTGCTGGCAAAGACGAAGGGCAACAATTGGAGATCGGAAAGAGAGAACAGAGACTATGGATTCAATTTTCTCTTACTGGTCAACAACTTTATTTGATAGAGAACCCTTCAAACACACGCAAATGGCATGTTCCCATTGCTGGCTCCTTTTGGTTTTCTACGAGTGCAATAAAAAATAGTAACATACAGATAACAAGACCACAGAAACAGATCATACTACTGGTGCACACGAGTAATTATAATTTTAATTTTTTCGAACAATGAGCAGCTGTGTTCCTCTTTCATTTAAGAGAGAATAATAGGTTGGGTTAAGGGGCTATATTATCAGAGATTACATGGTTTAAGATTAAAGCACCCAAGCAAATATTACAATTAAACTCCAGGCAAGATTTCTGCATCTATGTTTTGTTGTCTTGTCCCTAATGTCAACCATACGCCATCTCCCTTGATTTCATTTCTTACTCGATCATGTCAGCTACTTGATGTGGCTGAAGCGGATTGTTGTTGGAAAATTATACTGTTCATCTCCTTCCAAATATTCAACGCTGTGTATATTATCTACAGCTCCCTTCTTCTGCTTTGCTTGTAGGGCAGCCATGGTTTCATTCGACCAGTCCCTTAAAGCACGCTTGGTTTGCAACATGAACTGATCCGGAATCATCCGAACCTACATCCGAGCCTAACTGAGACGTTTGGTTTGCGTCGCCGGACGACGTCTGAAGCGTCTCCGCTTTTCGCAGGATCGAGTCGGTCAAGCGCTGATGAACAGACGCAACAGTACAGCATATAAAAAGCACAAATTAAGTCTTTAAGTGATTACATTAATCCAATTAAAAACATAGAGTCGCACAGCGGAAATAACGATACAAGTCTAGAAATAAAGTACAAGCGCACGCGCTCACGATACACAAGAACCCGCATCCAAAGCCATGAAGATGCGGACTCGAGAGGAGATCACTCCTCAGTCTCCCAGTGGGCTGTCCAACCAAAGGGAAGCTGGCCATCCCACTGTCCACCTCCACCCGTAGAGTCGGGGATAAAGGTGCTACCTGCAATAAAATCATGAAAAGCCAAACCCTGAGCAACTAATACTCAGCAAGTCTTACCCGTCAAATTGGCTATTTACAGCCGACTCCTAATATGCAAGGCTACAAAGGGGTGGCTGACTCAATAGCATAACTCGCACTAATTACTTGATCCTTACTTTCAAGTTTATTTTTCAACATAAGTACTTATCCAGTAAAACAGTGTGCATATCTCTAAAACATGTATAAAGTAATAATACATCAACAGTGACAGTATATATATAGCAATGTAAATAACAGTAATGTAATAGACTAGCATCATCATCTCATCAATCATGTCACACTACGAGGTGACTCAGTGAGCAAGGTTGCTCTTGACCGAGAGCGGCGGCATCGATGTACATCCTGCAGGAGAAAACCTGACCATACGCTGCACACGCGTAAAGTCGCATGCGGCAACTATTTGCGAAGATCCCCCTGAAGCTAGGCTGGGTCCAACCCCTCCCGAGAAAGGCCTTCCCGCACGGTCCCCGTCCCAGACGTACGCCCCGATTGGGAAGCATCCTTTCTCTCCCGAATACCATGATAGAAAGGGCAGGCTTCCGCCGCACACCAGGGCAACCCAAGCTACTAAGTTTACTAGGCCCATAAAAACACTAGCATATGATCAGTACGTTCGAACTTGCTCAACAGGGCCAACAACGGACGGTCCTTAACCGACACAGACGGGGCTACCACCGTGAAGGCCCAGCCTTCTCGAACCATCCTACACAAACAAATCCCCGTCCGGTCTCAACAAATCCTAAATCCAGCTAGTACAATCCAGGAGTCCCTATCATGCGAGTGGGACCTACCACTCGACTTCTACCGTCCGCTAGCCACTAAGCCTAGCAAGTTCTAACGTAACCTAGACCACATCTACAAAAATAGGACAAAAGGTAGGATATGGAAGGGTAATCCTAATGCATTTCTAAGGTTTCACATCAACTCCTAATAGACCTAATGCACAAACATTGACTAGCCCCAATCAAGTGCGAAAATAAAAATCCTAAATAGGGAAGCATGCACCGGGGCTTGCCTGGCTCAGGAGCGTAGCTAACGGGGTCAGCGGGGTCAGTGTCCTGCTGCAGCTGCTCCTCCTGCACCTCCTGGGTCTGCTCCTCCGGCAGCTGGAAGTCGAGCGGCTCCGGAGTCGTCTCTGTCACTACACGTTATGACAAGGATAAATAATGCATGTTAGATGCAATGATAATATGATGCGATTAAGGAATTTATTTCTTGATAGGACAGTCATTTACACTGTAAGTGCAAATGATTAACTTTGTTAATTAATTTCGTCTGGAGTATTTCCTTCATTAACTTTTAATTAAGTTCACCATTAATTAACTTGGGCAAGTTAAATGAATAATGTGATTTCGAAAGTTGATTTATGTCCAGTGGCATTTTTATGGCGAAGAGTGCCACTGGAAGTAATTTATGGTGAGGTTTCATGATTTATTGCAAAGTATATTATTTATAATAATTTATACAGTGCAGAACATGATTTAAATCATAAGAAAATAATTAGACAACACGTGACAGTGGAAAAATGCTCTGTAGGTGTGTTATCAGATTCTTAATAGGCATGCAAGAGTTCAGGATTTATTGGGCAACATAGAATTTATAAGGAATTAAGCAAGATCTGGACAGATGTATTTTTCAGGAAATACACATTCTGCAAAAGGGTGTTTTGTTATTTTTTCTGGGCAGAGCAAGTCACAGGGAGTGCAACAAAATTGGGTTCGTATTTTTCTGATGTATATTTCATTTTCTATCGATTTTGGAAGTTTATTGGATTTTCTGGAATTTAAACTTATGCGAAAAAGGATTGAAAAATGGTGCGGACCAACCAGATCCGAGCCACAAGGGTGGCCACAGGGTCTTGGCCGCACCAGATCCGGGCTGTTCACAAACTGATCCAGCCACTCAGGATCGAGGGCACACACAGGGCCACACGGGGTGGAGCACCAGATCCTGTGTTGTCGCACGGGATCCTGGGGCTGTGGCCCGTGGTGTGCCGGCCGGAGGTATCGCCGGAGACGGGCGGCGCGGCTCGCCGGAACGAGGTTCCGGTGGCCCAATGGACTGTCCGAGGGCACGGTAGGGAGGCTCGGGGAGTGGAGAGCTCACCTAGCTGCGCAGCTCGCGCGGGGAAGGTCGGAGCGGGGTCGACGACGAGCGATGGCCGGCGGTGGAGCTTCGGCGACGACGAGGGCTCGCGGTGGTCGACGGGGAGCTGCACACGTTGGTGCGCCGGCTTCACAGAGGTGACGTGCACCTCGGGATCAACACGGTGGCGACGAGGATGGCCGGAGGGTGGAGTTCACCGGTGAGGCGTCCACGGCAGCGCGACGGGCGGCGGGGAAAAATGACATGGCGTCGCGTGGAGCTGCGGATTCGAGGAAACAGAGATGAGGGAGTGTGCGCGAGTGCTTGCTGCCTCACGTGGCGTGATTAATTGAAGACGAGGCTCACCGGAGGTCTTGAATCACGCGGAGGCGCCGGAGTGGGCTCGACGGACTGAGTTGGGGAAGACGGGCCGATTTACGAGCTCAAGGCGGGAAAAGGAAGGGTGGTGCCATGGCGAGCTTCGCCACGTACCGGAGATGGCTCAAGGTGGTGTTTGGCTTGGTCGGGGTTGGCGTTTCCGCGGCGGACGGCGAAGGGGAGCTCGATGCGGCAATGGTGGAGCTAGGGTTTGGGAAGACCGGGGCGAGGAAATGGGGAGAGAGTCCGGGAGAGGAGTGGAGGCGCCGTTTTGGGAGCTCGGCATCCGCGAAAGAGTGGAGGAGAAAGGCGCGGCGTGTCTCCGGTCGCCGGCGGCGACGTGGCGGCAGCGTTCTGCGGTGCTCAGCGAGAGGGAGGACGCTGACAGGTGGGACCGGCGGCATCTTTTCTTTTTCCCGAATTAATTCAAACTGAAATTTCCCCAAACTTTGGCACTCAATTTGAACTAGCAAACGAACTCCAAAAATTGTAAAACCGGTGGCATTCGAAAGGTCATGAGATTCTCTTTCCATTGACATAACATGCACATCTCAATTCGAAATAGAATTCAAATGGCAGCTAGTCAAAGTTGGACATTTTTGGAACTTTGGGGATTTATTTGAGCATCGAAATGAATTTCAAAAATCACCAAAAATTCTCCAAAATTCTTATTTCACAAGGGCTACTCACTGGTATTTTTGGTTGCTCAAGTTGTTATGGAAAATTTTGAGTTGCTTCACAAGCATGTGTTTGGCCATTATTTAAATTTTGTATTTCGAATTTTTGAATTTGGCTCGATTTCATCTTTTCTTCAGTTTGGTTTGCACGATTCTGAACTTCAGTGACACGGGGTGTCACAACGTCGTCCGTCATCGAGTCGTTCCTCATAGTTTCTCCCGCAAGCCAATCTCCAACGACCCACTCATTCCACAAAATTTGCCGGACGATCCGATCCTGCAAGCATGCGGACCAACTGATGCTGCGTGGGGTGATTCCCCAGACCAAACAGGCTGTTATATTTTTGTCTGGATCTCATTCCATCATAAATTTTCTCGTTTCTTCAGAAAAGACTTGTTGTAACCTAGCACCCTTTTTCCCTACTGGAAAAGCACTGGCAGTCCACATTTAGAGCCTTAGAAGAAAACAGACTTGATCTACAAATAACAAGAACAGAGATTACCTAGCCATGATAAAATGTCAGAGTCCAGCTCAATCTTTATCATGTTAAATGATTGTGGACCTTCAAACGTGGGTAAAATAGATGTGGGGAACATGTAATTAAGAAAATCTGTAATGGTGGGGCAATGAAGCAACCGTAACAAGATGACATGGGCTTCCAAAATGCGGACAGGTAATATATAAGAAAAACATAAAAAAAACAGGAGAAAGGAAAACAATGGACATTTCCATGGTCGTCAAAGTGAAAGGAATATTGGACCACATTTTTGCTACCTAATGAATTGCTTAGCCCTGAACAAACGCATCTGTATGTGTACCACTGTATCATGATTTTTTTAAGGAAAATATTCGTGAGCATGAAGCACATGTAAAGTTTTTTTTTTTTCTTTTTAGAAACGCTGACATTCATGTGCTGCCGGAGCGGCGTGTACTCTGGCAGGTGCGGCCTCTCCACTTCTGCCTTCAGATTAGCTCCTCTTGTACTGGAAGTTTCGTCTCCCCCCAATTTGTCTTCCCTGGATTCCCGGATCATGTTGAGCATCACGCTAACCGGTCATACTCCTCACTGTTAAGCTCCATGTGTTTTACACTCGGATTTATTTTATTTAATTCCTCAGAACTGATGGAAGCATGCATATGCATTCCAGTGTGAAATGTTGCTGGGGGCATACGTATAGCTGAATGGACCGAATCTCAGCTTTTGTATAGCATGTTAGAGTCATCTCTGCATGACTGCATCCGTCGAGATGTAGCTGTTGGCCAGCCCTACCAAATTGATCGGGCCTCTTGGTCCTGTTTGAAATTCCATGTAGTGTGCAGGCTGTACATCTTGATGATGGACTCAATAGGATTTGAGGCATATTCTATATATGTATATATGCTCAAAGTCATCTGTCCATTTTTCTCCAGATCAGTTTTTAGAGCAGGAACTACCAGTTTGAAGCGTTTCCGCTTTTCACCGGATCGAGTCGGTACGCGCCGATGAACAGACGCAACAGTACAACATATAAAAAGCACAAATTAAGTCATAAAGTGATTACATTAGTCCAATTAAAACACGAATAGCACAGCGGAAGTCATAAAGATACAAGTCCAAAAGAAATAAAAGTACAAACGCACGCGCTCACGATACATATGAAACTGCATCCAAAGCCATGAAGATGCGGACCCGAGAGGAAATCACTCCTCTGTCTCCCAGTGGGCTGTCCAACCAAAGGGAAGCTGGCCATCCCACTGTCCACCTCCACCCATAGCGTCAGGGATAAAGGTGCTACCTGCACAAAAACATAAAAAGCCAAACCATGAGTACTAGTTACTCAGCAAGTCTTACCCGTCAACGTGGCTATCTACAGCCGACTCCTAATATGCAAGGCTACAAAAGGGGTAGGCTGACGCGATAGCATAAACCACACTAATTACTTGATCCTTAATTTCCAGTTTTAATTTCAAGTTAAGTACTTAACCAATAAAACAGTGCACTTATCTCTATAACAGTATAAGTAACAACACATCCAGTAAGCAGCATAATAATAACAATAACAATAATGTAATAACAGTACTAGAGCATCATCATCAGTCAAATCACACTACAATGTGGCGCAGTGAACATGGTTGCTCATGACCGAGAGCGGCGACATCGATGTACATCCTGCAGGAGAAAACCTGACCACACTCCGCACACGCGTAAAGTCGCATGCGGCAACTATTCGCAAGTGTCCCCCTATAGCTAGGCCGGATCCAACTCCTCCCGAGAAAGGCCTTCCCGCACAGTCCCCGTCCCAGACGTACGCCCCGATTGGGAAGCATCCTTTCTCTCCCGAATACCATGATAGAAAGAGCAGGCTTCCACCGCACACTAGGGCAACTCGAGCTACTAAGTTTACTAGGCCCATAAAAACACTAGCATGTGATCAGTACGTTCGAACTTGCTCAACGGGACCAACAACGGACGGTCCTTAACCGACACAGACGGGGCTACTACCGTGAAGGCCCAGCCTTCTCGAACCATCCTATACAAACAATTTCCCGTCCGGTCTTAACAAATCCTAAATCCATCTAATACAATCCAGAGTGAAAACCTATCTAGCGAGTGGGACGTACCACTCGTCTTCTACCGTTCGCTAGTCCCTAAGCATAGCATGTTCTAACGTAACCTAGACCATATCTACAAAAATAGGACACAAGGTAGGATATGGAAGGGTAGTCCTAATGCAGTTCTAAGGTTTCATATCAACTCCTAATAAACCTAATGCACAATCAATTTCTAGCCCCAATCAAGTGAGAAAATAAAATCCTAATTAGGAAGGCATGCACCGGGGCTTGCCTGGCTCAGGAGCGTAGCTAACGGGGTCAGCGGGGTCAGTGTCCTGCTGCGGCTGCTCCTCCTGCACCTCCTGTGCCTGCTCCTCCGGCAGCTAAAAGTCAAGCGGCTCCGGAGTCATCTCTGTCACTACACGTTATGACAAGTAGATAATGCAAGTTAGATGCAATAATATGATGCAAAAATAAACTTAATTACTTGATAGGATAGTCATTCACACTGTAAGTGCAAATGATTTAACTTGGTTAATTAATTTCGTTTGAAGGATTTCCTTTATTGACTTTCGATTAAGTTAACCATTTAATCAACTTGAGTTGATTAAATAAATGATTTGATTTTTGAAAATTAATTTATGTCCAGTGGAATTTTTCTGGTGAAAGTCACCACTTGAAATGATTTATGGTGAAGTTTGATGATTTATTTCAATACGGATTATTTATAATAATTTATATAACGCAGAACATGATTTAAATCATTAGTAAATAATTAAAAATTATCTGGCAGTGGAAAAATGTTCTATATATGTGTTATGAGGGGCTTAACAAGTATGCAAGAGTTCATGATTTATTAAGCAACAGACAAATTATAGGGATTTAAAAAACATATGTACAGATGTGTTTTTCAGAAATTACACACTCTGCAAAAGGATGGTTTGGTATTTTTGTTGGACAGAACTTGTTACAAGGAGTCCAAACAAATTGGATTCCCATTTTTTCGATCTGTATTTATTTTTCTATCGATTTTTCAAGTTACAAGCAATTTCTGGAAATTAAATTAATTCGAAAAGGCTTTGAAAAATGGTGGACCAACCAGATCTGGGCCACACGAGGGGGTACACAGACTGGGCCGCACCGGATCTGGGCTCTGCCACACCAGATCTGGCCACAGCGTTAGCCACACGGGATCTCGCGTGGCCACACGGAATCCAGGCCGTGTGGTCATCGGTGCGGTGGCCGTCGCCACGTCGTAGCGCGGCGGTGCAGCTCACCGGAGTGAGCTCCGGTGGCTCGCGGGGCTGGCCGACAACGCGAAAAGGAAGAGGGAAAGGTGGAGGCTTCACCTCGACGAGTTGCAGCGGGCGAGATGGCCGGAGGTAGCTCGGCGGCGAGGTATGGCGGGTGGCGGAAGTCCGGCGAGGTCGCGGGCTCGTGTTGCTTGACGGTGAGGTGCACACGTGAGTGCTACGGCTTCACAGAGATGACGTGCACCTCGGGGGCCAGCAAGTTGGCGACGAGGGTGGCCGGAGGGCGTCCACGGCAGCTCGACGGGTGGCGATTGGGGAAAAATCCAATGCGCCGACGGGAAGCTGCGGAATCGAAACACCGATGGGTCAGGGGGGTGCGCAACGATGACGTTGACCATGAGGCGCGAGGAATTTCGGAATGGCTCACCAGAGTAGAAGAAAAAGGGCGGCGTCCCGGAGCTCGGCTACCCGGCAGCCATGGCGGCCACGAGGGTCGATTCACAAGCTTCAAGCGCTGGATGAGGAAGGGAGCGTGGGGAAGATCTTCAGGCCATCCCTGTGCAGCCTCTCAAGCGACGGCTCACTCAGGAACGCGTCGGAGTGGCGGGGCGGGAAGGCGGAGCTCGAGCGGGCGGTGATGGCGCGGCGAGGCTAGGGTTCGAGCGACGGGGGCGAGTAGAAAAGGCGAGGGAGAGCCGAGAGAGGAGCGGGGCGCGTTTTTGAGCCGTTCCGCGGCCGGGGAGCGTCGAGGGCGGGCCAAGGTGCCGCGCGGCGTCGCCGTTCATCGTCGGCGACGTGGCGCAAAAGCTCGGCGCGCTTAGTGAGAGAGGAGCGACTGACATGCGGGCCCTCGGGCATCTTTCCATTTTCACGAATTATTCAAACTCCGAATTTTGCCCAATTTTGTGCACACAATTTGAGCTATCAAACGAGCTTCAAAAATTATGAAACCGGTCCCAAATGAAAGCTTGAAGAATAGAGAATCCGGTGACATAACATGCACATCTCAATTTGCAAAGGAATTCAAGTGGCAGCCGGTCAAATTTGATCATTTTGGGGACTTTGGGGAATTATTTGAGCATCTAAACGAATATCAAAAATCACCAAAATTCAGATATTCTGAGGGCTATCCACAGGTATTTTCATTGGTTCATGTTGTTATGCAAAAATTTGAATTGCTTCACAAGCATGTGTTTGGCCATTATTTGAAATTTGAATTTCGAATTTGGAATTCTTTTGCACAGGGGGTGTTCTGCTGCTCTATGAGGTGCACATTCAGGTCTTCAGTGACACGGGGTGTCACACAGTTAATAAAGCTAATCTTATTATCGATCAGGATGCTGATCAGGGGCTGACATGGCCCATGCATAAACAAAGAAAGAGTTCACAATAAGTCATCAGTAATAATCAATTAAGTGCAATAACTGAAGACCAGAAAAATAATCAACATGTGAATCATACAGTATGAAACTATTCTCATAATGAATCTAAAAAATATAAATTTTGTGTTATTAAACTATGAACTTTAGTAATTGATGGCAAAAGAGATGTTTGACTTTGACCAATGCTAAAACGACAAGCAATTTGGAAAGAATGGAGTAGTAAGATGCCCATCATGGCTAGGTGGCTGTGAGGACTTCGTTAATCTTAGGATCTATGTCAATCTAGTTTCTTGTAGTTGTTTGCGTATGTATATGAGCGGTAACATCTCGTAGATGCTTGTCTATTCATTTTGTATTTTACACCTACTAATCTATTACCACTCAACTGATATCATCATCCCATTCTTTTTGTCTTTCTCTCCTGCTTGCCAAAACTCAGTGAAAACAGTACTCATTTGAGATTATTTGTCATTCTAGTTTATACAAAGTGGAGCACTTCTATGTTGAACATTGTAATTTATAAAAATTCGAATAGTTCAAAAATATGGAATTCATATATCAATATCACACAGTATTTCTCAATGTGAATGCAAAACCATAAATCTTATATTGTTATATTATACAAATTTCTAAAAGTTAATGGTAAAACATACAAATGTTTGACTTAGCCCAAGACTAGACTCATAACTAACTGAAAACTGTAGGAGTATTATATACACAGACGTTGGACAGAATTGCTTACACTAATCGAGAAACATTGGTATAAGTACAGGTCCAACGTTGTTGCGATGAGCATTGCCATCCGTGCTCCACTTTGTAAAACATTTCTCCAATTGCCGTCCCCAACAAATCTCTAGCACCCACCCGTGAGAGAACATGGAGGGCGCGGGCGCGTCCCAGTCCCTCGTAAACAATGTCGGGCGGCTTTTGGCGGCGGAGTATGGGCAGCTCAGCGGCGTCGGCGGCGAGATCGCTGAGCTGCGCGACGACCTGTCCGCCATGAACGCCCTCCTCCGCATGCAGTCCGAAGCCAAAGACGGCAGCGTTGACCCCTTCATCCAGGAGATTATGAAGCAGGTGCGCGAGCTCGCGTACGATTCGGAGGACCGCATCGACCTCTACCGCCTCCGCATCAAGTGCCGCCGCAACGACGGCGTGTTTGCCAGGGTGAAGCACCTGTTCCAGACGCTCTCCTCGCGCCGCCGCCTCGCCGGCGATGTCAGGGCCCTCCGCGCCCGTGCCATCGCCATCAGCGAGCGCCACGCGCGGTACGGCGTCAACCGCGAGGCGCTGGGCTGGTCCCCTGCTTCATCTGCACCTCTCTTGCTGGAGGCGCCCGTGTCTGAGCATGCGCTGCGCCGTGTCAACGACCCTGGGCACCACAAGCTCGTCAGCATCGGGAACCAGGTGGACACTCTGGTAGAGCAGCTGAAGGCGCGGGTCGACGGAAACTGTCTCAAGGTGTTCTCCATCGTTGGGTTCGGGGGCGTCGGCAAGACTACGCTGGCCAAGGAGGTTTTCCGGCGGCTTGAGGCAAATTTCCAGTTCACGGCCATGGTGTCCCTGTCTCAGGCCTTCGAGCCCGCCAGGGACCTAACGGCGCTTCTCAAGCTCGTGCTTCAGCGATTTCTCAAGGCCAATCCGGAAACTGAAGAAAGCATCGTCAATGAAAACAGGATCGACGACCTGGACCCTGAATCCCTTGCAGACACGCTGAAAAAGTGTCTCGCTCCGTATAGGTACGTTCACCCTGGTTTGTTCCATTTTTCAATGCAATTTTGTCATAGCCGAAAAGTTGGGATCGGCGAATGTTTCGTTTGTTCGACGGGCAAAGTCAGGTCAGATCGTCTAGCCAACGTTTTCTTATATATAGTATGTGTACTATACATCTTTTCCCTGGACATTGCACATTACCATTAACTACTAAATGTGCATGTGCAGCACGCACGCATGATTATTAGGACAAATTGGGGTGGTTTTTGCAACAAAACCTGTTGGGTGGGTAGGGATTTGCAAAAAAACACTTATGAGTGGGAATCTCAAACTCTAAGTGGAACAAAAGCACAAACTGAAAGAGGAGACCAATGGCATGTTTCATTTTCTATTGGTCAAGTGTCTCAGATGCATGAATATAGGAGCTTCTCATCTTAGGCTAGTCCCAATGGCATGTTTCATTTTCTTGATTCCAAGATGACCAATCACCTAAAGTGGTTTGGAATACTAAATGAAACAACTCATGAAATGAAACTCAATCATTTCAATGTGTTTCAAAGTGTAGGAAACAGTGTAACACAGTTTCATCTAGATGAAACTCTTTCCCCCCTCTCTCCTCATAAATTTGATGCCAGATCACCACTTGTGCATAGGTGTCATGTTATTTATTAGAAATGAAACTCTCATTGGGAGTAGCCTTACTGTGCCATAAGAATGCTGAATTATGGAAAAAGAAAATGGATCAAAGATCACTAGACAGGCATCATCTTGCTACAGGCAATGACCACCGCGATCGTGGTGTTCACAGAGCCACCGTAAGAACAAATTTTTAAATTTTGTGTATCAACAAAAAGGATTCAAATATTAGTTAAACTTGGCATAACAAAAAAAATCCAATTAGCAAACATCAAGGGCTGAGAAGACATCGAAATGTGGATATTAATTGCTAAGATGAACCATCTTCTAGCATTGTTCTTGAAGAAGTACATTACCCTCAAAGTATACAGTTTTTTATTTTTTAACACAGATATTACTATTCAATTATATTCAATAAACTCGTACATATTGCTTTCATTTTTATGCATAGTTACTATTCAATTGGATAAATTGGTACATATAATTAGATCTCCAAATTAAAAATCCAGCCAAATATTATTTTTCAGTAAAGTTGTTCATCTGAGGGAGTGCACGGAGATGGAGGTATTGAGTTTCAAGCTAAAAAGATCTTTTCCACAAGAGCAAATCAAATATTAAACTATATATAACCATTCATAGAATCTGTAAAAAGTAGAGAGAGGAAGAATCCAATGGTAAGTTTGAAAATATGTGTGTGGCATTTTAGAGTAATTCTTCATAATGGTATTGGTGGATAAATTTTGAAACATATGGATGTCATTTGGACTAATTTTTTCGCAATGATAGTGGTGTGGGTAACTTTTTTTTTAAGCCTCCACTCCATAATGAAGAAGGTTGGGAACGATTGGGAAGGCGGCATGGAAATTGAGTGACAGTGATGCGTAAATATGTCAAACTACAAGAAAGGAGTGGCGTCTTCATCGTCAGATACAATTTAAAATATTTTTATAATTAGTATTGAAACTTGTACAATAATCAAAATTGGAATTAATATAGGAATCATACCTGGCTAGAGGATTCAGGTGCTGCTTACGTGTTGTGAATAATGTGACCAAGTATCAATCAGGGAGATAATAAGTTAAAGGCCTAATTGCGGACCCCCCCCCCCCCCCCCCCCCACCCCACAGTAAGTCACTTAGAGTTTGAGATTCCCATCCATAATGTTTTTGTTGCAAATCCCCACCCACCCACTAGGTTTTGTTGTGAAAACCATCTCAACTTGCACATGTTTAATAGATTAAATTCATTTTCGTTTTGTTTGGAATTAATAGTTCATGTTGTTCCTATCAAACTTACAAAATTTTGAAACTACAATCTCCAAACTTGAGATTTTGTGAAAAGGAAAAAGAATTTGAAAGATTTCCCACAAAGTTTTATTTTTTATACCTTTTTTTTTAAAATGAAATAAATAACTCTGATTTAAAACTTTGACAATGTTAATTTAGTTATCTTAGTTTTTGTTTATGAATTTATATTGGCCAACACATATTAAATCGATTAAATATGCTCAGATTGGGGTGGTTTTTGCAACAAAACCTGTTGGGTGGGTGGGGATTTGCAAAAAAACACTTATGAGTGGGAATCTCAAACTCTAAGTGGAACAAAAGCACAAACTGAAAGAGCAGACAAATATCTCTATTTATTTATCTATGTATGCACAATTTGATCTAATATGATATGTATTTCATACAAGAAGCCATGGCTGATCTATATAATTTGATTCAAGCCTCGTCACATTTAGAATTTATTTTCAATTAACATTTGTTAACAACTCTTCAATTTTAAGTTGGGAACAAATTTATTGATTTAGTTACTTCCGACAGATATACGGGCATTGCAAAAGAGAAAAGGACATGCCTCATATTCTATGCGCATTGCATGTCGTTAGAGTCTCGGAGAGCTTACACCTCATTCTCCCGTTTAGGGCAAGTACAATGGTATTATTATTATATAGGTCGTCTCTTACAAGCCACGTAATTTTCAGACAACTTATCAGACCACCTATACAATGGATGATTGTCTTAGTTGTCTCGTAAAAATTGCATCGTTCCTTAATTTATGGATGAGCAAGTAATATTTATAAGTTGTATGACAACTATAACTCGTACAATAATGTATAAACCATCTCATACTTCTGAATATTAGCGCATAATGTGGTTGCTTCGCGAAACAACCACCTCTTTCATTCTCTCACCACCATCTCTCTTTTTCACCTCATCAAAAATCTTATGTGACGTTGCATGAGACGGGCTATGAGATTTCTTACGTGTAACATTGTAACTGCCCTTTATACTCGATGGAGTTAAGTGGGGGTGCTGTCAAACCGGCAGATTCATCAAATTGTAAAATTATTACGGTGGCCTAACTTTATTTGGGGGTGCTGTAGCCTAACTTTATTACGGTGGCCAGAGTGGAAACAGTAAAATTATTTTTCATTTGGAGTCTATGCAAACGTATTCCTTCCATTCCAAGTTATTTATCATTCTAATTTCGATCAAACATTTCTATCTTTGACTATCAATTTCTACAAATTCATATTCTTTATAACAACATAATTTTATATATTAGATTATTATGACAAATACTCACAAATTTAATTCCCATCTTGTTAAATTATATAAATTTCTAAAATTAATGGTCAAGGATAATTTTTTTTTACTTCGGCCAAGGATAGTATGATGACTAATTTAGATCAGAGGTACCAGTTAAGATCACTAATTTAGAACAGAGGTACCAGTTAAGATCACTTATGACTTCGGCCAAGGCTAGGTTGAACGCGGGCTATATGGCAAGCACATTAATTAGAAACAGAGATGGCTACGCTAATTTTACTCCATATTTATCCCACATAAAAAATTAGTAGATATTTTAGTTAGGACTCCATACTTAGGGCAGGTACATTGGTGTTCTTATATAGGTCATCGCATAGATGCCACGTATTCTTCAGATTGTTTATCAGACCATCTGTACAATGGGTGATTGTTTTAGTTGTTTTGTACTAATTGCATTTTTCCTTAATTTGTGGACGAACAAAGGAATATTTATGAGTTGCATGACAACTATATCTAATACAATGGTGTGTAAGCCGTCTCATATTCATAAATTTTAGCGTTTGAGGTGGTTGCTTCGCGAAACAACCGCCTCCTTCTCTCACCACCCTCTCTCTCTATTCCACCTCATCAAAAATCCTACATGGCATTGCATGATATGGGCTATGAGACTGTTTACGTGTAGCATTGTACCTTCCCTTATGAGGGAATAACTAGAGATATACTTTGGATGCAAAATCTGGTCTTGTAAAATTTTAGAAAAGGCGGTCGGATATTTGCCCTTGTGTGGGATTTTCTTAAGATTATTGTGGATTCAGTGCACTCACTTGAATATTAGTGATAAACGATGCAATTTATTTGATGTAGTGATTGTATACAATAGTGTACATATATAGGCCGGAGGCCTGCACTTCCCATGTCAATCTATGTTTCTAGACACACCGTGGAGATTAGGGAGTGCACACACACGTACATAACCTGGACACATCCAAGGATACGTAATAACCGAATACAAGTATCTAACAATTATTTCTGGTTCCGACACTGCTCCAGTTAAATAATGTAATATACTAATTGGCATTGATTGGATAGCTCACTGAGTAAGCTATACATCTGACTAAACAGGTATCTCATTGTAATTGATGATGTATGGACGATACGAGCATGGGAAGCAATCCACTCCGTGCTGCCAGAGAGCAACTGCGATAGCAGAATCATTGTGACCACTCGAATGGAGACTGTGGCCAAAGCATGCAGTTCTACTACTGTTTGCGGACATCGCATCCATCGCATGAAACCGCTCAAGCATGAAGCTTCCAAGAAATTGTTCCTCAGCATCGCATTTGGCTTTGTGGATTATTCTTACCCGAAAGAGCTCGAAGATGTGATGGACAAGATCCTAACAAAATGTGGTGGGCTGCCATTGGCACTTATTAGCATTGCTAGTGTTCTGTCGGGTTACAGATCTCCGGGGTGCAAAGATAAGTGGAAAGCAGTATGCAAGTCAATTGGTTACCAGATGGAGAGCAGCCTTACGCTTCAGGGGATGAGGCATATTGTCACACTAAGCTACAACCACCTACCTCATGAGCTCAAGAGTTGCATGTTGTACTTTAGCATCTTCCCAGAGGATTATGAGATCAGCAAGGAAAGGCTGCTGCGAAGATGGATCGCGGAAGGATTGGTTCTCGAGAAGCGGGGTTTGACCCCAATGGAGGTTGCAGAATCCTACTTGGATGAACTTGTGAGTAGGAACATGGTTGAACCAGTTCATGTTAGCTATGATGGGAAACAGGAATCGTGCAGGGTGCATGACATGCTTCATGAGGTCATGGTGTCCATGTCCTTGGGATCAAATTTTGTTAGCCTGTTGGGAGGTCAATATGCCGGGAAGTTGTATGATAGGATTCGTCGCCTCTCCATCCAAGGATCCGCGGTCTTGAAGAGGGTAGCAGACAACAAGAATCCCCATGACACAGAGCAAGAGGGTCCCGACGGCACAGGACAAGACGGTCCCGACGGCACAGGGATAGACTTATCCAAGATCTTGGGTCCTCGTCCTGAGATTTCCAGTGGTCCTGGGAAAGATGAAATATGTGTAGAGCAATATGGAGTCGACGACTCGGTCCGTGGTCCTAGGAAACGGAAATTCAAAATGAAGCTCCAATGGAAAGATGAAATATGTGAAACTGAGCAGATGGATGCGGATGAAATATGTGAAACTGAGCAGATGGATGTGCAACATGTTCGATCACTGAGCATGTTTCATCATACAGGGCAGAAACTGCTCGATCACTTGCACCAATTCACCCTCTTGAAGGTACTTGATCTGGAAGATTGTGGCGGCCTAAGAAACCATCATATGAGATATATATGTAGGTTGTACCTACTCAAGTTCTTGAGCCTGAGGGGTACAATTATCAGTGTGGTGCCACGTCAAATCGAGAAGTTAGAGCATCTGCAGGTGTTTGATGTAAGTGCCACGCACCTCAAGGAGCTACCAGAAACAGTGACCAATCTAGAGCGACTTGAGAGCCTGCAATTTTCAAAAAGGTACGAGTGGAACACTATGTGGATGATGCCCCGAGGGCTCAAGAAGATGAAAGCATTGCAAAAAGTGAGGTTTGCACTCCTTGGTAATGACATCCAGGTTGCCCAAGAGGTGGGTGAATTAAAACAACTTCAAGACATATGTGTCTACATCAACTCCGTTGAGGAAAGTGTTCTACGTGAGTTTGGCGTGTCCTTGAGTAGGATATCCACCCTCCGGCGCCTCAGCATAGGGGACCTTTGCCATGATAACAACTCCAAGACGCTGGACTTTCTGCATAGCCTCCGCACGCCACCACGATACCTTCAGTACCTGAGGATCGCCGGTGGCATCAAAAAGTTACCTACCTGGGTCGGATCACTCACATTCCTTGTTGAGTTCGACATGTCGAGGGGAAAGCTTGTTGGGGACCAGCTATTTGGGGTCCTGTGTCTGTTGCCCAACCTGAAGAGCGTCTGGATCCAACAGAGGTGCTACGAAGACACTGAGCTGGTTGCACGCACTACACAGAACTTCCCCGCGCTAATCAACCTGAACGTCACCTCTGATTCTGAAAAGCCCAGAATTCTCAGGTTTGAGGAAGGATCGATGACTAAGCTTGAAACACTTCTAGTTAACTTTGGCAACAACAAGAAGAGCATCCTTGGCGTCGAGCATCTGACCAACCTTAAAGAGGTGCAGCTCACGGGTAAAACGGATAACCCTAAACTTAGCAGGGCACTCCAGCAGCTGAAGGCTGAGAGTGAAAGGCGTTCCAGGCCCAATCAGTTCAAAGTTGTTGTGAGATACGACTACGTGTGACTATCTATCAGTTCATCAGGATATCGAAAATAATTCCAGTTGGCTATTTATGTCAGGGTTTCCTTTTCATGTCTGATGTAATTTTCCACATTTGACTCTCAGTCGTCATATGTGTTATTGTACTTATTGCTGGATATTTCATTTTTGCGAAGCCATATGTTTTACGATATATTTTTTTTCATATTTTTGAACTCAAAGGGTTGTAACGTTTATCGTGAGTTGTTGGAATTTGCCTACTGAGTGGCTAAAATGACTATTTTGCCCTTTATTTTAGCTCATTGTGCGAGGCCCCTTCATCACCAAATTCATTGCTTATAGTTTATCCTATCTCTAGAATACTTAAAAAAACTTTGAACTATAGGATCCGTTGCATTAAAGGGGCAGAAGGGGGGGTGGGGGGGGGGGGGGGGGGGGTGGGGGGTATTGTATTACTGTTTTAGGTTACCTTTGAAGGCTTCACGTTAATTCTAAGAAACTATTATAAATTCTCAGAAAAAAATCTAGATAATAGACATCTAGTTGAATGCTCCACAACAAGGTAACCAATGGTGATAGCAAAAACAGGTAACCAATGGTGATAGCAAAAACAGGTAACCAACAAAAATAAAGTGATTCTAACCTGACTTTTGTTTTATAAAAAAATATTTTATTCAACTATTCTAAATACCAGTACCAGTGCACGTGCACCACGCACGTCATCTAAAAAATGTATCACTTAGCAAGACCGCGAGAGTTATGTGCAACTTGATTACTTGTTTTTCAATTTAATAGGTTAGTATTGATTGACTTAACAAAAGCATGGCCTATTATTATTATGATGCATATCGGTCATTTCAGATCAACATAAAACAATCAGATAAAACAGGGGTACGTATAGTTTAAAGCTTATATAAATTGGGACTAAACATTCACGAGCCGAAAAGCTCATAAAGAGTTTGAAATCACGATAGCTAGATAAGATTCATCAATCTTCTACTAACATCATTGCGCAATACTCTAACAAAAACAAAATGTTATTGAACATGTTTTGATCAGTCGCAAACTATATATTATTTGAGCTAGATTGTGCATACAGATTCATGAGCACGATAATGCGATAGTAGAGCGCTGCCTTCACAAAGTAGTACATGTGTGAGACCTCTTGTCATACCCCAATTTCTGGAGCATGTTGTGCATCATGTATCAGTCCCTGGATCAGTAGCTGATACGCACAAGAACACTGATATGGTAATCAAAAGCATACTTCGATTAGGTAAATAGTATAGTACCTGATATAGAGCCTTTAGTGGTGGTGCGACGAGGATTCCGGAGTATCCAAGTCCTTCCGACCAACTAATGGCTGAGCAGACAAACAGCGGAAACACGGCCCAAGCCTACAGGCAGACTTGAGTGGCAGAACGAAAACCAGACGTCGTCGCCTTCTACGCAGACTTCTCTCACTAAAAACAACAAACGCAAACGCGTGAGTACATAAGGTACTCAGCAAACCCTAACGCAAGGGGTAATTATATGCAAGGGTATAAACAAGGGTAAGGCTGGAGGTTCATCATCATATCGGCGGAAAGCCAATTTTATGCAAGGGTTGGTGTTGAAAACAAAACCCGTTCGCAAACTAAGTCAGGTATAGTGATTAAATATAGTGGGGTTGGTTGGCCCTGGGGGAGATGCGTCCATCCCGCCAGTTCCCAAATTTTAGTGCTGGCCGGAAACCAGCGCACGGCTCCAAACCGGTGTTATTCCGAAAACACACACGCCAAGGATAACTCACGCCAAAGTCTAATCATTGTGTGGCCATGGCTTTCGCGTTGTCCAATACCGTGGAACACGGCTATCTGGATAGATTATACACTCTGCAGAGGTTGTACACTTTACCCACAAGGTACCCAGTCCTTCCCAGTGCCCTGGTTCCGACTGGATACTAATGGTCCCGTACCAGCCCAGTGTCACCTCGGTACCACCCCGGAAAATCAGCGACCAGGGGCTTCACATCAATATAAATGTCATGGCCATCAACTTTCACTTGCCGGACCCGACGCCAATCTCGTCAAGATCTTCTCTTGGCTTCCGGTTGCAACTCCCTGCCTCCTGGTGGTACCGGGCGATCACTAGTAGGGTGTGGTTCCAAACCCTGCCCATTCAGGGGCTTGTGGTTGCACGAGGGTGCTAGGCCAGACGGCACATGAATCGGTCCTTATACGACCGAAGCAAGCATCTTCAATAGCTACCCTCCTGCGAGGAGTAGCGTAGCCTCCCCACTGAGGTCTACCTCGCTTGCTCCCGTCAAAAGCATACCCCCACTATGGGTTGCATTTACTATTCCCACCCGTTTTCACTTTACACACTCATCACCAAGCACACGCACACATTTTTACACAAAAAGCATGTGTATCAAGTTATTAAGTACACGGTGAATGAATCCTAAGCAGCATATTGATCCAACACATCATTAAGAATTAATGATGGTGGTTCCTAGGTTTATCAAGGGAATTAGGATAAGCAATATCAAGGAATGGCTATCAACAAGTACTTAGGTCATTCTAAGCATTTAAATCATCTTTAAATACCATGCATGTTTCATTTGAAATCAAGCTCTATGTGGGATTATTTGCAAACATAGGATCAACATGATCAATGGGAGTTAGGGCTTGCCTGGAAATCGCTTTCCTAAACTTTAAACTCTGACTCGAGACTCTTGTATCTTCAGGTTGGTCTTCGAGCTTGAAGTCCTCAGCAGCTCTTCGAATTCTTCTGGCTCTTCCTCGATTCTCGCGTAAACTAGCGCATAAAACAGTACGTATAAACTACCGCAAAAAGAAATAAAAGAGCAAAGAAATAAAGATCGAGGAAAGCCAAATAAGATCTAAAAGAAACTTCGGTGAAGGGCGAGAGACAAGAACCATGCATGATGCAGCATATTTAATGCAAAGCAGGTTACATGTCATAGGTGATATACCTGGCCTTGTAAGGGCCATATTCACCTAGACAAGTTATTAGTTATCTATTTTCTCTAATAAATGAACATGGGCGTGTGGTTATGCATATGATTCTTGTTGGGTGAACACCTTAGGGTGATGATGATGAGATGCATGTGCTTCATTGATGGTGATTGCGTGCATATCTAATATGCAAGCTTCTATATTATTTCTATAAAAAGAACATGCATGAATGCAGGCGATGGTATATGCAGCGTGTGTACGTGATTATGCGTAATATGAACGCATGACTGCGGATAGAATGCCAAATTCAAATAAAGGAAACTGGCAATTAAAATACCAGATAACTCCAATAAGATCCAATAAAAGATCAATTATAAGAGCAGAGCAATAAATCAAAAGGAGTTGGGCAAGGATGCTAGGTTAGGTTTGATCGAGCGAGGGTTGATTTAGGTTAGGTTCGAGATTTTGTTTGTGATAGGATAAGGGTACTAGGTTGGAAGTGAATCGATACCAATGATCGCTAGGTTTAATGCTAGCGAGTAAAAGAATGGATAGGTTATACGAAGATGAATTGAGAGGTGCGGGAGATATTAGGCGGAATAGCATCACAGGATGGGTTAGGTTTACATGCGCAGATATTTGCGACATGCGTGATCATCATCGCAGGATTAACCGAGAAATGATATAAGAAGTGAGGGGTATTTTAGGGATCAATGCTTTCTAGACATGGTGTGGGGCTTCAAGAACAGTACCACAAGGTACTTCGCGACTTCACGAACTCGTGGGCGCGAGAATCACCCAAAACGGAGTTCAGATTAAAAAGATATGGGCCTTTAAGGATTGGGGGTTAATTTGTAATTATAAAAAGGGTTTTGAGGGCTTAAGTGTAATTACAGAATATTTCCAGGGACCTATCTGTAATTACTAAAAGTTTAGGGGTCTAGGTGTAAACAGACAGGGGTTAAAACATAATTACAGAAAAGTTTAGGTACATTTCTGTAAAAATGCAGGGCTTAAACAAGATTATTGAAAAGGTCAAGGGCTTATCTGCAAAAAGTACAGGGCCCGGGGATTTTCAGAATTTTGGGAATTATTTTTGTATAGGAAAAGGATTATTGCGTGAGGCTGACGTCATAAAGGGAGATAAGGATTTATTCTCTTTTGGAAATCCGGTGGACTTAGTCCACAGGGCCCGTGGACCGGGGATGGGCGGCGGTCCACCGGTCCACGGTGGACCGGGAGGCGGCCGCGGCGGGGGCTCGCCGGAGAGCTCGCTGGTGGCGCGAGGGAGAGGAGCGGGGTCACGGGGAGTGGTTGCCGGGGGAGCGCACGTGAAGGCGAAGCCGTGGGGGGAGCACGTAGTCGACGAGGTTCATCGGAGGGGAGACGAGGGGTCGCCGGAGATGGCGAGGGCGGCGAGATGCGATGGGGAACGCGGTGGAGCGGGGTTGAGCTCGAACGAGAGTGGGTGCGCGTGCAGGTGAGTGCGGGGAGAGTTTTGGTGGGCGCGGCCGGGCCGGGGACTCAACTACGGCGGCCGGCGTCGGAGAAGAACACGGCGGAGGCGACGGCGCCGAGGGATAGCGCTCGCGCGCGTGGGGAGGAGGAGGAGAAGGGGCGTGAGAGAGAGAACGGAGCACGGGGGAGCTCACCGTAGACTCGGACAGGCTGGGGGTCGACGGGGCGGGCTCGGCGAGGTCGCGGCGTCGCCGGAACCCTAGCAGCTCATGGACGCGGCGCAAGAGAGAGGGAGAAAGGAAGGGGCGCGGGCGCGTTTTGTAGGCGGCGTAAGGCGGTTCCGCACAGTATGGCGGTGGCCGACACGGCACGGGAGCGGCGGCGGCGGGTCGAGGTCGGCGGCCGGGCCCCGGGCGCGGCGGTAGGGGCTGAGCGCGGCGGCGCGCCGCGTGGGGAAGAAACCCGACAGGTGGGGCCCACCTGTCGGCGGGAGGAGGAGGGCGCGGGCTGGAGCAGGCCGCGAGGGACTGGGCCGAAGCGGCCGCGGGGAAGGGAAGAGTTGGGCCGCGTTGGGCTGGCGCTGGAGAAAGAGAAAAGAGTGTGGGCTGGGCCGAAGGGGGAGGAAAAAGAGAAAGCGGCCCGGAAGGTTAAAGAAAAGCGATAAGGTTTAATTTTTTTTCTAGGATTTGAATTTGAAGAGATTTCAAATTCAAACAAAAACAAGGTTTGATCAACTACTCAAAACAAATCCAATAAAACTCGAATATGCATATGGTGAAGATTGTGCAGGTTTTAAAATTCAAACTTTTGAAATTTGAATGTGCCTTAGCTCAAACTAGAACAAATTTATTTAATTTGTTGTAAATTTGAAAAGTTCAAGTTTTAGTGAACTTTTTAAATGAACACAAGCACTTGAGCACATATTTTATTTTCCCAAAAATTTCCAATTCAAACTAGGTTCAATTATTTAGTGAATTTTATTTTGGAAAATTCATGGAAGGTAAGAGTTTAGAAAAGGTTCA
Source organism: Eragrostis curvula (assembly GCA_007726485.1). NCBI lineage: Eukaryota > Viridiplantae > Streptophyta > Magnoliopsida > Poales > Poaceae > Eragrostis > Eragrostis curvula. The sequence goes on from CM017442.1 coordinate 52,410,484, forward strand.
AATTTGGAGTGATTTTTGTCCCTTTTTGATCTTTATTTATTTATTTGTTTTTCTTCTTTTCCTTTTTCTTTTGGCTCTGAAAAGTAGGGTATTACACCTCTCCAATCTCACACCTAGCCGCCACGCACGTACTTTATTCTAAACAGGACATACTATATGTAGTTGATAGCATAATGGATAACAAAAGATACTTAGATTAAGCCAACAAAATCTGCAGCCACATCGACATGAATAAAGTATAGCGCATAATAAATATTAAAATTTATATGTGCTGTGTGTCTACCAATGCGGTGAAGAATCGCAAATCAAATAAACCAGCCAAGCGATATGATTGAAGTTTTGATGAATCACAATTTACACATTAATATTGGAGTAAATGTTTAGCAAATAGTTTAGTTTTTCTACTGATGATTTTGTGGACCTGCTACATATTATATCTTGTTCAATGTAAGTTCGACGTAAGTGTAAGGTCAAATCTTGAAAATAGCAAATGCAAACCCCAAAATCGACGACAAAGATAGTTTTGTCTGATAACGCACAAATCACATTCAAATGCACTCTCGCTACATAAAAAAAAGGAAGCAAAAATAATAAGACTAAAGCTCCATCTCTCACTCTGCCACTGTCCCTAATACCAAGAAGAAACCAAACTTCAATTCTGCCAATAACTGCTGCTGCCTTTACTTCCACACATTATCTGCTTCTAAGATCAATAATAAGCTTAAATAAACAAATAGAAAAAAAAAGTTCAGAACAAAACTATGCCTGGCTTGTTCTTACAGCAACTTTCTTTGTCTCTCCGCCTGCCTCCCTGAATTTCTCTCTTACTCAGCCATTCCACCTGATCCATTCCCTATGGATCTCTGCCTCACAAATTATCTGTGAGAAAACTGAAGGAAACAATCCACATCTTGTTGGAATGGAAGCATAGTCTAAAGCTGAGGCGTTCCGCTGCTAGACAGCGATTTGGATGGCGTGGCCACCTCCCAGGCCCGACACATCCTTCTTTGACGGCGTGGCCACCCTCCAGATTCAGCACGTCGCCCGTTGCAGCTCCTCCTACGTCGGTTGCTGAAGATGGGCTTTGTGCAATGACGAACGGTCGTGCCCTGGGCCACCATTCTCTCCCCGTGCCGCTAGTGGGCTCTAGTGGAAAACTAGGCCTACATATCCGGCTAAATCAGCTGGACGTCGATACTGATTTTGCTGGCTGGCCCTTAGGCCACCATGCTTGACACCAACGTGGGCTCCGGAGTGCTCCCGCTCGAGCCGCTCGCGCGCTTGACGACACGCAGCCTAGGATGGACTGCATGCGACCAGTACGACGCGTACCTGGTGATGACCTTGGGCGAAGGCGAGGCAACAGTTAGACGATGCAATATAGCTTGCATGTGTTGCTGCTGCCGCGATAAGATAGTTGGGTGAGGAGAAAGAGAATGACCAGAGCATCATAGATGGCGGCGTCTGCTGGACTTTTATCGAACGAAGAAGATGGGTCACGGATTTGGATCGGGTCGGGCCAACCAGCACCAAGCAGCACGTGGCAAGATGCACGACCGCATGCCTCATTAGCTCTTGAGCGTATGCCAGCGGAGAAGAGAAAAAACAGGAAAGAAAGACAGCAGGCAGCACTTGCAGTTTCCACAGCAACGTCCCATTGCATGTCTTGTTGCACACCACACGACGTGGTGAAAATGGCTACTTGCACAGCCACGGCATGGAGACCTAATTTTGGCATGGTGCATCCAACGGCAAAGGTTAGTTGATAGTTCATTCACTTGCTGACCATCAAATAATATCTTACTTTGTTGATTCTTAATAACAATAGCAAACATGGCCAAGGTCATTACTGTTCAGCCTTAAATATTTTTCACCTACTCAATTTAGTGACATGTACTTCCCGGCATCTTTCTTGTGCGCATGGCAACGAGAAAAGAAAAGATGCAAACAATGTACTACTAAAAAAATACAGTTTAGTTGTGAATTGTCCAAAACAAAACTGATGATAAGACCGTGTGGGCGCGGCGGCGTCAGCCTGGTTAGTACTACAACGTGACAATATATGCTTCACACGGTAACAAAATTACTACATTCCTGCAAGTTTTGTTGATATATCAGTAGTTAGCATTCCTTGACAAAGCTAGGATGTTGTGGTGGTAATTTTTCATGTACCTTCTTACCTCCAGCCATGTCAGATCCACCGTCTCAATGAACACTGGAGTTCATTTAAACATGTGTGTGTAAAAATAGCTTGAGATTTTCATGTGCCGTCTCGGTGAACACTGGAGTACCTTGCAGTAATCTTTCAGCCATTAAACATCAGATACCTGTCAAATCAAATCTTATTCATAGTACGTTTATACATGGGGACTTGTAATAATAGAAAGGCAAGAAAAAAGGAGCACAGATAAAACAAATCAATTTTTCAGATGTATTAATTGAAAGTAAATAGTGAAGGCCACGCATTGCAATTTTGTAAGTATTGTGTTATGACATTCATTCTAGTAAGAATACTTCAGCAGGTTGATCCACATATGGTGCCCGCTGTTGGAGAAGATGATGAGGTGGTGGAGGTTGATCCTGCCTCTCTTCCACCAAGGGAGCCAGGTTCAAGGAAGAAATGCCGCACCAAGACAATGCGCCCACCTTTTGATCCACGACTCCTTCGTCGCAGCAGCAGCTCAAGACACATCCAGGGGGATTCAAGGATCAAGCAAGTGCCGAAGCTGCTGCTGAGCAAGGAGCTACTGAAGAACAGAACATGGAGATGGTGGTAGCTGCGCCTATGTACGTGCATGCCCCGATGGAGGAAGGAACATCTGCTGCGCCCTACCTCCCCATGGAGACTATACAGGCCATCGCCACTGGTTTCATCAACATGCAAGCCTCGGCTGAGGCTCTCAATGAGGATGATGTCAATGAGCCAAATGATGATGCTTAGGGTGTTTTTCTTTAGGGTGCAGCCTGGGACTTGGGGTCCATTCATTTTCTTAGTGTCCTTTTGGTCAGTTTGTCAGTTGTTTAGATCATCAGAACTCTGCTGTGTTGATCGGTTAATGTCTTTTTGGTACTTTCATGATATTTGTGTGCCCCTGCTGTGGGACTATGTGATGTCACCAGGACATGCTGCTATATGCCCTATTAGCAATATCAGTTACTTTGCTTATATGATGATGCTCATGATCATTGATGCTTATGCTGTTACTCCCTCTATATGCTGCAATGCGGATGCCCTGATCTCTGGCATTTTCTTGAATTTGTGCTATTCTTCTGAGTTATGGTCTTCTCTATGGATCTGGTGGTGGACTGTGCCCACTCGCAGGTTATTTTTGGTGCATAGTTTCAAAGATGAATGCTAACATAAATTGGAATGTGTTGGGCTGGAATGTGAGAGGCATCAACTCACAAGAAAAATGGGACAGTATCAGGGACAAAATAAATGAATGCAACTGTCAGATTATGTGTTTACAAGAAACCAAAAGGGAGTTGTTTGATACTGCATATATCAAAAAGTTTTGTCCACGGCAATTATCTAAATTGGCCTTCTCTCCATCAGCTGGTGCTTCGGGTGGCCTTCTAACAGTTTGGAATGACTTAGTTTTTGAAGGAGAGGTTATTTTTATCAATTCTTATTCAATCACTATGAAATTTAAGTCCAGAAGTAATGGCAGTGTTTTTCACCTGAATAACATTTATGGGCCGGCATCAAGACATGAAAAGTCAGCTTTCATTATGTGGCTTTATAATTTGGATACTACTGGCTATGATGATTGGCTTATCATGGGAGACTTCAATCTCATCACATCTCATGAAAGTAGAAACAGGCCAGGTGGTAACTCTAATGATAAGATGCTTTTCGATGATATGATTCATCATCTAGACTTGGTCGAAATTGCCTTTCAAGGAAGATCATATACATGGAGTAATATGCAGGAGGATCCACTGCTAGAAAAGCTGGACTGGGTTTTTACTTCAACCTCCTGGACACTCTCATATCCTGATTGCACAGTGCAACCACTGGGGCGACCAATTTCTGATCACATACCTTATGTGGTCAAGATTGGTGTACTTCTATTCCAAAATCTAAGGTCTTCAGATTTGAGAATTATTGGAGTGATATTGTTGGTTTCATTGAAACAGTTGAATTACATTGGAACTCCGCTACTTTCTATAGCAATGCTGCTAAAACACTGTCAGTGAAGTTCAAACAAGTCAGAGTAGGACTTAGAGCCTGGGCCAAAGAGTTGTCAAAACTTAATAAAAATATTAGCAACTGTAGTTGGGTACTAGCTATGCTTGATGGTCTGGAAGATCAGAGACCTCTCAGTAGAGTTGAGAAAAATTTCAGGAAAATTCTGAAAAAAACACCTCCTATCTTTGCTTGAGGCCAAAAGGACATATTGGAGACAAAGGGCAACAATTAGATGGGTTAATTTTGGGGATGAAGGCCCTGTTCGTTTCTTTTAGCGCTAAATTTTAGAGGCCTCTAAATAAAGAGAATCTAGCACTAAATAAAGTCTAATGACAAAACCTTTTTACAGATGGGTACATCTTTACGAGACGAATCTAACGAGCCTAAGTAAGCTATGTTTTGCTACAGTCATGCTACAGTAATGCTCCAGTAACCATCGTCTAACCACGGATTGCTTACCCTCATTAGATTCGTCTCGCGAATTAGACCAAAGGTTCTGCAGTTAGTTTTGTAATTAAACTTTATTTAATACTCTTAAATGATAAGATTCTTTTTTTTAGACCCCTCTAAATTTTAGACCCCTATGAAACGAACACCCCCGAAAACACCAAACTGTTTCAAACCATTGCAACATAAAGAATGCGTCATAACTCTATAGCTCAACTTCGACTGGCAGATGGCACAATTGTCACTGATCATACAGCCAAGGCCAATGCCCTGTGGACATCTTTCAAGGAGAGGCTGGGTATTAGTGAATACACAGGTATTAGATATGTCTAGCTGAACTGATTCAGCAAGTGCCTCTCCCAGTTCTGGATGACCTATTCTCAAAAGAAGAAATTCTATCTGCCATCAAGGATATGCCATCAGATAAAGCTCCAGGCCCAGATGGATTTAATGGACATTTTATGAAAAAATGTTGGCACATAATCAAGCCTGACTTCATGAGACTCTGCCATGACTTTGCTACAGGTGTCGTGGACCTGGAAAGCATTAATGGCTCCTTCATAGTGCTTGTACCAAAGAAGGATAGCCCTGAAACAGTGAATGATTACAGGCCCATATCATTGCTCAACTCTTCTCTAAAGCTGCTTACCAAGCTCCTGGCCAATAGGCTACAAGCAGTAATATAAAAAGTGGTTCACAGTAACCAGTATGGTTTCATAAAAGGAAGATCAATACAGGACTGCTTGGCCTGGGCATATCAGTTCCTTCATTTTTGTCACACGAAAACTGATTATCACCACTAACTGATTATCGCCACTAACCATGATAAAGGAAATCCCACGAGCCAAACATATTTGAAGAAAAAATGAACTTGTTCTGCATGTGATGTTTGGACTTTGAAGTATTTCAGGTGCTACAACAAAAAAGGAATAGAATGTATTTAGTACACAATGCCATCTAAACTCTGAAACCGAGGCAAGTGGACAAAGGAATCACTACACTTCCAAATGCGTTGGATCAAGAGAATCAGTCTAAACTCATTATGGTTAGTATTCAGTAAAACCTTTGTGGAAACATCCATATCGTGATGTGGTTAGACTCCAATTTGCAAGATTTCAATGTATATCTTATTCCCAAGCGCAAATGCAAGGTTGAATGTATATCTAAAGCAAATCCAGGGATGGATGGATTAGATTAGCTAAAATAGATGGCTAAATTCATGTTTTTAGCTACTCTCTAAAATAAAATACCCTCTAAAAACCTTGGGCAAACCAACGGCCTCTCAAAATATTCTCAACCTCTGTATTCAAACTGGGACGGGCCTTATTTGCTGCTCCAGCTTACCTGTTTGGGCAGCACTTGTGGCCCAATAGCATGAGGGACGCTGTGGTGGTCACTGAATTCCCCTGTTGTTGTATCAGACGAGATCATCAACGGAGAAATCCTCGGTCGAGGCGTGTATATACCACATGGACATTCCGTCAAAAAACTCTGGCAGCTCGTCCACGACCGTTGCCGTGCCATCCTTGAAGCTATACGTGTACACGACATAGACCTGCTTCCCATCGACCAACTCGGGTGCCTGCCCACGAAGAAGGCACACCCGCCGGCTACATCTACTTCGCTCCCAGAAAACTGCCGAGAATCGACAGCGACGCTGCTCTCCCAGCTGAGGAACAAGCAGACTCGCAGCCACCATCGCCGTGCCCTCGCTCCACCCACAGAGGCTTCACGCTGTCGTCGTCAATCTCCAGCGCATGGACGGTCACAGAATCTCTCTGACAAAGACCAGGTCAAGGTCTAGGGCATCAACGCACAGCAGCTCGCCATGGAGGCCCTCGACCACGTATCAACGTACATGCTCTTGTTCTTTGACTTCGAGAACGGCATGCGGAGGCGTAGGCCGGAGGAGAAGAGGCCGCACGGCCTGACGCAGGAGGTGGGTCATTGTTGGCGGCGGCGGCGCGAGCCACGGTCGGCACACGGCGGGGTTGTGCAGGTGGCGCGCGACCTTGTCGGTAGAAAGCTCGACCCATGCCAGAGGGCACGGCATGCGGCGGCGTCCATGTACGTGCATGTGGACTCGTTGAAGTGGCGGTAAGATTGTTGTGGGCGCAAGCGGGAAGGGGAAGAGGGCGACAAGCGCGTGTGGGAACGGGGAGGCAGGCGCGGGAACGTGCCGAGGGCGCGTGGGATGGGACAATGGCGAGCGAGCGCCCCTCTCCAAACCTGGCGAGCGATATTTCCGGGTTGGAGAGCTCGGGATTTTGAAGACATGCTTGGAGTGGCTGTTGGAGACCCGTTTTTAGAGAAAATAGCCTTATTTGAAGAAAACCAATTATTTAGCTAGGCTCTTGCACTACGGGAAACCCCATATTTGTCGAGTGCCAGAGGCACTCGGCAAAGCCGGTATTACACTCGGCAAAAAGTTTGCCGAGTGTAACACTCGGCAAAGACCGGACGGCAACCAGTTCTTGGCAAAGGCTAGTTTGCCGAGAGCTTTTTGTGGGGCACTCGGCAAACATTTTGCCGAGTGTCAGGAGGGCACTCGGCAAAATAAAGTAGCGTGACGGCGGGAAACGGCGGTCAAGAGGGTTTGCCGAGTGCCCTAACGTCAGGCACTCGGCAAACTCCCCATGTTTGCCGAGTGCCACGAGTCAGGCACTCGGCAAACTACCCATGTTTGCCGAGCGCCAACTCTCTGGCACTCGGCAAACTCTCCATGTTTGCCGAGCGCCAACTGTCTGGCACTCGGCAAACAATGGTCAATTTGCTGAGTGCCACGAAGCTGCACTCGGCAAACAATTGCACAGTTGCTGAGTGCCTCGGATTTGGCACTCGGCAAAAATCTGAGGCACTCGGCAAAAAATATCGACAGAATGCAATAAAATTTTTAAAATCACTATAACCTGGACCAAAATCACATTAAATCATACATATATGCTCACCATCAGCATAGACACATATACATCACCACCATCATCATCACAGGCATTTAAATCATCACAAACACATAGAAACCTTCATAAATACATAGAAATAGTCCAGATAGTGATAAACCAAGTCGTCGACAACCACAAGCTCAAGTTCATCAAATGCAAGCAAGCACAACTAGTTGGTTCATGAAATAGAAGTAAAAAATATAACTACAAGCTACATCGGAGGGCGAGGATGATGAGGATGAAACGGCGACCAAGCATTGTTTCACCGGCTGATTGTTGGATCCAGCGGATATATTCTGTAAGAAGATATTACATGATTATCACAAGATTTCAGATAGAAGTGCCGACAGGAAAAGGAATGAAACTGCAAGGATTTAGACGGACTCACCGGAGTGCCTTGACTCGAACTCGAAGTGCCGACAGGAGGAGGAAGAGTTAGTGGCGGTGGTTGCATCCCACTATTGTGCCACTGCTAAAACAAAGACTGCATTTGCCGCTGCACCTCCTCCTGCACCCTTGCCTGCTGTTCCTGCAGCCTCGCGTCGTACCTCGCCTGCTGTTCCTGTAGCCTTGCCTGGCACATCGCCTCCTGTTCCCGTAGCTTCGCCTCCATCTCCTCTCATAGCTGGGTCTACAATATGGCATCCCAATGTTACAATGCAAACCAAACATATGTCAAATTTAACGAAACAACGAATAGAACAGAAATAACCTGGACTTGGTCAAATTGAATCTGTGCAGCGCTCTGCCGTGGACGTATGGGCGGGGTTGAGGACAAGCTCCTCGCTCGGATCTGAGAGAGGGTGGGAGTAGAGGTTGTGTCCAGTGTGCTGTCTCCAATCCAGTACCGGCCATGCTTCTTACCTCCACCCACCCTCATGATGATCTCTCCATCAAGGTCCTCTGTGCTCGGGTCCCACTCTGACCCATGCACCTCCCTATCCATCTCGGTGTACTGACTGAGGCGACTGTGGATGGTGGGGTTGCTGTACGCCTCGGGCGGGTCCTTCGGGTTGTAGTCGACCTCGATCGACGTCGCCTTGCCCTTAAGGGCCATAGCCCAAGCCTTCAACGGGGGGCAGGGTTGGCCGCCATGCGCCAGCGACTGAAAAGAAAACAGAAAGATGATTACAAATTATGCAAAATTGAGCGTTAGAATCAACGAAATGAATCCACGTACCCATCTAGTTGTGTACTCATCAAGGGTACGGTTGCCTTGATGGTGTGCTGGACCAGGCATCTTCAAACGCCGCTCCCGGCAAGCTTCGTGCGTCTTCTGCCACTCGGGGTCGCACCACCTCTTCACAACCTCTTCATAAAGTACTCCCAGCAGTCCGTATGAGTGGTGCACCACCACGGAATCACCTACACGTCATTTGACCAAGTTAGATGTTAGTTAATGTGAAACTATGAGAAGATCAAATTAAGTGTACTTAATCAAGTAAAGAAAATATGAGAATGTCAAATTACCTCCATGTATTGTTCTTCGGTCAGCCATATGGTTCGAGCCTCCTTTTTCTTAATCTTCCTACCAAGTTTTCGAGCGTAGTAGGTCCTCACGGCCTGGACGCGCGCCTCATAATGCATGTCCGTAATGAGTTTAGGACATGCATCGTACACCCGACGCACCGCCCGGTCCCTCCATTCCGGCTCGACTCTGAAGAAATCCTGCACATAGACGCGATGTATACTTTCATTATTTGAAGAATATGTAATGAACGAGATGTATTGACCAATTCAATGGAAACAACACTTACCCACAGCTCTCCAACTACCCGGTCCGCCACGGTGCCAAAGTCTCTCCCATCAGCGTCTGGGACATCAGCGATGCGTTTGTAGTGGTCCCACGTCAAGGCCGGCTCCTCCCCTCCATCGCGTAGTGGCACCATGCCTGGAAAGAGTTTCCTGCACAAAAGGCCGAGGATGCCAGCAGGAAGACGACTGTGGTCACCTGGAACGATCGTCTCCCAGCCCCTGCCCAAGTGATCAAGACAATGATTAGATTCTATAGAGATTTTAAACATAGCAAATGACTTAACAGTTAAAGGTACTTACTTCTTCCCTTTGGCTCGAACCAACGGGCGTCTCTCAACAGGGATCAGTCGCGGTGGGAGTCGTGCGGGACTTCGCAGCCACACACTCGGCACGTCCTCAGATGCCTCGTCCTCCTCCCCTTCCTCGTCCTCCTCCCCGTCCTCCTCCTCCCTGTCTCCGTCCTCCTCCGAGGCCTCCTGCTCCGGCTGCTCCTCTGAGGCCTCCTCGAAACGGTCTCCCCCCTCCACCGACTCGTGCACGGAAGAAGCAGGGGACGGTGCCCTCGACCCCCTCCCTCAACGCCTGCTGCAACGTCTGCTGCCTCGAGCCTTCACTCGACTCCTCCCGCTCCCAGACCCCTCAGCTGCAGTGGACCGCTTCCCAGTCGCCTTTTGGTAGAGCGACATCACCGTCCTCATCACACCACCACCCTTGCCCACCATCTTTGATCAATCACCTGCAATTAACAAGATTAAGTCCATCAGTATTTCGAAATATATGCAAAATAAATATAACATGTAATAGAAAGTAACATGCTATTGCAAAAATTAAATTAATTACTACGGGCCATACATGTATTAGAAATAATCATCAAGATCAAGATCTTCTGCATCGTTTGCCTCATCATCACTATAATCATCAAGGTCGATATCATCTTGCACGGTTCTGCACAGGCCTCCCCCATTCGAGCCTCATACGGGAGGTGCAAAATCATATGCACCATCGGAGTGAACAAGCCTGGTGGAAATATCTTCTCCAACTTACAAAGCAACACAGGCGCCATTATTTCCATGTCTGCAATCACAGAAGGTGATATCTCCTTAGCACAAAGCTGGAGGAAGAAATAGCTCAACTCTGCCAGCACTTGCCACACATGATCAGGGAGATAGCCTCGAACCATCACGGGAAGAAGCCGCTCAAGCCACATGTGGTAGTAATGAGTCTTGACCCCGTTGATTCGCATAGTAGTCAAGTTCACTCCCCTACTCAGATTCGCTGCAAACCCATCAGGGAACATTAACGTTTTGAACCATTCTAGTACTTCCTTCCTTTGGGGCCTCGTTAGGACGAAATCCAACCTTAGGTTTTCTCCATGACTTGCCAGATGCAGGAGGTGCCATGTCTAGCTTTGGTCGATTGCACAAAGTAGCTTGATCGACTCTTGCCTTAACATTGTCCCATGTCTTATCAGGAATGTCCATGATTGTTCCGAAAAGTGGAACGCCTATGCCATGTTCAACGTGCATTATGTCAATGTTATGTGAAAGAAGAAGGTCTTTCATATAGGAAAGCCGATACAAGCCACAGATCTGAGTGAAGGCATGTAGCTCACCATATCCCACAAAACCACCGTTTTTTTATCGATCTTAAGACCATCTAACATAGCACTCACTTGCGCACCTGTTAAGAACTGCGGTGCAGGGTTGAGAACTGCGACACCTTTCGTAAAGTTCTTTTTGTCTCTTCTGCATGGATGGTCAAGAGGGAGGAATTGTCGGTGTTGGTCGAACGAAGAAAACTTGCCACCCTTCTTCAACCAAATCCACCTCACAAGATGCTTGCATACCGGACAAGGAAACTTTGAGTGAATGCCCCAGCCACAGAAACAACCATACGCCGGCATGTCATGCAGAGAGTAGAAGTACCAAACATACATTCTAAAGTTTGTCTTTGTAGCTCGATCGTATGTCCATACCCCGTCCTCCCAAGCACGTTCCAAATCATCAATCAGAGGCTCCATATAAAGAGACATATTACTCCCCGGGTTTTCAGGAATTATCAACGACAAGAAAATGTTCTGCCATTGAAAGATGACGCCTGGAGAGAGATTGAGGGGTATAACGAACACGGGCCAACAACTGTACGGGGCAGCCCCCATGCCATATGGTTGGAACCCATCTGTTGCCAGGACCACACGTACATTACGAGCCTCTAGAGCTTTGATGTCATGAATCTCATCGAATCGTTGCCATGCTTTACCATCAGATGGATGTACAAGCTTATCGGGCTTGTATCGAACTCCATGTTTGTGCCATATCATCTGTTTCGTGGATTCCTCGGTCATGTGCAGCCGTTGGATCCTCAGTAAGAACGGAAGGTACCTTAGGATCTTCCCGGGTACCGTGAGCTGCCTTTTTTGTCCATCACCCGCGTGTACCTCCATGAACCTAGAGGACCCACACTTTGGACAGTATTTTGCTTCTACATGCTCTTTTTTTAATAAGACGCATCCTTCCGGACACGCATGTATCTGCTCATATGGCATCTTAAGTGCATTAAGCAGTTTCTGTGCCTCATACATGCTCTTTGGCAGAATGAGACCTTCTTGGAAGCAGGCTGACAACAACTGTCAACATAACATCGAAGGCATTCTGACTCAAGCTAAACTGGGACTTCACGGCCATTAGACGTGCAATGGCATCCAATTTTGAAACCCTGGTATGCCCGTGAAGAGGTTTCTGTGACGCTTCAAACATGTCATAGAAGCGCTTGGCGGACTCCTCTGGCTCCTCCTCCTCCCTAGATTGTTCACGGAACCGGGCTTCATGATAGTCCTGTAACATGTCCTCTACCCTGTCATCAGCATCACAATCATCGATGCCTTGTCTCACGACCTCTTCCCTCAATCGATGGGCTTCACCATGGTAGACCCATCGGGTATAGCCTGGCGTAAATCCATAGTTACAAAGATGCAAACCCATCTCCACCTCTGTGTGTTGCCTTGTGTTGTCACAACGGCTGCAGGGACACCAAGTCTTCCCACCTTTTCTGACATTGGCAAATGCTTGTTTCAAGAAAGCAAGGGTCTTGTCAACCCATTCACTTGTTTCAGAACCCTTCCTTGGGCGGCCCGTGTACATCCACTCACGGTCATCCATCTTCTATCATATCAGCGAGCAATTTAAAATTCATTGGCATCTACACGATGCCTACAATGTCTAACAGGTGAAGATAGGTCCTAATCCCACCCAACGATGCGTAGATGGGGTTAGTTTCCAAGGTCTACTCCGGTCCGAGACAGAATTTTGACAGCACCTCCCCGTTGTTCTCCAAATACACATCCTGGGAAGGAGATTGTGTATCTGGAGAACAACAGGGAGATGGTGCCGAAACTCTGTCTCAAACCGGAATAGACGATGGAAACTAGCCCCATCTACGCATCCTCGGGCTGTCCAAGAAACGTGGACAATTCGAAATAGATACGGTCATAGATATGCAACCCTCGGGCATATCTCCAACTGTATCTATTTCGAACGGGAGACGTCTAACTAGGTTACGCGTTACCTACAAACAGAAATGGAAAAGAGTGGGCGGATCTTTTATGTCTCACCTTGCTGTCTTGCAAAGTGATGAGGGGAAGACGGTGGAAGAGCCTCTCCTATCCTACAAAGAACGAAACATAAAGCCGTCAATTAAAACTTTCGACAGCACCTCCCCTGTACAGTGAGGTTCCCAAAACCTGCAAGAAAACAACGGCACGATGGCCGACAACCACATCCAACGAATCAATGACACGATGGCCGGATACCACATCAAACTGATGACAAAGCATCAACCATTATTCATATTTTCCATTTCATTCAATAGCACGATCACTTGGTAAAATCCATCATGAACAAATAAACGGAAGTATTTCATCAATTCAACATTTGCACATATTAGACATTTGCACATATTTTCATATTACTAGTTTCCAACACATTTGTTAATATGTCACAACATACAAGCAAAGGTGCTATTTTCAAGCAATTCCTCATTTCACAAGCAATTCAATTCAAAATTCATTTCATATTTGACAAGAAATCCATTTCATTTATTGACAAAAACAAAAAACATACAAGCAATCATTTCATATTTTAGTATTAACAAAAACAGAAAAAGAAAAAGAAAAAGAAAAAAAAAAGAACAAGCTCACCTTGCACGTCGATGGTTGGAGCCCGGTGGAGGACGTCAGGGGCAGGGGCTACGGCGGCAGGGGTCGGTGGTGGTGGGGCGGCGGGTGACGGCGGCGGCGTTGGGCCCTGGCGTCGGGGGCGGCGGCGGCGGCAGGCCTCAGTGTCGGGGGCGGCGGCGGCGGGCCCCGGCGTCAGGGGCGGCATCGGGCCCAGGGAGCGGGGGCCAGGGGAGGGCGAGGGGGAGGGGAATGCGGCGCGGGGCGGAGGCGGAGCCACCGGCGCAGCGCGGTTGTGCGGTTGGGCGGGGCCGGGGGCGGAGGCCGGGGGCGGCAAGCGGGTGCGGAGGAGAAGGGCGGCGGCACGCGGACGGCGGCGCGGGGTGGCGTAGGGCAGCGGCGGGAGGAGGAAGAAAGGAGATAAGGGAGAAAGAGAAAGAAGAGCACCCCGCACCCAATTCCAATGCAAAACGTTTGCCGAGTGCTAGATCCAAAGCACTCGGCACATTTTGTTTGCCGAGAGCTGTGGGACCGGCTCTCGACAAACATTTTCAATAGAAACTAAAAAAAATTAGAAATTCGAAATAAAATCAAAAAATAGCCACATTTTGTCATGACACATTTCATATCATCTATTACATTCAAAAAAAGTTTTGGGGTAAAAACATAATGTGACTTCTGTTTTGGTTCGAAATCTAAACGATCACTTCATAAGTCTCTTGATCTTCTTTGGGGAAGATCTAGTTTCTAAACAACGTATGTGACAACTTTTGCGAAACTTTTTCTAATATTTACCGTGGCCTCCACGTATGATTTCATGATATCAGGACAAGTCTCGTAATTTTTAGACTTCGTTTGAATTTTATAAAAATAATGTACTATTTCACCCAATGTTCGCCCTTATATTTCATGTACAAGATGCGCGATTTTTCCGTTCAATTCATGGTTACAGCCTCAAATTGAACTCGGAAACATGAATATCATTTTTTGAGTCACTATATTTCATTATTTGAATCACTTGGAGTTCAATTTTGAATTTTCTTCAAAAAATACTTTAAATGAAATAAATAACTTTAATATACCAAAGTGATCGAGAAAAATACGAAATTTTGACATGAAGCAAGATTAATACATATTTCAACATCAGGACCAAAATTATGGCAAGAAACGAAAAAAAATATTATTTGCCGAGCGCCAGGGTAGGGCACTCGGCAAACCTCCTTATTTGCCGAGTGCCAGGGTAGGAAACTCGGTAAATAGCCTGTTTGCCGAGGGCCAAACTTTGGCACTCTTGGCAAATCCCCAGTTTTGCCGAGTGCCACTAACGGGCGCTCGGCAAACGGTGACGGACACGGACTCGGCTCTAACAGCCAACGCGCGTGCGCGGCACGTGCTCGTGTTTGCCGAGGGTTGATTCCTTTGCCGAGTGCTGTTGCCTATTTGCCGAGTGCCGTTCCTTCTGGCACTCGGCAAACTTGTTGTTTGCTGAGTGTTGAATGTTTGCCGAGTGCTCCGTCTGTGGCACTCGGCAAACAGGCTATTTGCCGAGTGCCTGACATAATGCACTTGGCAAAAAGTCTGGCACTCGGCAAATTAGGGCTTTCCCGTAGTGTTGGAGTTGTGCTTAGTATTCCATGCCTTATCACAAAAAGCTGCCAATAAATGCGGACAAACATTCACCAAGGAACCAATCAGGATAAGAGTTCCACAAAGAAATCTGCTAAGACTAACTAAAACTGGTTGTAAAAAAAAAAAAAATTGAAACAGAGGCAGCAGCGGAAAACAAAATAGAAACAGAGGCAAACACAGAAAAAAGTGCTTCTGTTACTTGGGATTGTTTGTAAGAGTGACAAACAGTCTTCATGGCCATAGCTCATGCAATATTTTCCAGATTCATTCAACATGAGCACTGGTTACAAAGTGAGAGTACGAGTTGAGCTGTTCGGCACACTACGAGATGGTACAATTAAGGAGAAAAACAAGCTTCTTCTTGTTGACAAATGCCAAGTATTATAGTTTAGTTCATCCAAAGAAGCCGGCTTGCATTTGCATATCCTCCTCCTTAGATATGAAAAATATTATAGCAATTCTACAATTGATCCTGATGCCCAAAGGGGCAGAGGGTCAATTGTTACTGAAAATACAAGCTCTCAATGAGTACAACAATGTATCAAATTATTTCTCGTACTTCTCTCCCTCTCTGTTTGGACGCAAACCAGTTTTGTCATCCCTACTGATTCTTCGATCCAATCAACGCCTCACAATTCTTGCATTTGGAAAATATACAAAGCGATATGCTGAATCTTCAACTGACAAAGAATATGCATAAGGGAGTATCTGAAGTTTGAACAAATATGCATCTGAGGCAAGCAATGATTAATCGTCTACGGTCTTAAGGCAGCGAATGGGTCGGAAGAGAATTTGCTATAGATATCTCGCCAACAAGAAATGAAATTAACGAAATCGAGCACAAGAACTCACTCGATCTGGCACAACTGGTCGTATAATGCGTGTCGTAAATAAGATAAAGCTGCCGAAATTGGGCCCATCATCTCCTTAAACTCGTCGAAATTGACGCTGCCGTCGGCGTCGGCGTCGACGGAGCGGATTATCCTGGAGCAGTCGGCGATGGAGCACTTCCCCGAGTTGGTGCAGCACGCGGTGGAGGTCCCCACGCGGAGATGAGCCCGTTGTGGTCGGCGTCGTACATGCGGAACGCCTCCCTAAGATCGGCCTCCGGCGCCGCCACGGCCTCCTCCTGGTCGTCCCCGCAGAGGAAGGCGACGCACTCGGCGAGGTCGACCGTCGACGAAGCTGTCGTGGTCAGCATCCGTCTCGTCCATTACGCGGCGCACCTCCCCGGGATCCGGCGGCGCGCCCAGCACGCGCAGCACGGCTGCAAGCTACTCCGCCGAGATCTAGCTTCTTCTTCTCCCTCACGTCCTCCTCTAGTGCGCAGAATTAGGAAAAAAAATCCTGCCGGTCTAATTTTGGAATCAAACTACCCGTAACAATGGAAAGGAAAGGGTAAAAACTGCGGACAGGTATAGAGTTTTTACCAAGTGAAAAACAATCGAGCCAATGTCACTCCTTCAACTGTTACTCATTATAACGCCCACATGGCAACTGAGAAGTCAAAGGTTGATACATAGATTGTTAAAAATATTTTCTTTCTAACTGGTTCTATCAGATATCTATTTTTAGGTATCCGTGGGTTAGTGCCTAATTAGGAAGCCACGTCACCCAAAGGTAATCGCAGACTCGGTGTCCGACCCCAAGAAGGAAAAAATACGCTACGCCGGACCCCGTACGCAACCTCCGACCCCTTTGCCATGATCTCCGCCTCACAGACTCGTGCGAGGCCCATTGGACGCGGAGTCGATCTCCGACCTCTCTGTGCACCACCACATGGGGCCCAGCTCAACTTGGGCGCGTTGCCCCGATCCTGCCCGACCCCAGGGGGTCAGACAGGAGGTCCACATGGCGATGATCTCCGCCTCGCGAGAGTGCTGTGGAGTGGGAGGATCCGAGCTCACCTACCGCAGGGTAGCAGTTTGATTGCATTTAATGAGGACCGTGTGGGCCGCTCCACTTTAGCCCATCCCGCAACGTATGTATCGCGCCCGCACGTCCCGCGTTTATGTTTGACAGCGGTCAAGCTGCAACGCATGACACCATAGTACGCTCCTGTGGCACACAGGAGCGCAACAGGATACTACAGGACCATGACATGCCTCCACGCGATACTCCCCCAACATCATCATCCTTGCAACCGAGGAAGCCGGGAAGAAGCACGTCACTACCGCCACATGCAGCGTTTCCTTTCATTTTCTTCTCCTTTCCTCCATATGAGCCATTATCTCCCTTGACCGTATAAAAGAGAGGACGGACGGCAGGAAAAAGGGGGACCAACTTTTCAACCGAACACACAGGAACTCATCCACGCACACTCAACATTGAGAGACTTGAGAGCTCCTCCCTCTCTCGCCTTGCTTGCAACCCCTACTACGAGCAATACAATCCAAACCTACCACACTGGACGTAGGGCATTCTTGCCTGAACCAGTATACATCGCCGTCTCAATCCCTAATCCATGAACCGATCGAGCGCGTAGTACAAATTTACTAGTCGGCCAATTTCTTAACACCGACAGTTGGCGCACCAGGTAGGGAACTCTGCGTGTTCGATTGCGATCTCGCTGTCTTCGATGGCTTCTCAGTCATTGGTGAACAACGTCCGCGGCTTGGCTCACTACATGGATAGACACTTGATGCAAGTCGAACCCTCCTTGATGAACAACCAAAAACTATCACAAAGCTAGAGACACTTGAAAGTCTGAAGATCTCCAAGAGACAAAACATGGAAAAAATGCAATGGTGTTGCCCCTAGGGGTCAGCAAGATGAAGGCACTACGAGAATTGGCGTGTTGTATGCCTTGGAGATGACACCGAAGCTGCTCGAGAAGTGGGTGAACTAGAACTACTAGAGGAGTTATTGTTAACTATCAAGACCAGTCGTATGGATGTTCTCCAACAGCTTGCCTTATCCATGAGTAAGTGTTACTCTCTCCGAAATCTAAAGTCATAAACAGCTTTGGAATCCAGAAGGTACCTAACTTTCTCTATGACCTACCATCGCCACCGCGATTCCTCCGAGGCCTTGCGATCCATTGTAAGATCGATAGGTTGCCTAGCTGGGTCGGGTCACTCGGTTACCTTACTAACGTCGCTGTCAGTAGTAGAAGTCTTTATTTTGACGATATATTTGGTGTCATGTATCAAAATGTCAAACCTAAAGCATTTGATTATAAGTAAGGATGAAAACCCCAATGATCAGTTAGTTGCACGCATTCTGTTTTCCTGGTCATCTGCCTAAAGACATCGGATTTGAGAAAGGATCCATGGAAACACTTGAGATGCTTGGACTGTGTATTTTCAGCCACGAGTTGGAGACTAGCATCATTGGCATGGAGAACTTGACCAACCTGAAAAGGATTTCGATCAAGGGTTTGAAGGACAGCCCTGCAATGAATCATATTGTGGGGCAGCTGAAGGCTAGGAATGATGGGCTCCCAAAGCGAGTCCGGGTTGCAATATTTTGGCTGATGGTCGCTTTCTTTATTCGGAACAGCGAAATCCGTCTGTTCTCCCTGTTGATTTGGAGCCCATGCTGCTTTCCCTTTTCAATGTACTTTCATCAAGTTTTCCGCTTGTTACAGACTGTCAGAATAGAGCATGTATTTTTGAAACATTATTGTTGCGACTTCAGATTGAACTTGTACTTTTGTATAATAAAGCTTATTAGCGAGTGATATTCTTATTTGTGTATTTGTCTGATGGATGATAATGGCGGACACGTTAGTCACTGATTGTAGTTTTTTCTTCTTTTGGGGAAGCAGACACCGGTTGATTATCTTGGAGTGTCTGTGTGCCGCATGTTCCCCTTGCTGCAGCGGCCATGAGAAGATGGCAAGACATGTTGACGTCTACTATCAATCAATCTAGAACAGGGATAAACATGAACCTTTCGACTCCATGCATTGCTTACTAGCTAGCTGGTAATTGCGAGGCATCATGGGATGATGGAAGTCAAGAATTGTGTAGCCCCGGCCGGATGCCCGCAACGGAGCCATTTTCCATTGCACCATGTCCAAATATATAAAAACGCAGTTACGCATGGGCACCGAATTGAAACGCACGCAACAAGCAAACATTGTGGTCAGCCAAGGCCGCATAGGTGTAGCGCGCGGCGGTAAAGCGGAACAGTAGCAGTTTTCATCGCCGGCCCTCGATGCCTGACTGCCCACGCCGAGTGCCGCAGGGCGGGAACCATGCATACGACATCTCCTCTGCCTTGGTTGCCCCTGTATAAACGAAGGAGCCTCCTCCTCTGCCTTGGTTGCTGCTCTCTGTCTGCGTTGTACCGGCAGCTCCGCCGGCCAAATCGCTGAGCTGCGCGATGACGTTAACACCATGAACGCCATCCTCCTCATGCGGACCACTTCGTTCTGTTGTGGATGAAGCAGTCGCCTACAATGCAGTGATCACCGGCTCCAAATCAACAGCCGCCCACGTGACGTCGTGCGCCCTCGCGACGCTCTTCCGCGCCTTTGCCTTGTCGGCGAAATCAGCGAGCGCCCTACGTGCCCACGCCGTAGCCAACAGCGAGCGCCACGCACGGCACGGGGTCGACTGCGACGCGCTGCGCCGCCCCCCAGCTCCTGCTTTACCTGCCGCTCTAACGATGCTAATATTGGTGAGTGACCGCGTCCGCACTTGCGAATGCGCTCAGCATTGCCAATGATCAATCACCCTCGGCACCACGCACCAGCTGGTCATCATCGGCGTCGAGAGAACTGTCTCCTCAAGTGTATTATGCAGCGTTGGGTTTGGGGGCGTCGGCAAGACTACTCTGCGCTGGCGACGCACGTGTTGGAGGTGCTAAACCTTGCACTGGAGGAGCTGAAGGTTGAGAATCAGAGGTGCCCCTCGCTAAGTCGGTTCCCAGTAGTGGTGAAATACGAGTGAGATCCATTTATCACTTTCTGTTTTCTCAGACATCGAAATGAACACTCATTGACCGAAAAAACAAATGAACACATTGTTTGTTTCAAGCTGCTTGAGTCGCTTTTCCTTTCCGGTGTAGTTTCAAATTCAGTTCCCATGCGTTTGTTGTTGGATGTTTCAGTGGATCGTAATAAAGCATATGTTTCCGTCATACTGTTCTGAGTTCAGAATGGAGGAGTTGTAACACTTGGATAAGATTTCGTGATTCATTATTTAGCAGTTACAGATTCATGTACCGAGCGGCCGGCGAGCTAGCTAGGGAGCAAATATATATGGACCGACCTCCGAGTAACATTTTATATGGATCCTTTTGCTGATTACAAACATTTCCGTTAAGGGGCGTACGTACTGCACGATATAATCGTGGCACCTGGCAAGGTGGATAAGTTCCCTACTGCACACACACGCTCCCAAAACATGTAGCCCAAATTGGCTACGAAAGAAGTTGAAAGCAAGCAAATGCGTGGCGATGGCGACCTCATCGTCGTCAAGCTCGCGCCCTCCTGATGGCGATCCCCATTGGAGTAGAGGGAAAGGTGGGGTTCGAGCGGGAGATTCAAAATAACGCAAAACTAATGGATCCCCACAGGTCAGGAACCCACCCACTCTAGGGCTTTCTCTCTCCTTGGATTCCGTACGATCAGCGACACCTGGCGAGAGATCGAGAGGGGAGAAGGGCGTAGACTCGATGTTGGTGGACGAGGACCAGGAGGAAGACATCGAAGAGTATTTTGGGCAGCTCTGGTCGTTCCCCAAATCGAAGCCG
The DNA here is from genome assembly GCA_007726485.1 of Eragrostis curvula. Classification (NCBI taxonomy): domain Eukaryota; kingdom Viridiplantae; phylum Streptophyta; class Magnoliopsida; order Poales; family Poaceae; genus Eragrostis; species Eragrostis curvula. The sequence continues at coordinate 52,431,323 of CM017442.1, forward strand.
CCGCCTAGGGTTAGGGTTCCTCACCACAGAGCCACCAATGGAGGTGTAACACCCTGCATCCAAAACCGCTTACCGCCTAGCCCCCACGTGGGGCGAGCACGCGCATGCACATAGCACCCCTCTTACGCTTTCATCCTCGCTTCGTGTAAAAGGGTTAACCCGGAGGTGCTATGCTTGAAACAAACAAGGGTTATATGTTGACCCTCACCCACCTAAACAACCAATGTGGGACTATTCCCACAACTTCACTTCACTTCTGGGCCACTTGGGCTGAAACCACTACTAACAGGCTACAAACGGGCTGGGGTGTTACAGTCACCCCCCCTTAAGGGCTGACGCCCCGGCAGCACACCGCATACACGGCATCTGGATACCCAAGGTCTTCTCTCGGTGCAACGGCCATGCATGCCCCCTCCACGGGCAACGACACACATGCGCACGTGCAGCGAGAGTCGGCTCTGATACCAAATGTAACACCCTGCGTCCAAAACCGCTTACCGCCCAGCCCCCACGTGGGGCAAGCACGCGCATGCACATAGCACCCCTCTTACGCTTTCGTCCTCGCTTCGTGTAAAAGGGTTAACCCGGAGGTGCTATGCTTGAAACAAACAAGGGTTATATGTTGACCCTCACCCACCTAAACAACCAATGTGGGACTATTCCCACAACTTCACTTCACTTCTGGGCCACTTGGGCTGAAACCACTACTAACAAGCTACAAACGGGCTGGGGTGTTACAGGAGGATGCTTGGTCTGGATTAGGAAGGATTTGGTGAGGAAGCGGGAGTTCGGACCAGAAGACTACTTCCCAGTCTGAAGATCAGATCGGATCTCTTCTCCACCGATTAAGCTCAGCTACTCCAAGGACATTTGGGCAAAGGGATCTAAATCCACCTACGCCGAGATTCTGAGGAAGGTGCCCATGGCGGAAGGAGGGAGATGGATCTGGCAGCCAGAGTCGCGTCCTCAGAGACCGAATCAAAGCCAGTTGAGAAGTGGTGATCCCAATTTCCAGCAAGCAGGCCAGGGACAGTGGTTTGCGGGAGATGCAAACTCCAGGCCACCGCAGTTCTAGCAGAGGCATCAACATGGGAAGCAGCAGCAGCAACAGGCTAAACAACAACAGCCACCGAAGTACCAGCAGCAGCACCATGGGAAGCCTCCTCAAGCACCAGCTCAGGTGCAGCAAGGCCCAACACAGAAGCCGAAGACACCAGCGCAGAACAACAAGCAGAAACAGAGTGCAAGCAATGAATCAAGCAAAGTACAAGGGATTGATCCAAGGTACAAACATCTGACTTGCTACAACTATGGAGAACCTGGGCATTTTGTGGGTATCTGTGAGAAACCCAAGGTATGTTTCATGTGTGCCATACCTGGTCATTATATGACTGTATGCCCCCTATGGAAATCACTACCTCAGTCAACTCACATTGGAAATGCAAACAAAAAGCTGGGATTCTTCCATATTGAGCTACCAGAGGTGGAAACAACCAGATGGTTAAACATCCAGAATTGTGGTGTGGTCAGAATCAAGACAGGAGAGATTTCACTAGCAGAGTTAGAAAGAGAGTTGTCTAGCATCTTCTACAAAGATTCGCCATGGCAGATCAGAGAGCTAACTCCTAGCAGATTCCTAGTGAGATTCCCACCACACAAAAAGGTGGAAGACATCAAAAACTACCCCTCTTTCAATCTGAGAAAGGAAGGTGTAGAGGTTGAAGTCCTAGAATGGATTGGTGACCTGGAATATTTCAGTGAATTGAAGGAGGCTTGGGTGCAAATTGAGGGCATCCCTCCTAAATGGTGTGACTGGAAGGTCTTTGCTCAAATCACTTCAAGCTTTGGTTTGATGACAAAGGTCGATTGGTCCTTTATGTTCAAGTCCTTCTATGAAAGAGCCAGAGTAAAGGTGGTCTGCAGGGATCCATGCCAAATACCTCTTGACAGGCTGTTTGAAATGGACAAGAAGTTGTATCTGATCACATTTAAAGTAGGAGACTATGAGCAGGTTGGGGATGATATTTCTGATGCTGAGGATGGGGATGATGGGAATGGTGATGATCAGGAGGGAAAGAATGATGATGAAGCTGATGACCTTGGGGAGCACGAGCAAATGGAAACTGACAACACCAACACAAAACAAATGTCAACTCCAGGGGTTACCCCAAAGCCAGCTCAGAACAAAGGAAGTAAATCAGTACCTATGGGTGATGGTAATGAGCAGGAAAATGGGGAAGAGGTGATGGTGGATCAATCACCAGAATCTATTGCTAAACTATATGAAATGAGCAACTTACAGGAAGAACAAGCCAGTAGATGGAAGATCTTTCTGGAAAATGGAGAGGAAGGTATGCAAGAGGACATTCTGCAATCGATGGAGCTACTAGAAAGTGGCTTGGAAGAAGAATTCAATCTGCAGGATGAGCAAATGACCATGGATGATAATACTGTACAAGCAATCAAGATGGCCAAGGAACAGATAAGAGAAGAGAAGATGACCTCAAAACCTGAGCTGAAATTGAAGGAGAAGAAAGAGCAACAATGGGGGCCTGTCTTGATTGAAAGGAAAAGGAGATATCCAGATGATGGAAAGACAATGCTTCAGAAAGCAATGGAGCTGAAGAAAGGAAAAAACCTGGAAACGAACAAAAATAATGGTAAATCCTTTTCTATCCTTAACAGTGATGCTTTACATTCACTTGCTAGGGATGTGAGTATTGTGTTAGGCATTGATGCCTGTGATATAAACCAAAACATAGAAAATATTAAGATGCTTGAAAATGTTAAGTTTAAAACCTTTGCTGAGAATAATCCTGAGATTTTGTTGCCTGTGAATCTTGATGTTGAAAACTATTTAGATAAGGATGTTAGAGTTGATCATCATTTGGAAGCCGTGATGAACAACCCGAAAACCCCTGACCATTCTTTAAAAGATGGTACAGAGTCTAATAGTAGACCCTGGACAGAGGTTGTGAGGAAAGGAAAAAGTAGAAGTTAAATAAACAAAGATATCCATAATGATAGGCGCATTTTGGAATATTAGGGGTCTGAATAAATCAGGCCGTTTGCGCTGTATTACTGATTTTATTAGCATGAATAATCTAGATTTTGTTGGCTTCCAGGAAACAAAAAAAATCAGTTTTCAGTGACAATTTTTTAATGTCGGCTGGAAAAGGTTTCGTGTGGAATTTTTTACCTGCTAAGAGCACTGCTGGTGGTATCCTAGTAGGTTTTAAAGAATCTGTGTATGAAGTTATAGAATGGCAATATTTTGAATATTGCGCAGTAGCTATTATTAAGAATGTGGAGGATAAGTTCATATGGAGAGTCATTGTAGTATATGGCTCACCATATGAAGAAACAAAACCGGACTTCATTAAAGAGTTACATGAGGTCATGCAAAAGTGGGAGGGTCCTACCATTATAGGTGGAGACTTCAACCTGGTTAGGGAACAAAAAGAAAAAAGCAATGGTGTTATTAACTATAATATAACACAAAGCTTTAATGATTGGATTAACTGTTGCGGGCTGATGGAAATCAGAGATCCCAGTAGATCCTTCACTTGGTCTAACAACCAAGAGCAGCCAATTATGGCAGCACTAGATAGAATCTTCATCACTACAAGCTGGGATACTAAATATCCTAGAACGAGTGTGAAGTTACTATCAAAAGGTGTAAGCGATCATAACCCCATCCTTTTCAATTCTGGTACAAACTTTCTAAAGAAAGATTCATTGTTCAGATTTGAAAAGTGGTGGTTAGAGATTGAGGGGTTTGCCAAAATAGTGGAGGAGACCTGGGCAACCCCTTGCCTACATACTGACCCAATTGATGTCTGGCAGTTTAAAATTAGACTGCTCAGGAAAAAAATCAAGGGTTGGAGTAGGAATATTGGTGCTGAGGTGAGGAAACTTAAATCCTCACTGTTAGCTCAATTAGATGAGCTGGATATTAAAGCAGAAGAAACACAACTTTCTGAGGAAGAAAGGAAGCAGAGGAAAGAGATTTGCACTAGACTAGAAAGTATATGGAAGTTGGAAGAGATCAAAGCAAGACAGAGATCCAGAGAAAGAGAGATTCAAGAAGGTGATAAAAATACTGCATACTTCCATGCAGTAGCCAATCAACGCATGAGGAAGAAGATGATTACAGAACTACAAAGTGAGGGTAGGACAATTGAAGACACTAAAGGCTTGCTTGAGCATGCAGTGAGCTTCTATAAAGATCTTTTTGGAGCTGAGGAAAAGATGAATATTAGTCTAGGAAGTGATTTCTGGGCTGAAGAGGACAAAGTCTCCAGGGAGGAAAACAAAATGCTTGAAGCACCAATTTCAGAAGAAGAAATTAAAGAAGCCATTTTTGGATCTTATGCAGAAGGAGCTCCAGGACCAGATGGTTTCTCTTTTCTCTTCTATCACAAATTCTGGAACATCATTAAAGATGATTTCATGAATATAGTGAGAGGGTTTGAACATGGGAATGTGAATATTGCTAGATTAAACTATGCAATGTTGACACTTATCCCAAAAGAAACAGAGGCAAAAACTCTGAAAAAGTTCAGGCCAATTAGTCTGATTAACTGTAGTTTCAAGGTTTTCTCAAATGCCATGAACAACAGATTGATCAAGATCAGTAATAGACTAATTTCCAGTAACCAAACTGCCTTTATTAAAGGTAGATACATACTGGAAAGTGTGGTTACTGCACATGAGATTATTCATGATGCAGTTAAACATAAAAGTGAGGGGCTAGTCCTTAAATTGGACTATGAAAAGGCATATGACAGGGTTAGTTGGGATTTTTTAGAAGAGATGTTGATCCAGAGAGGTTTTAGCTCAAAGTGGATTAAATGGACTCTTAGTTTAGTAAAAGGTGGCTCTATTTGCATAAGAATTAATGATGAGAATAGTACCAGTTTTAAACCTGGTAAAGGCCTGAGACAGGGTGATCCCCTGTCTCCTCTGCTTTTTAACCTAGTAGCAGATGTGTTCACTAGAATGCTTATGAAAGCAGCGGATAAAGGACACATTTGTGGTTTCATGACGAATTTGTACCCTGGAGGGATTATCAGTCTGCAATATGCAGATGATACCCTTCTTTTTCTAGACAAAAACGAGAACCATGCGAGACACTTAAAGTGGCTTTTAGTCTGTTTTGAACAGCTGTCAGGCATGCGTATAAATTATCACAAGAGTGATATGGTACCGATAAATTTAGATGAGGCAGAAACGAACAACCTTGCACAAATCTTTTGCTGTAAGGTGGGGAACTTTCCTTTTAAATATTTGGGGGTTCCTTTACATTATGATAAGCTTTGTAGGGAAGATATCCAACCGATAGTTGACAAAATAATAAATAGAGTGGCCGGTTGGAAGGGGAGACTCCTTTCTTATGGAGGGAGAATAACCCTGATAAGAGCTTCCTTAACAAGCATTCCTATTTACCTAATGTCAGTCATCAAATTCCCCAAATGGGCCATTGAGACTATAAACTCCCAAATTGCTAACTTCTTTTGGGATGACATAGAGGGTAAAAGGAAGTACCACTTAGATAATGTCAACATGCTAACCCAAAAAAGAGAACACGGTGGTATAGGGATCCCAGATTTTAGAAATCTGAATCTATGTCTGCTGGGCTCGTGGATACAACGATATTACGAGGATGGTGATAAGATTTGGAAGAAAATTGTAGAAAGTAAGTATAACACTGAAAACCCAAACATTTTTTGCTGCAACGAAAAAAGAGGATCTCCTTTCTGGAGAGGAGTTATGTGGGCATGTCAAGCAGCAAAAATGGGTTTCAGGTGGAAGGTAGGTAATGGTAAAAGAGTAAGACTATGGGAGGACCAGTGGTTTGGGTCCTGCAGTCTGGCTATCCAATTCTGGGAGCTCTATATTATTGTAAACGAGCAAGGAATTTCCATTGCTGAGGCTTGCACTACAGCAGAAGCCCACTACAGTGGCGGACCACAACCCACTGTAGCGGCGGTTCAGCTGGTCCGCCGCTACGGAAGTGTCGCTACAAATCAACTTTTTAGCGGCGGCCGGCTGAAACCGCCGCTACAAAACAATTTGTAGAGGCGGAGTTTGATGTAAACAGCCGCTACAAACGTACTTAGTAGAGGCGGCTTATAACGAAAACCGCCGCTAGAAATGTAATTGTCAGCGGCGGTCTTCAACCTCATCCGCCGCTACTAAGCGTTTTCTAGCGGCGGTGCCGATATACACCGCCGCTACAAAAGAATCTGTGGCGGCGGCTGATGTGTTATAGTAGCGGCGGATGGTATTACGGTCCGCCGCTAATTTGTGGTTTGGAAAAAAAATTAATGAGATGCATTTCGAATAACATGTCCAGAAATAGAAGATTATAAATATACAATCACAGATCAGATAACATAACATAATATCATCACATATCAGGTAACAAAACACAATATCATCACAGATCAGATAACAAACCACAATATCATCACAATTAAGTTCCACATCCACATGATCAAGGTTTCATATATACACCATTACATTGCCAAAGTTTCCAATGAACTAGCCTAGCTATTCATCAATCGGTGGGAAATCTTCATCTAAGTCATCAAGAGGTACAGCATTGTTCTCATTTTCTTCCTTTTCTGGCTCATATGGTTGCCTTGAACCGCACCAAAAACAAAGCTGCCGGTGATTAATGGCTAGTTCATCTGCAGCATTGAAGTACTTAGCTGTAGGATAAATGACCTCTCTTAGAAGGAAATGACACATGTTAGCGGCAACTACTAACAGATGGCCTTCACTCAGATGAGTAGATCCTGGCTTGGACGGTAGAACCTTTTTTTGCTGCCTCTTCTTTCTCTGCATCACAAAGAGTTAGTGTAAGAGTAGTGATTTATTAAAGGAAAATGAAATGAATATGAAAAGTACAAATAACTAAGCAACAGGAAATGCTTACGATCTCTTCCATATCTCTCTTAGAAAGTTCTACAACGCGATCCAAGTACTTTGAAGAACTTCTGGCAAACCAGCAAGTGTAGTATCCGCAATGGAGACTATCCGGAGGTTGTTTGTAGCACTACAAATAGCGAAACACATGTTAGATCGATATATCATACTAAGAGATGCATGCATTTTATATAATGTAGATGTGTTACCCATGGGAAGTTGTTTATGTGTTACCCAGAAATAGCGACGGCTATCTGTTTTGGGCTGCCTATACCTCCATCCCTCACATAGTTCTCGTAAGCGCTATTGAAATGCGAAAGAAGTCGTGTTACAAAAATTTGTGCGGCCTAATATGTTTTCATGAAGAAGTTTCTTAATTACCAGTTAAAGACGCTAACAATATCCGTGTAGCTATCTGGGTCAGTGTATGCACTATCCAACACTTGGCACCAACCATTTGTCGGGATTAGCAGAAAACATATCCAATATTGGCTACAAATAATTTGGGACGTTAGTCATTCATTTACTAGTTCATGAATTTCGAAAATAGATAAGAGAATAATAGTGAAGAGAAGGGCTCACTTCAAGTAGTAGGGGCAAACAATGATTTCTTTGTCTTGCCACTTCATGAAACAATCATAAATATACGTCGCGACTTCACTCCTCTTTTTAGCTATCAACTTCTTCTTGAGATCCGCTATCTCTTTTCGAGTCTTATTTGCGTGCTCCATCTTTCCATCAAGCTCTGGGTTGATGGCGCTTTGAGATACTAGGATCGGGTTTAGGTACCCGGTCTTCCACCTCTTCTTGGTGTGACACCATTGTCGGGTTTGATCGGTCATATTCAATCTACAAAGAGCGGTAGTCATCATTTACTCGGACATGGAATACGAAATAAGAAATTATGAAATGGACAGAGACACTTACATGCACCATAGTGTTACGAAGTTGATGTCGAGCTTGTTAAGCCGGTACAAATCGTGCAAATCGGAGAAGAATAAGGCAAATGAAAATGGGTCACAGTTGAAGGCCTCCCGGGGAACACGACAACTGATGTAGGACACTCCTTGTTTGCTTGCCTCCATGTACCAGTCATGCATCTTGTGCATCTCCCACGGCAGTTCGTTGTTGAAGCGCTTGCTTGGTAAAAGAGGCTTCCCCAGTTCGAATGTCGGATAGTCGTCGTCGTGCAAGTCCTCGTACGAGACTGGCTAGCGACACTCAACATTGTTCACATCAGCAATTTGTTGCGTGGAAGGCCCTTTCCAGTTCCTCCTCATTGAGTCAAGGAACATCTCCACATTATCATCCTTCTCTTTCTTGTCGTATGGAGTAATTGTCTTTGGAATTGGAGGCTTGTATGCTTTCGAATGTGCCTCACGCGAATCCAGTTCATTGTCATTCAGAACATTTGCACTTTCAATGTCGGCCCCTTTGTCACCTTCCGCAGCAATGTTGGCCCCTTTGTCAGTTTCCACGGCAATGTCGGCCCCTTTGTCAGTTTCCGCGGTACTGGGCACCTTAGCACCTACAACCTCGGTCCTTTCCTCAAGTTCATTAGTACAGGGTGGCTTAGGACTTTCAACCTCGCCCCTTTTGTCATCGTCCTTAGGACTAGGCACCCTCGGCCCCTCCACGCGAGGGCTCCAGCCATCATCTTGACCCTTAGCTTCACCAGTTGTTTTGATTCCAGAACCTGACCCTGAATTAGGAGATGGTTGCCCGCCATCCTTGTCGTCGGGCACACCATTTTGGCTAGCATGGTGTGAATCGTGACAGGACTTCGGAGACGGCCGTGGTGTGGAGCTGCCGCACACAACATATTGTTGATTCCACATGATGAAAGTGTTGAGAGCGTCCTGGAGAGTTTCTATCCCCTCCTCAAAAAATGGGACTTCGATATCGTAGTCCTCATGTCCAGGCACTATATCAGACACACTTACCCTGACGTAGCCATGAGGAATATGTCGATGGTGTACCGTTTCACCCGGAAGTGCCATGCCTCTGGCGACTAGCAATTTTCTTTCCCTTGTGCCCATATGGGATGTACAGTTCACATGGAGTGCTCTCAGTGATCTTTTCTGCTGTGTTCCCTTGATCTTGTGTCACCTGAACTTGTGACGCTGGCCTATTCATTGATTCCCTCAGAGCCATATATTTCTCGAGATTTACTGCCACCGGTTGAAGGTGAGCAGGTGGAGCAGCTAAATTGGGATTCTACTTCTGGAAGTCATTAAATTTTGAAGCAAATTCATTAGTAGCTGTCTCCGCAATGTCCTGCTTGTAGAAGTGCTTCTTCTTGTGCAAGCTGCCGCCAGTGGAGGCATCCGAAGCTTCCGGGAAACCATCTTTCCATGTGCCCGATGATGTAAGACCTCGGATGCGCCCTCCGTGCTCGTTCTTTCCTAGAGCCTTGGTGAGCGTGTCCCTGTGATACATTGGCTTAAATAGACCTAGCTCTTTTTCCTTCTGGACTGGACCCATTATCTTCTGCATGACTTCACTGACAGCGAGGTCCTTGAAAATGAGCTGGCCATCATCAGTTAAGTCCGAGCGAGCAAGACACCAATTCTTGGTACGTTCCTCGGTACCCTCTGGGAATGGGCTTGGTATCCCTTGTTCTTGGAGCTTATTTTCGATCTCCCTCCATAAAGGTATCTTCGCTTGGTAACCGCCCGGTCCTAGGTGGACTGGGTACTGGTTCATCTTGTTCACCTCTTGCATCTTCCTACTCAACTCCATAGCCTCTGCGCTGGTCTTCTGCTGAACAAATTCAAGCCAATCGTCTTTTCGGATTTTTCCCATGACCGACTCAGGTGGGGTGAGGCCCTTCTTCACATAGTTGCAGTTGAGCTTCGCCTTGTAATCGTGAAAGATCTTGTTGAGCTCTTTCATTGTAGCCCATCTACCTTTTTTCTCATATTTAGCAGGGAAGCGGATTTTCTTCTTTACAGCTTTCCACATTTCCTCTTTGCGGTCCTTCGGCGCTAAGCGCCAATCTTCCCAGGTGATTCTACACAGATCCCTACACACAATGCCGCAGCAGTTGTGCCACTTTGCGCATATACCCTCTGGTTTTGATGGTTTCCCATCAACGGGATTTATCTCTAGCACATCATACGTGCCCTCTGCCTTGTTTGCCGAGCGTTGACCGCGCTTCCGCTTCATTGGGCTCGGTTGGACGGCCACTTCTTCCGTGTCGTCCTCAACGGCAGGATGGAGCGCGATCTCTTTCGAAAGTTTTCGGCGGGCGCTTCGTCGAGGTTGCATCTACATTGGAAAATAGATTTAGATCAATTAATGGTCATGAAAGGAAATTGAGAAAATAAATGATAGCAATTTGACAACATGAAGGAAGCAATGACCGGATACCTCCTCCCCAGGATCAAAATCTTTGTCCATGTCGTCTTGTGTGGGTTTTGGTCGGTGTTCCCGAGGAAAAGGATCCTCAGGTTCCTCCCAGGGACCGCTATGCTCACTGCCTCCATCCTCGGCACCGGAGTGCTCATGTTCATCGCCATCCACGTTGTCTTCAGTGTACTCGATCATCTTAGTTCCAGACTCTTGCGGCACGCCCACACCTTCCGAAGCAGTCTTGTTCTCCATTCGTAGGAGTTAGAAGACTAAAATTTTAAATTTAAACCTATCAGCAACTATGGATCGAAGAGGGATGTTGTGCTACAGATTTTGCTTTGTCTGTGCTTGGAACAGAGGATTGGGGAGAGGATTGATTCCTATTTTCCTATCTTGCACACTAATTCAAATTGGGGATTCATTCCTATTTTCCTATCTTGCACACTAATTTAAAACAATATAAATATATTTTGAAATTACATTTTTTTGAAAATAAATCAGCAGCATTTAAAAAATCACATTGTGGAGCACGAATTTATGTTCACATCCATGAAAATGGCAAGCACAACTGTAGTGATAATTAACAAGCAGACATGCAGCAGTCTGAACATGGCTAGCAAGCAGCATATCTTAATTTTTGGCATTTCCAGTGAGCAATAACAAGCAGCTAGGCATCAAGCAGTGAGCAATATCAATGCACTTTCAGTTCAGATTTACCATGGACGTGTGGTGAAACTGAGTTGCTTTACTTTTAAATTCAGAAATTGCACTTTCAGTGAGCAAAACATTTTTTCCTTTCAGCTGAGACAGTAATACGCTTTCCATCTTCTCCTTCCCTAAACTGAACTAGCTTGATTCAGAAACAGGGCATGCTATACGTTGGTGCCATCGAGCAAAAAAAAAAAAACACGAAGGCAAGCAGCAGTAGCACACACACAGCCAAGCGGACGCGAGCAGCCAGGCTCACACAGATTGGTGTTCAACTAGTGCTAACTAAATAATATGAGCAATGCTAACTAACACATGGTCCTTAAACAACATAATGCTAACTAAATAATATGAGCAATGCTAACTAAATAATATTAGCAATGCAGACAAGGAGGAGGGGCGCACCTGGGGGTCAGCGAGGAGGAGCGGACCCGAGGTCGTCGGCGAGGGCGCTCGAGGTCGTCGGCGTGGGGGCCGCGAGGAGGAGGGGCCCGAGGTCGTCGGCGAGGGGGCTCGAGGTCGTCGGCGTGGGGGCCGCGAGGAGGAGGGGCCCGAGGTCGTCGGCGAGGGGGCTCGAGGTCGTCAGCGTGGGGGGCGCGAGGAGGAGGGGCCTGAGGTCGTCGGGGAGGGGCCCGAGGTCGTTGGGGAGGGGCCCGAGGTCGTCGACGAGAGGCCCTCGACGTCGGGGATCTTGGAGGTGTCCGAGGTCGCGGCGGCGACCTCGTCGGGGAGGGGGGGCGCGACGACGAGGCGGCGAGGGGGCGTCGAGGTGGTCAGGGATGGGGCGGCCACAGCAAGTGGCTCTCCACGCGGCGGATCTTCGGGCTCCAGCTCGTCGGGGAGGGAGCTGCGATGAGGCGGCGGCGGCGGCGCGGAGGGAAAATCCGGCAGCCTGACGGCGTGGTGGAAGAAGCGCCGGGGATTTAGGGTTTAAGACAGCGTGCGGACAGTTTTATAGAAGGATTATAAGCGGCGAATAAAGATGACGTCATCCAAAAAACCGCCGCTGAAAATAGAAAATTAAAGCACCGCTGAAAATAGGAAATTAAAGCGGCGGATTATGACGTCATCCATAAAACCGCCGCTACAAATAGCACAAACAATGTAATATTAATTCAATTGTAGGAAATAAAGTACATATAATATTATATGAACCAGGCCATCATAGGAAAATGTTACATATTATGTTTTTCATTCATCCCTTCACTACTTTTCAGTCGCAATCACTGCGCATGTAAGGCTTGTTTGTTGGATACGTGAGTCTTACTTCTAACAGTTTGAAATTATTTGGATCCAGGAAAAATGGCACCTCATCATACTGATTGTAATCATCTCCATCTTCCACATTGTCTACACCCAAGATTCTTTGTTTCCCAGGAACAATGATGCACTTATTTGGATTACCGGGGTCAGGTGAATACCACACTTGTTCCACGGACCGGGCAAGCATCCAAGGGTCATCTTTGTAACCTACATTGTCGAGATCCAAGATTTGTAACCCATATTCGTCTGTTTGCACACCATCTGGCTTGACCCATTTGCACCGAAATATTGGGAGCTGTAAATTTTCTCCGTAGTCTAGTTCCCATATTTCCTCAATGTACCTATAGTATGAAGTCAACATTCCATCTGCGTCATAGGATTCTGTTCGAACCCTAAAGTTTTGACACTTGCTCCTTTTATCCTTTTGTTTCGTGTGAAAGGTGAACACATTGATGTCATATGCTTGAAAGGTCACCACAGACATTGAGGGGCGACAAGCCAACCTTCTCAACATTTTCTCATCAACTGTGTCACCACTTGGTAGGTCCAAATTGCTCAACCACGTGGTGAAGGAACGCTTATGTTCATTTATTATCCAATCATCTGGGCATTCCTTATTGTTGTTGCGAAGCTCCTGGAGGTGTTGCTCAAAGTACGGCCCCACGATGTCAAGTTGTTACAAGATGCTATAATGTGCTTTTTCCACCTCTGTGTAATCACGAGCTAGGAATACTTTCCTGCTAGCGATTCCTTTCCCGGCTAGCCTGCCCTCATGACGATGAACTGGAAGTCCAATCGACCTTTCGTCTTTAATGTAATCCAAGAGACACTCAATGATCTCCTCTGTCATGTATCCCTCAATCATCGATCCCTCAGGGTGGGAACGGGTCCGTATATATCGCTTCATTACATACATGAACCGCTCGAAAGGAAACATGTGATGCAGGTACACAGGCCCAAGTGCAAATACCTGGTCAGGTATATGAATCATGAAGTGTTCCATCGTATCAAAGAAGGATGGAGGGAAGCACATCTCAAGCATGCACATTGTTTCCTTTATGTGGGTCCGTAGGTCTTCCAACTCGTCAAAACTTATCACCTTTTTGCTGATTGCATTGAAGAAGTAGCACAGGCGCGTGATTGCCAACTTTACATACTCTGGTTTGATTGCTCGGATCGCGATAGTGAGGTACACCGAAAGCATTGTATGACAATCATGAGTGTTGTATCCACTTATCTTCAACTCTTGCATGTTAACAAGATTCTTGACATTGCGCGAGTAACCGGTCGGGACTTTAATCTCGCGTAAGCACTTGCAGAATACTTTTTTCTCCTCCTTCGTCAGGGTGTAGCTTGCCGGGGGGGAAGGTAGAACTTGCCATTTGCCCTTTCTTGAGGGTGTAGCTCCGGCCTTATTCCCAACTCGACAAGATCTCTACGTGCTCTCAGCCCGTCCTTTGTCTTCCCGGATGTGTCCGTCAATAGTCCACTAGTGCTATCAAATACACCCTTCCCAACGTGCATCAAATCGATGGCATGAGGCACTTCCAACGTTTCCCAGTAATCGAGGAACCTATAGAATATCGATTTCTTCTTAAATGGAAGATTCTTTTCAGCTGCAGACTTGTTGGCCCCTTTATGGCGCTTCCCATAAACAACCTTGATGTTTTTGACCATGTCAAACATAATCCTACCGGTGCAACGTCGGGGTGGTCTATCATTCTCTACATTACCATCAAATTGTCGAGCCATCCGGCGATATGGGTGGTTTCTTGGTAAGAATCGTCGATGTCGCATGTACACTAGCTTCTTTGAACATTTTAGATACACGTGGGATGTATCGACAACGCATACTACACAAGCCGCCTTGCCTTTGACCTGTCCTGATAGCGTTCTGAGTGCTGGACAATCATTTATTGTCACAAAAAAGATGGCTTTCAGGGTGAAGTATTCTCGGTTATACTCGTCCCACATACGTACCCCCTCTAACCACAATTTCTGCATGTCCTCCATCAAGGGTTCCAAAAACACATCTATATCGATACCTGGTTGCTCAAGCCGAGATATAAGACATGTCAACAATATGTACTTGCGTTTATGGCACAACCAGGGAGGGATGTTGTAGATTGACATAAGCACTGGCCAAGTACTGTGGGGGTTCGTCATTTGGCCAAACGGATTCATTCCGTCTGTACTCAATGCGAACCTTATATTCCTTGCTTCATCGGCGAACTTTTTATGCGCATTGTTGAAGTTTTTCCATTGACTTCCATCAGCAGGATGATGAATCTTATCATCCCCCTTACGCGTGTGCCATGTCATCAATTTAGCATCTCTGGGGTTTGCAAACAGACGCCTCAGACGATCGACCACAGGTAGGTACCACATAACAAGAGCGGGAATCTTCCTGTCATCGTCAGCATCGATGGTAGTACTCTTCTTCCTCTTCCGTCCTTGCTTGTTCTTTGCATTTTTCTTCCTACCAATTGCAGTCTCATCGTTGTCAGCATCGTAGTCGACATGCCTCTTGTAACGGCTGCGATTGCACGTTGGACATCGCACAGCATTTTCGTACTCTTTACGATACAAAATGCAATGATTCGGACAAGCGTGAATTTTTTGCACACCCAACGATAGCGGGGATATCAGCTTCTTGGCATAGTATGTCGTTCTTGGTAGAGAGTTAGGCTTCGGCAACATATCTCCAAACACTTGCAACATCTCTGTGAAACTACCATCGGACCAACCGTGCTTTGCCTTTAGTTTCATGAGCTCAAGGACAGCACGCAACATGGTATACTGCTTATCACATCCCTTTGATTCCTCGTAAAGAAGGTCCTTCGACGCCTTCTCTAGTGTCTCAAAGTTATCAAGTCCTTTTGCTGTCCCAGCCATTAACACTTGCGGTTCCAGATGACGCAACATTTCTTCCACGTCAAAATCGTTACCGCTGTCATGAGCATCGTATTCCGCTCCTACCTCAACTCCTCCAAATGGTGACTGATCCACCTCAATCGACTCGTCCAATTGAACGTAATCCCCATCTGACGCCTCATCCATTTCACCATGTTTCGTCCATGTCGTGTACCCCGGCATGAACCCTCTCTTAATCACGTGCGAACTAATCACAGACATATCTGTCCAAAGCCTCTGATTCTTGCAGTCAATGCATGGACAATATATATCAACCATGCCTTCGCGCTTAGCATGTTCTTTAGCAGCTTCAATGAACATCGAGAGATGACGGAGAAACAATCCTCCCGGTCTTGGCACGTTGTACATCCAAGACCTTTCCAACTTGCACCTTCAATATTGCATTCAAAAGTAAAAACACATAACATATATCAAATTAGCATCTCATAACAAAACTTATATCAAATTGCATTCAAAAGTAAAAACACATAACACATAACTCTCTATTGCTAGATCCAAGTGTTCCAAGTGTTTAAGAAACCACTACACATTGAAAGTAATGCAAGCACATGTGGAAGGATGTCCAAAAGTACAATCCGAAGCCACACTAACACCACAAATCGTTACAATTTTGGCCGAATTTGCTGAAATCCGCGAAACATTGAAACTCAAGATTGAGCTCCATTTTACCACGAAATGCGACATAAAAACATGGCATCACTTGGGTTTACCTTGATCTAAAATCTCATCCAAAAGAAATGAATTAAAAACCTTCCCCCTCGTTTTTGCTAAAGTTTCGAAAAATTCGGGCCGCCACTATTCGAGCGAAACACAGAGCGACCCGAGGGATTATATACCATGAAGCATCTGTAGAGGCGGACCTCATCAGAAGCCGCCGCTAGAATACGTTTTTAGCGGCGGCTGGTAATGTAAGACGCCGTTACTAATGCATTTGTAGCGGCGGTTGATAATAAAATGTGCCGCTAAATACATTTTTGCAGCGGCGGTTTCTAATATCAGCCGCCGTTACAAATGGCACATGTGGAACGAGGTCTTCTTGTTCCTCTGCTCCTGTTCGCCATTGGCAAGCTCTTGGAGCTCAATCCGTCATGTGGAGAGGGGAAGAAGGCGGGCAGAGAGTAGGGGAATCGAATCCTTGAGACGAAACGAGTCCCTTTGAGGGGTCAATTTGGGGTATGGTCTCAGGGAGCAGCTACCGCGACAAGGAGTCGACGTCGCGGCCATGGCAGCTCGGGGCGAGCTCGGCTGAGAAAGGGAGCTGGGCTGCAAGCGTACTGGGGAGGTGGATGTGGTACTGGAGATGCTCACCCACAACTCAACCGAGGCAAGTACGACCTAGGGCAGGAGATTGACGGTGAACTCAATCCGACTTGAACTCAATCCAGATTTTTTTTTTCGGATTTCGATTCGATCTAAACATGGAAAACTTGGCAGGACGAACAACGAAAATCTGGGTTGACGATCCCTCTCAGCCTTTTTAGATAGTAGAGACTTCACAAGTCAATTTTTTAGACACTTGCACATTACAAATACGAGGAAGAAGCCAACTCCTCAAGACACTAACAAACAAATACACCATGCAACCAAACTAACTAATTAACAAAGACAACTAACCAACCTAGCTAACTAGCTAGAACAAGCAATGCAAGTTACAAATTCACAAAGACACAATCAACAACTCAACAAGTACTAGTGGTCAGCGTGCGTGGTAGCACAACGATTTCAATTCCTCCTAAAATGGCGCGCCGTCGTCGGCGGCTTCTTCCTTCATTTGGCGCGCGCACCTACTCCCAACCGTGGTTGCGAGCGAGGAGGTGGTGGTGGTTCCTCCCACCTCGTGCACATCCTCCAAGCGACGCATCTCCAACACATGCATCATCATCATCCCCATCGACTCAGTCAGCATTCCGGGGCAAACAGGGCAATGATAGGTGACCTTGCCGGAGGGACTCCTTCGAACCTAGATGCACAGCCCCTCGTCGGGGCCTTCTTGGCGTGCGTGGGGTGGGTTGCACGGCGGGCACCGCTCCGTCGGAGGGCGGCTCCCCGCGGTGCGAAGGGTGACGCAACCGTGGACGCGCCGGGAGCTCGAGCCGTCCACCAGGGACCTTGAGCCGTCCATCCGGGACCTCGAGCGGTCCATGGTGCCGGCGGTACTGGCAGCTGCAGGAGCGCACGTGGGAGCTACCGGCCGCGGCGCGCGGCGAGCAAATGGAGCGCGCGCGGCGAGCTAATGGAATGCGCGCGGGGATCGAGGGCGTCGCGTAGCGAGCTGGTGCTGGTGGAGTGGATAAGCACGGGCGGCACCGACTTTATAGCGGGCGACGAGCTTCTGGAGCCTTCCATCTCTGTGGCGCTCGTGAAGGAAACGACGAGCTCCGGGGCCTCTGTTCGCGCGTGAGCGCGTGCCTCTGTTCGCGCGTGCGCGGGCCTCTATTCGCGCTTCCCGCGCATAAGAAAAGAGACAAAAACGCGGCGCTGTTCCTCGTCAACGGCCACTTTCTAGCGGCGGCCGGAAAAAAGACCGCCGCTAAAAAGTTTTAGTAGCGGCGGCTGCGGAGAAATGCGCCGCTACAAATCGTTCTGTAGAGGCGGTGGCTGAAGCCAACCGCCGCTACATGCTCGTTCATTTTTAGCGGCGGAACCTGTTAACAACCGCCGCTAAAAAATGTTTCTAGCGGCGGTTTTTGATACGGTGCGCCGCTAAAAACACTTTCTAGCGGCGGCCAGTCATAACAGTTATGCGCAAGCCACTACAGCGGCGGCTCTTTTCGAAAACCGCCGCTACGTGTTTCATATGTCCGCCGCTGTAGTGGGTTTATGTTGTAGTGTTGGGATGGTTGTAACCTAAAACTGACCTTTAGAAGGACAGTTGGAGCTAGACTTATGGACATGTGGTTGGAATTGCTGCAAATTGTTAGCAGTATAACTCTGTCAGATGAAAGTGATAGCATCATTTGGCAATGGGAGTCCTCTGGGAAATACTCTGTTCAATCTCGGTACGGAGTTATTAATTTCAGAGGAATACAACCTGTATATACTCCTGTGATGTGGAAGATTGTGGTTCCTTCGAGAATCCATATTTTCTTATGGCTGCTAGCAAATGATAAAACCTTGACCAGGAGTAACCTGGCCAAGAGAAGAGAAGTTCAGGATATGAACTGCCTTTTTTGTTTAGAACAGGAAACAGTAGCACATTTATTCTTTGAGTGCTATGTTGCAAGTCATATCTGGAAAGTGATTTCTGAGATCTTAGGGTTAAAGTTGTTTGATTTTGAATCAGTAGCTCGGCTTTGGTTATGTGATAAGAAACATAAAGTTTCAAATGTTATCTCCTCTGCAGTCTTATGGTCAATTTGGAAGCTCAGAAACTTTCTTTGTTTTCAGGATGGAAGATGGAGAAATGCCGGCGAGTTGCTGCAGAAGATCGTGGGGACAATAAGGAGGTGGAAGCTGATGCACAAGGAGGAGGAAAAAGAGAAGCTGGAAGAGATCGCAAGCGCTATACAGCGAGCTGCTCAAGCAACACCGAGACTGCCCTGGAGATCGTCACATTGGAGGGACAACGCACCCGGAACGACAAGTGTGGAGGTCGCAGGCAGTACCTCTCTACATAGAGTAGGAGAGGTGTCGTGTAGCCAGAACAATGGAGGAAC
This sequence comes from Eragrostis curvula, assembly GCA_007726485.1. Taxonomy (NCBI): domain Eukaryota; kingdom Viridiplantae; phylum Streptophyta; class Magnoliopsida; order Poales; family Poaceae; genus Eragrostis; species Eragrostis curvula. Next base: position 52,450,171 of record CM017442.1, read on the forward strand.
TGAGACTGTACTAAGTGCTGAGTCGGAAAGGCAGTCTGAACGTGTGATGTAAAGAACAAAATGATGCTTTGAATAAAGCAGGGACAACCTTTCATCTTAAAAAAAAAAACATGTAGCCCAGCTGCAGAGCCTTGGGATACTTACGACCAAGGCACTGGCCTACTTCGTTCACTTGCATTGGAGCTTTACATGTTTACTTGATCAATCGCCTGTCGAGCTAAAATGACTGTCCACTTGGTCAAACAGCTAATGGCGTAGTATATTTGTCTGTCAATAGGTCAAACAGCTATTGTCCTTTTCCCATTTCTCCAACTTGAATTGATACTCATGCATCTTCTCATCATACTCCTCAATGTCGGAAGAGGGAGGAAGTGGTTTGTCCTTATGAAGCACATAATCAAGCTCCAGAGATTTGAGAATGTCTTGCACCTTCTCTTTCCATAAAGGAAAGTCAATGCCGTTGAAGGGCTTAATGTTCTTCATGTGGCTTTCAGCTGAAAAGACATACATTATCTTAGTGTGCTAATAAAATAGCAATAATAACGCAAGAGATGCATTATTTGATCTTAAAATGCGCATGGCAAATGCAACTTATGCATTTTTATTGATCTTAAGGCATGATGGATGGAAAGCTTAGAGGAATAGACTTAAATGTGAAAACTTAAAATTAGTACAATAAGATGCACTAAAAATAAATCATGAAAATAATCATGTAATAAGTAACAACTTGCATCACCGGTGGGGAAAACAAACGAAAACTTATTAAACTTGAAATTAAAGCAGCATAAAACTAACTTATGGGCAAACTTAATAGATCAAACTGAATATTCTCAGTGACATTAAATAATAATCTCAACTTCATATACTCTTATAAAACTCAAATAATGTCTTAAACATGGTGAGAAAGGAGTCATTTATACTGAGCATTACTTAATGAAATGATTTCCCAACCACATTAATTTCGCAGAGAAAACTTATGTTGATCATTAGGGGAAGACTCTTAAATCTTAATAATCTTGCTAATTACTTAAATGACTAACTCATGATTCTGTGAAACAGAACAATTAATGGTACTTATGAAAATATGTACATAGTACATGTTAAAATTCCCAAAATTTGTAGCTCAACTTAAGAGCTAAATTTGTCTTAAACTTAAATTATTATGCTCATGAAAGCTAATAAGACTTAATATTCTTAATAAGACTTAATATTGAATGAGCATATATATATTCTCAAAATGACAGCGGAAGCTTAAAATCAGCAATTGAAATTGCTACTAAAAACTCTTGAGAGTTTAGCTTAAATATTCTGGCGAAATACTTAACTCTTAAACAAAATGCCGTAACAATTTATCTTAAATTGGGACTGAAATTGGCAAAATGCTTAGGACTTAATGCTGAAAACTTAACAGATATTCACTGAAAATCACGCGGCCTAAAAGAAAATGTGCGCAGCCCAGCTGAAGACCCGCGCTCGCGGCCCAGCCCAGCGAAACGAGCGTGCGTGCGCACAAAAATTGGCGCAGCCCGACGCGCGTCACAGCGCAACGCGGGCCGTCGGGCCTCGGGCCCAAAAACCAGCCGCCAGGCCACCAAACCGGCCCGACGCGGGCGCACGCGTGCCGCGTAATGGGCCCAGCCCGTCTTATGGCAGGAGCCTGGGCCGTTGGATCAGGAGGAGTCGCAATCGGACGGCGGAGAGGGGGCGACGCGGGATAAAAACCCGGTCGGAAACCCTAGCGAGCGTCACTCGCTCTCCTCCGCCCCGCCGCTCACTCAGTCCTCTCTCCCGCAGCCGGCGCTCGTGGTGCGCGGCGACGCCGCCAGTCAGCCGTCGTGGCGCCATGGGAGCTGCTCGCCGGAGCGCGCGTGCGAGGAATCGCGCGCGGCTCCGTCGAGCTGCTCACCGTGGTGCCCTAAGGGCGAGCCCCGTCGCGCGCAGAAGGACGGCGACGACGACCGAGGCTCGGAGGCAGGACGACGACGACATCACGGCTTGAGGCCGTGACGCGTGCAGGGCTCCCGCGCGGTGGAGCTGATGCCGCGCGGGGCGGTGCTTAAGCCGGCGAGGTCACACGAACGGCGAGCAACCGTGGGGACTCGTCGACGACCAGAGGGAGGGAGGTGCCGCCGTCGACGCGCGCCTGAGATGATGCGCGGTGATGGCACAGGCACGAGGCCGTGCGTCTTCCGGCGTCCGTGTGGCGCATCTGATGCCGCGCGGCTTGAGCTTATGCCGGCGAGGTGCGAGCCACGGCGTGCTTATGCCATGGCGACTTGGAGGCGCACGGCGGCGGAAGCACGTCGGCGCACGGAGGTGCGCAACGGTGAGAGGAGCGGCGCTCGCGACGACGACCCGGAGGGGGCGCGTGCATGCCGAGGGCGCCCGCGCGGCGGATCTGAGGCCGCGCGGCCCGGATCTGATGCCGAGCGAGGTCGTGCCCAAAGGCGGCGAGCTTGACGGCGACCGGGAAGGAGGAGCTTGTCGCTAACGCGCATATGAAGCACGGCGACGACGAGGTAAGCCTCGTCTCCTTACCCTTAATCTTAATGCTTAGGGTTAGGGTTAGCTTATGATGCAAGAACAACCTAGGTTAGAAAACCCAGAAACTTAGCTAATTTGCTCATCTAATTGTGACTTAGCAAGCTTTAACAGATCAGTTCACTGAATTACTGCATAGAACCCTAACTGCTGAGAACCCTAGATCATGAATTTACTGAATTATATGCTAATCTTACTGCACATAGGGAAAACTTAACTGAAACTGAACAAATCTGATGCATCTAAACGTGAAACAGCAGTGCTAGAACACTAAAACTAACTGAAAAGGAACTAGAACTCGACTGAAACTGAACTAAACAAGATAATTCACCTCTCATTACGCACCAGATCTTCTAAAAACTAACTTAAACATGATCAATCTAGTGCTAATAACGACTAGGGGATCTAAAACGACTAGATCAGGCGTCTGATACCAATTGTTAGATCAAATTGATCTAAAACTAACAGGATCATCTAGTCAGAAGTAGATCACACCTAGTAATTAACTAATTAATTACTTAATTGACTTACCCGTCATGATTCCCTCTTCAGCAAGGGTTGAAGAGGTGTAGAGGTTGCAGAACAGCAGGATGTTGATGTAGAACAGGGACACCGGCTTCCGAACCTTCCAGCACCTTATGGATCGGTAGATTAGGGTTAGATTTTAACCCTGGCGGCTTAATCTCGTGATTAACACGTAATTAGGGTAACAGGGGTTCCATTTGCTTATATAGTGCTGTAGGTTTGGGGCCGGGCCCTTAAATGGGCTAAGTTTTGCCTCCCGATCAAGGCAACTAATTGAGGTTAGAGTCGGATTATGATTTGGGCCTTTATGGGCCACTTGACCGAGGTCAATAATTCCAACAGAGGGTTGCTGCGATTTGTCCACGTTTTGCTAATTAATTAGTGCCGCTGCGGCAGAAGCCCACGAACTCAACGTGATCTTGTGAAACCTTGTTTGGCCCTTGGCGGCGCGCATGAAACTGTGAAATCTGGTCGCTTCGAGCCTGTTCGTTTCCTTTAGTTCTAAAGTTTAGTCCAGAGAATTTTATTATTTAAGGGTATTAAATAAAGTTTAATTACAAAACCTTTTTACAGATATGTGCTGATTTACGAGACGAATCTAACGAGCCTAATTAAGTTATATTTTGCTACAGTGATGCTACAGTAACCATCGTCTAATCACAGTTTAATTACCTTCATTAGATTCGTCTCGTAAAGTAGCCCAGGTTTTTGCAAAAAAGTTTTATAATTACACTTTATTTAATATCTTTAAATAGCAAAAACTTTAAACTAAACTTTAGTCCTAAACGAAACGAACACCCCCTTCATCAATCGTGCTATTAATTAATTGGGCCTCTGGTGAAAGTAGGCCTCGAGTTGCGATTGCTTTAAGGCTCCTCCGCGCGTCCACAGAACAGAAGACAGTTCGCTTTGTCCGGCGGCCACCTCCCGTGAACGAAGGAAAACGAGGTGGAGCTCGTCGCGCTCGGTGCGGGGCCACCCGAGAGCCTCGGCGTCCGTTCCTTCCGGTGGCCTCCCAACCATCCCAAGCGGACGATCGAGGAGCGCGGCGATGTGGGGACGGCCCTGCGCTGCGCGGGCGGGGCACACAGGCCCTCATCAAGAATCCTCCTCCCACTTGTTCGCCTGCCGGTCCCCCCCTGGACGTGAACTGCACAGCGCGCCACAGGGATCGTCGGGACACGAGCTTTGATGCTGCATTGGAGTTGGATGGCCCCTCTCTCGTCACCGGCAGGCTGGCGGCCGTGGCGCCGTGCTGGCCGCCTTTTTTCTCTCACAGCAGGATATTTGCCGGCCCTCGTCGAGTCTCCTCCACCACTCGTTCGCCTGCCGGCCTGCGAGCTGCACGGCGTGCCACAGGAATGGGGACACGTGACTTGACGCCACCCCCTGCAGGCAAAACCATGGTTTAGAAAAATACTATAGTTTTAAAAACTGTAAAACTTGTTACATCCAAACACCTTCATATCTCTTAAAACCAAAGTATTATGCAAAACCGTAATATTCTTACAAAACTCCAAAATACTTTGTATTCAAACAGGACCCGAGTCTCTTGTTCACCCACAACATTAGTGGGCGTCACGTTAAATTACATGCATGTTATAAGGTTAACTCGGTTTTGTTTGTTACCACTTTAACACACATTATTTTCCCAGCTGATACGAAAAATATTAGAAACGTGACATGCTAGTCAGGTCTCCAATTTGTAGCTATCAAAATATCTGAAATTTGTATGAATTAAATTTTTAAATAGATTGTCCAATAGTATGTCAAACACCCATAAATTAGAAACTGATATTAGTTAACACAAATTAGCACATTTCACTTTTTCATGTGTAGGCATGTTTCATCATTCAATCATGTTCGCCATCACATTTTTTTCTTCCACCAGCGAATGACCCCATCCCATCTCACTTTATCCCCTAACTAAACACACCCTGAAAGCCTCTCTTCATCCTGTACTCTGGTAGGTGCGGCTTTCTCCGCGATTCTACCGTCGTTTCAGAGCAGTTTCTCTTGAGCCGCCGGACGTCTCGTCATCAAGTTACCAGTCGTCGTCCTTGGATTCCAGACCATTATTGAGATCAGTACTCAGTATGCGTCCCGATCTGGGGAAGACTGTCGGCAATGAGATGGAGATGGGCGACCAGCCGGCCGCTGAAGCTGATGGCTACTTAACAGCATCGATCACGATCAGTTTCTGCTCGTAGCCTTGTGTACATAATTATACAGAGGCATCCGCGTGACTGCATCCATGTAGCAGTTGTCCTGCCCTACATCGATGTACATGGTACTGGTTTAAATTTCGAACGTACGTACTGGTGTGCAAGGCTGTACATCATCTTGATTTTTCTTAAGGACAACAGCAGGGGAGCCCCTACTAATTTTTTTCTATTAATTTTAACTAATATGTACATGGTACAAGACCGTACGTCCAAAAAAAAAAGACCATAGTACCTGTTCCTTGAAGACGATGGTTCTGAGTCTTGGCGACAAAAATGATAGTACTGTTCCTGTGACACCAAATGCATTGTACATCATATTGATTATTGTGCAGGAAATGACAAAATAGTTGGAGGCCTATTTCATGTATGTTCAAAGTCTTGTCTCTGTACTACCTCTCGTCTTTAAATATAGAGCTGTCTAGTATTTAAACACAAAAATAATCTAAGAGTCAAAAAACATACTAGTGTTTTTTTATCCAAACCATCCCTCTACCAACTCCAAAGTTTATCATATCTTTTTCTACGTTAGGGACTAATCTTAAACTCTAAAATGCTCTATATTAAAAGACTGAGGAAGTATGGTATAAAAGTATGGCATCTAGTTTTTCTCGAGATGAAAAGTATAGAGCTAGTAGTAGATAGGACTCCTAACATGGTTGCAGGGGTGCTGATAAGGATGACTCAGATGCCACGCTGCAAGAATAATCGGAACGCTCCAATTAATGAAGACAAGGCCAATGGCCCAATAATTGGAGCGAGTAATGAAATTAAGAAAGAGACATGGACTCAATTACTTGGTGCTCGTCATTTAACCTTTCAAATGAAAGAAAATAGAATGTTTCCAAGCAGATGCTTTTCGGTTTGTTATAAATGTATTTAGAAAAGAAATTTAAAAGTCAAATATAATCATTCAAATATGCAACTGCAGTAGTCACGGTATGGAAGAATCGCTTCTATTATAATAGAGAAATATCAGTATAAATACATGTCCCATCTGGTCGCGTTGAGCATCTCCATTTCAGCTGTCCTTACAATTTAGCAAAACGCGATCCATGACCAAACTCTAGCATCCACTCGTGAGCGGGCATGGAGGGTGCCGCCCAGACCGTGTTGAGCAACGTTGGGCAGCTGCTGGCTGCGGAGTATCAATGTACTTTTTGATAGGAATTTTTGTCAATTGTGTGCATTGTATTCTTCACAAATTAAATATTAAAAACATGAGAAAACTATGCAAACACTTGAGAAAACATCAATCAAAAAATATATTAGCCTCCCAGCTGAACAAGGATTGCTGCACTATGCCCAAAGCCCCACCTCCATTTAGAGAGACCACGCTAGCGGGCTTCCATTTTGTAGGCTCATTAATGCTCTAATCACTAATAGATCAGTATCCTTAGGGCACCCACAACGCGTCTATATGTGCCGTCGGTATATCATGCTATTTGTAAAAAACACCCCCGTGTGGAGAGCAGACGGCTGCCTCGTCGTCCTCGTGAGGCGACGGCACCGGCTCGTGCTCCCAGGCCAAAACGACGGCGCCGCTCCCGTTGTACTCGTCGTTGCGAGTAGAAGACAGCTTGCCCAGATCTGCTGTGCGTCGTGTGGAGCCGAGCGAGAGATCTGCCGTAGACCCATCCAGTTCAACGCAGCGGTGCTGCACGCCACGGGGACCTTCCACCAGAGAGATTGGGAATTGGTTAGATGTGGCCATGGCAGAATTCTTCGACCTTCTGGTGGTTGGGTGATGCCGGAGGAGGACGGGCTAACAGGGATTTGATTCCATCGGTGATGGTGGCTGGGAGGAAAAAGGGCGAAGAAATTTGCCTTACAAATCACACAATAGCTCAAATCAATCCCAAAACTATCTTGCAGAGCACCTAACGATCCAATTTTGATGGTCTCGGACACCTACCTAATCAATTTTCGCCGCTGGCGATCTGCTCCGTCGGAGCCGGTGTGGCCTGTTTGTAAACAATTTGGAGGAGCGCATCAAAATCCAGCGCCGACCAACCTGCTAGGAGCAGAAGCTACACAGGCTGCGATGCTCCTCGCCATAACGCCGACCTGCCCGCCGGGAGCAGATGAGCGCGGCGGCGTGCTCAGACAAGCAGCGGTCTAGCAGACAAGAGGAGAAAATGAAAGCTCGCTAGGAACTGTCTAGTACTAGTACACTAGTACATCAACATTTTTCATTTACTTAACGAATTTGTTTAGTCACCCAAATGATATTTTATTCTTTCAGAAATTTCACCAAAGATAATATGGCCAGCATAGAGTTAGTAACATTTTTTTTCAGTCCAAAAGATTAAGTACATTTCGAATTGTAGAATTTTGAAAATGCTCAAATATTAGAACTCCATGGTTACTTAAGCCACCGAATCCACAGCATAAAATTATGTAAAAATTATATAAGTTTGTTAACGCATTGCATTTGTGCTTCTTATTTTGATTTACAATTTATTCTCTTACAAAAGCAACAACATTGTGTACAGGATTAAATTCACACTTGATCCCTTTGTTTTGTAACCTCATGCATGAATTAAATTGTATACAGACAGACTAACAGACAACCCATTGTACAAGTTGTCTGTTTTGTTGTCTGTGTGCGAAAATCAAAACACACACAGACAGCAGCTGTCTATACCATTGTGGGTGCCCTTATCGCCCGCATATTAATTGTATCCGTAATTTTTATGAGATTGCCTCCTGGGCATATCATTAACATATTAGTATTACTCGGTAACAAGACGGGCGCAGCAGGGCGTGCCACCCATCCTAGTCATCACTCATAAGAGCAGCTCCCCTAGACACACTGCTCCTACGGGGAATGCCCCCTCGTCACGCACTAACGCACGAGTCCCCTAGACACACCTTGGTTTTCGTCATGTCATATGAATTCCCGCCGCGTCACGTGTGGTTGTTGATGCGCATACAAGAAAAGATTGGCAACAAGAGGCTTTTGAGTGTAAATAATGCATCAACTTGCTGTTTCTTTCGCAAAATGCTTTGCATCGAGATCTACAGCCATTCATACTGTAGCAGTCATAAAAGTTCATTTTAAGTAGTACTAGGAGCGAGTATTACATAGATTGAACCGTAGTATATATATTACTGAAGGTGGTTAATATAAGTGTATCCAGTCATTGCGTAGGATATTATTACCAAGTCATGGGAGTATAGCTATTGCTGGCAAGGTGCAATTAACTGTTTCATCATCTTGGAAACTAATGTCCACTAAAATTTTGATCGGAGGACTGTTCACGTTAGCTTGCGTTTTGTTTCCCGCTGCCGTCGTCTCCAGCCAAAATTTGGTTCAAATACTATTGCAACATGTACGTACGTACTTTCCACTGTAAAAAAGAATCACTTTAATGGATAAACATCAGTATCAATGCAGGTCCAACCTCACTGCGACGAGCATTGCCATTTGTGCTGTCCTTGCCTCCTTGGTAAACCATTTCACCCAATCTCTAGCACCCACCCGTGAGAGAACATGGAGGGCTCGAGCGCGGCCCAGAACTTGTTGAGCAATGTCGGGCAGCTGCTGGCTGCGGAGTATCAGCAGCTCAGCGGCGTCGGCGGCGAGGTCGCTGAGCTGCGGGACGACCTGGCCGCCATGAATGCGCTCCTCCTCATGCAGTCCGAAGCCAAAGACGGTGTCGTGGACCCCTTCATCAAGGAGATTATGAAGCAGGTGCGCGAGCTCGCCTACGATGCGGAGGACCGCATCGACCTCTACCGCCTCCGCATCAAGTGCCGCCCCGGCGACGGCGTGTTTGCCAGGATGAAGCACCTGCTCGTGACGCTCTTTCCGCGCCGCGGCCTCGCCGGCGATATCAGGGCCCTCCGCGCCCGTGCCAACGCCATCAGCGAGCGCCACGCACGGTACGGTATCAACCGTGAGGCGCTGGGCTGGTCCCCTGCTTCTTCTGCGGCTCCGATGCTGACGGCGTCCGCACCTGCGCAACTGCTCGGCCGTGCCAACGATGACGCTGGCCACCACCAGGTCATCGGCATGGAGGACCAGATCGACACCTTGTTCAAGCGGCTCAAGACGCCTCCAGGGGCAGAGCGCCATCTGAATGTGTTCTCCATCGTTGGATTTGGGGGCGTCGGCAAGACTACGCTGGCCAAGGAGGTGTGCCGGCTGCTGGAGGCTGACTTCCCGTACCAGGCGTTCGTCTCCGTGTCTCAGGCATTCGACCCAAGCAGGGACCTCAACGGGCTGCTCAAACGCCTGCTTGAGCAGATCGCCAAGCCTAAGGAGAAAGGCATCGTAGAAGAGGCGTCTCTTGAGGGTACCGAGAGCATGGAGGTTCATCAGCTGGCCAAGAAACTCGAGGAGGAACTCAAGGACAAGAGGTATACGTCATGCATCCACACAACTAGTACTATGGTACTGTGGACACATGGAACATTTTTTGTTGAAGTCATTTTGTTCTTGATTTTCAATTAAAAATATTTTAAAAAAACTTCTTAAACTCCAGCAGATATGAATCTTGGAGCTCGAGCTGTGTATCAAACAAAATCTTAGCATGCATATATAGACATCTTATTGTAGTCATGAATCACATAAAACCATTACGGAAGGAATCTTTACCCTATTTTCTCTGCTCAATACAACTTTCCAAACATTATTACTACCCTTTCATCTAGGGCACATGCTCTAACAGAATATTTTCTTTATTTGCGATAAAAATATTATTTTAGTCCTCTGAAAAACTCGCCTTTTCTGACTCTAAACCAATCTTTGCTCAATTTACTGAAGTTTGTCTCCTTTATTATTGGCATACAAGTTGAATTTGAAGCTTAAATTTGGATGATATTAGTCGAAACAACCTATGCTAAAATAAATTATAACATATTCTAATAATATTTACATAATATAATTGCAGTTAACAATACATACATACAAACAACATGAGAAAATATGTTACAATTACTTAACATATTTCCTTGTGTACGCTATCATCACTTAACTCCTCTATAACAAGAAATAAAGAAAAATATAAACTACAATAGGGGAGTAGTAAAGAGAGCCTAGGTCTGTTTCAGGCATAAAGAGTTAAATCTCTAAATGAGTAAAATATGCTCTTTGGATAGAAATCTGTTGCATTTGACGTGACACTTTGGAAATAAAATTTTAAGCTTTCATGCTCTACATTTTAATGTTAGCACGAGACTGTAAACATGATTAATGTTAGCATGAGATTGCAAACATGATTCATTAAAGAAACATGTATTATTTTTCATGTTACCCATCCAAACATTCTTTTGCATAAAAAATTATAATCTTGAAAATAAAGAACACATGAGGGAAAGTATGATAGATATTTAATATACACGTGGTAACCCTCTTCTGCATGTTTCATTGAACTAACCATGATGTACATACGATTATAAAGGTACCTCATTATAATAGATCATGTATGGCTAATACGAGCATGGGAGGCAATCCAATCAGTGTTGCCAGAGAACAACTACGACAGCAGAATCATAGTGACCACTCGGATGAAGAATGTGGCAAAAGCATGCAGCCCTGCTAGTGTTGGCCAAGATTTGATCCATCATATGCAACCCCTCAAGTTCGAAGATTCTAAAGGGTTGTTCCTCAGCAGAGTGTTTGGCTCCAAGGATGCCACTTATCCTATGGAGCTTGAAAAGGTGATGTGCAATATTATAAAGAAGTGTGGTGGGATTCCATTGGCCATTGTTAGCATTGCTAGTGTTTTGGCAAGCTTTAAGTCACCTGGACAAACAGATAAGTGGGAAACTATATGCAAATCCATTGGTTCTCAAATGGAGAGCAACCCCACCCTTGAGGGAATGAGAAACATAGTCATGCTCAGCTTCAACCACCTGCCGCATGAGCTTAAAGGTTGCATGATGTACTTTAGCATTTTCCCAGAGGATTATGCTATCAAGAAGGGTCGACTCTTGGAAAGATGGATCGCCGAAGGATTGGTCTCGAAGAAGCGGGGGTTGACAATGAGGGAGGTTGCAGAATCCTACTTGGATGAGCTGTTGAGTAGAAACATGATTGAAGAAGACCGTACCAACCTGCTGGAATCTGTTGTACGGTCGTATCGGGTGCACGATATGCTTCTGGAGGTCATGGTGTCCAGGTCTCTAGATGCTAACTTTGTTAGCCTGCAAGGAGGGCCATACGATGAGATGTCATACGATAGGATTCGTCGCCTCTCCATCCATGGCAGCGTGAATGGCCCATACTCTCCATCCAAGCGAAAGTCAGCTGGTCACCGAGGCACGAAGGAGGTGAACATGCAACATGTTCGATCACTAACCATGTTCCACTCCAAAGGGCACAAGTTCCTTGATCAACTAGGCAAGTTCACTCTCCTCAGGGTGCTTGACCTGGAAGATTGCGCGGGTGTAACAAACAAGCATGTGAGGTACGCCTGTCGGCTGCACCTACTCAAGTACCTAAGCTTCAGGCGTACAAATATCAGCGTGATGCCTCCTCAGATTGAGAATCTGAAGCATCTACAGATACTTGATGTAGGTGAAACACTCATTGATGACCTACCAAAAACTGTCACAAAGCTAGAGAGGCTCGAGTGCCTTTGGATCTCCAAGAAAGACGGAATGAGTAACTGGGCATTGCCCCGAGGGATCAGCAAGGTGAAGGCACTACGAGCTTTGAGTAATGTTTGTCTTGGAGATGATGCCGAAGTTGCTCAAGAATTGGGTGAACTTGAACAACTACAAAATTTATGTTTGTTTATCCAGACCAATCGTACGGATGTTCTCCAACAGCTTGCCTTGTCCTTGAGTAAGAGGTACTCTCTCCAATATCTCTACATGGTGAGAAGCGAAAAAGATGACGCCATAAGTAAATTCAAGGCGCTGAACTTTCTCCATAACCTACCAGCACCACCGCGGCTCCTCCGGAGCATTCAGATCATTGGTGGCATCGATGGGTTGCCCAGCTGGGTCGGGTCACTCTTATACCTTACTAACTTCGGCATTCTCTCCACAAGCCTTGATGTTGACCAGCTATTTAGTGTAATGTATCAATTGCCTAACCTAAAGATTTTGGATGTGTGGTTGGATGAAAACTCCAATGATGAGGTAGCTGCACGCACAAGCCAAAAATTTCCGGTGCTCAGTCACTTTAAATTTTCAAGTCCTTTGCCAAATGTCATCCGATTTGAGGAAGGATCCATGGAAATGCTTGAGCAGCTTGAACTGGGTATTGGTAGCTACGAGTTGGAGACTACTACTAGCCTCACTGGCATGGAGCACTTGAGCAACCTAAAAATGGTTACGATCATGGGTCACAAGGACAGCCCTGCAATGAACCATGTCCTAGGACAGCTGAAGGCTTGGAATGATGGACTCTCTAAGCCACTCCAGATTGTCGTGAAACCTTGGTGAGTGTTGTTGCTTTCTATCGTTATTCGGAAGAGCAAAATCCGTTCATTCTTCTTGTTGATTATGTATCCTTATATGAGCTGCTTTCCCTTTTGAATGTACTTTCATAATTTTATTTCCCTAGCTTGTTACTGAGTGTCAGAATAAAGCATGTATTTTATTTTTGTGACTTCAGATTGAACTCATTGTGTAATAAAGCTTTTTTGTATGTGACATTGTCGTCTTGTGTATACTAATATGTCCGATTGTACACATGCATGCATATATTAGTCATGGATTATAGTTTTCTCTCTTCTTTTGTCTGCAAGGACACCCGGTAATTACCTCGGAGTGTTGGTATCCTGCATTTTCTTTTTCCCCGTTGAACGAAGCTTATGTGCGGTCTTGGTGACTGCTCTCTTCTCCCTCTGATGAGCGGCCCGACAATCCGTAACCTCACCGTCGGCAACTAAAACTACATCCTCCTTTATGCATTCATCACTGTCTCAAATCATCAGTTCTCCTTGCCGCAGCGGGCGTCGCAACACAGGTTGACGTACGTCTACTGTCAATCAATCTACATCGACGGGGAGAAACAGGAATAATCTCTTGACTCATCTCCAAAAGTAAGGGAAACCCAACGACGGCAAGGCATGGGCACCGGGCCACCGCCGGGCCAACAACGGCAAGACAGCCCGCTGCCTTCGCGTGACTACTGGGCTGGGCCGATAATAGTGGGACGCTGGAATCCAATCCACGATGCACGTACGTGGGTCCCAGGGAGGCACACGGCCCGAACCAACCCGGAAACCCTATACATAGCGCGCGCTATTTTTAACCGTTCTATAGAGCGCTTTAAGATTCGTGCAAACTTAAAATCGGACGGTTGCGCCGCTTTCTTCTTCCTCCGGTTTATTCTTCCTCCAACTGCTCGGTGCGCCGCCGCCTCCTCCCTCACGTCGCCGCCGGCGCCTGACTCCCCTCCGCGCGGCGCGACGAGTTGTTCCGGCGGTGGGGCGCGATTGTTCCGGCGGCGCGACGAGTTGTTCCGGCGGTGGGGCCCGATTGTTCCGGCGGCGGGGCACATTGTTCCGGCGGCGGACGCGGTTGTTCCGGGCGGCGGGTGTGGTTGTTCCAGCGGCGGGGCGCGTTGTTCCGGTGATGGACACGGTTGTTCCGGCGACCGCGGCGGCGGCGGAGCGAGCGACGGCGGTGGAGCAGCCGGCGATGGGCTGTCGTGGGCCGCGCTACACCACGGCTAAAAATAGCGCGCGGTGTGTATAGGGGCTCCCGAACCAACCTGCTTGCGACTCTGCGCGCCCGACCGACCGGCAATCATCGAGGAACAGAGCACAGCAGAGCAGGGGAGAGCCGCGCACACATTCAGGTTCAGGGCGTGGAGATGCGAGCGAGCACTCCACTTGGATTGCAAGTGGAAATGACAGGAGCCGAGCAGGGGACAAAAGTCGCGCGCGATCGAGTCCAGCACGGTGGGAACCACGATGGCCACCATACAGCCTCTCCTCTGCCTTGGATGCGTTGGATGCTGCTGGTTACTGCGGCGTCGTGTCAGCGGCCAAATCGCTTAGCTGCGCGTTGATATGGACACCATACATGAACGCCCTCCTCCTCATGCAGTCCGATCGAGGCCAGCGACGGCGCTGCGGACAGGCCACTTCGTTCGCGCGAGCTGATCGCCTACAATGCAGTGATCACCGGCGCCGCGCGCATCAACAGCCGCCCAGCTGACGTCGTGCCCGCCCCGCCAGCTGGTTAAAAAGCCTCCTCGATCGCGACGCTCTTCCGCCCAGCTGCCTTTGCCTCCGCGCCCACGCCGTAGCCACCAATAGCGAGCGCCACGCACGGTACCGCGTCAGACTGCGACGCGTTGCTCCTGCTTTCCCTGCCGCTCTGACGATGTTAATATGGTGAGTAACAGCGTCCGCACCTGCGAATGCGCTCAGCATTGCCAATGATCGATCACCCTCGGCACCAGCTGGTCATCATCGGCGTCGAGAGAGCTGTCTCCTCAAGTGTGTTCTTCTGCATCGTTGGGTTTCGTGGCGTCGGCAAGACTACGCTGCGCTGGCCACGGAGGTGTTGGAGGCGGAATTCCCGAGCAAGCAATGGGTGAACGTGTGTCTCCGGCGTCCGAGCGCCGAGCATATTAGACCTCAAGGCGTTGCTCGATCAAGCGCGTGTTTCGGCAGATCGTCCAGCCCAGGTAACATCCACTACTTATATGCTGATCAGCTGGCCGGAAAACTCTGAGGGGAGACTCGAGGACAACAAGTAAGCTGTGCAAGTATTTACAAGTACTGTAAGTTCGTTTCTATCAGTGTTACTTCGTGCGTGTTTTACATCACATTCTATACAAATCTGGTATACTGGTAAACAAAAATATACTCTCTGTACAGTCCAGTATTTACACTGCTCGAGGCGACCTCCCTTCTTAAAATACTTTTTCTAGGGGGCTGTCTAGCTGTCACCCGAGTATTTGAAAGCACCCCAGCACCCGGGCACAAAACAAACCGTAAAAACCCAGAAAAGGCACCAACCTAAATTCGGGTATTTCAGCCAAGGTCAGCACCCGATCGAATTTAAAATTCTGTCAAAATAATCAGACATGAACTAAACCAGAATCCGGGTATTTCAGCCAAGGTCAGCACCCAAATTTTGTAGTTTGAAGTTTGAATCTGAAGCCTGTAATTTTTTTCAGACAAAATATTTAGCCCACATCATTTCCTCAGTTGCTGCAATTAGATATACATAACTCTGATATCAATGGGCAAGCAAAAGCAGATTGTTGAATCAAGAAAATAACCAGCAGAGTAATCAAAAGCTGCTATTGAGAAACAACAGATCTGAAAATGCAAATAGGACTTTTCAAGATCACTTGCTGCAGACAAAAATAATACAAGGTAAATCAAACATTAAATGGCTGCAATGGCAAGAACAGATTGATACAGATTAAACATTGTTCGGAACACTCTGAACACTTGTACTTGAAACAGTTCAAGGCACACTGAAAGCCACTACAGATTGAAAAAGAGCAGGAATGTAAAAAACTAGACTACATAGCAGCATCCTTTTTCTACACGACAACTTCAAGCATCAGCAGGTGGTAGTGGTGGAGCATCATCAGAAGCACCATCTTCATCATCTTCAGCGCTGACGCCATCGGAATCATGAGCTGGTAATGGAGGAGAAGCAGGAGCATTGTGCTCAGTGATGAGCTTGACCCTGTTGAATGGTTCTCAAACAGTAGAATTCAAACATATTCAAGTAGTTGCAAATTTTCATGAAAACAAAATAGTTACAAATAAGTCACAATTTGCAACCAAAATTACATAATTATCTATACTTTTTAAGGAAAACAAAGTTACGAATGCTTCTTGTGACCTGATGCAATCTGAAAAAAAAAAGAAATTAAAATTTTCAAAAAATTATTATGGTCTACAGATTTACAAAAGGATTAGGGGGTCTGATGTTATCTCAAAAAGGGCAGATATTCAAGTTTCAAAGGTATACAGAAATGCAAAGGAATTTTTGGACCTATTCCGAAAATATTTTAGAGGCAATTGCAAAACAACCATCTATTGTGTTTTCACCATTGGTTTTTCAGATTTTGCTATTTTACCATCAGTTTTCGAAAAGCGAGGGTGGTCTCGCAAAATAGTTTTGCGATTTATCATCAGTTTTCAAAAAATCAATGGTGATCTTGCAAAATCTCAAAGCAATCAATGGTGATCTTGCAAAATCTGAAAATCGATGGTGAAAACGCAATTAGAGTCTAGAATCATGGTTAAAATGCTAGTCTCAAATTTTTATGGCGTACAGATTTACAAATAAATTTGAGGGCATATCCAATCTCACAAAGGCAAAATTTCAAACTAAAATCCTCACATACAGTTATAAAGGACAGTATGTACAGTCAAGAAATAGGTGTAACTTAAGTATGTTTGAACTGTACTTAGATCATTGTCAATAACTCTCTTAAAAAATAAAAAACTACTTAGAAACAAACATTTCAGACATTGGTGGAAGGGCACTGTTGACATCACCTCTTCGATGGAGCCAACATTGCCAAGAAAACATCATTGGTCATCAGATCTCTTACAGACCAAACCATCAAGGAAATTTTGTCTACAGGATACTGTAAAGTGTGGTTTTATCTCTAGGACACAACAAAAGTCAATTTTGTCTCCTGGACACTATAGCAGGAAAATAGACCATTTTAACTTTTTTTTTTCATCTCAATGCATAAAATGTATTACAATTTGACACTTAGCATATAAATAGAACATTACATTCCCTACTCATGCAATTTTTATGGATTGTAATTTGATTGATTCCATAACTTTTATACCAAAAATAATATTTATTTTTAAATACAAACAATGATAACAATCAAATAAAAATTACAAAAAATCAAATACATAGGGAATACAACGTTGTATCGCTATGCTAAATTTCATGTTGTGTCGCATTTTCTGCGTTAGGATATAAAACTTTCAAATAGTCTATTTTCATGCTATGATGTCCTATGGACAAATATCATAATTTTGTAGTGTCCACGAGACAAAATCGAGTTTTATTGTGTCCTACAAACAAAGCCACACTTTAACAGTTTCCTATAGACAAAAAGCCCAACCATCAAAGTGTGAGGACCTTCATCAATTCCATGGTTCTCATCAGCAGCCCTGTAGATGCGAGTTGTTGCGACCTTGTTAACACAAGGAGCAAATCCGAACTCTGGTTGGTTCTTCCTCAAAGTGCTTCCAGAAGAACCACCTGGGTACGATGCAGCAGCTTTCTCAGACATTCTATCAAAAAGAACACAACAAAATGTAAGAGAAATAGCAGAATTTTTTAATGGATAACAAAGTTACAACGGGTTCTTGTGACCTCATGCAATCTCAAAAAACCAAAAATTCAAAATTTTCAAACATTTATTATGGAATAAAGAATTACAAAATGATAAGGGGGGCTCATCCAATCCCAAAAAAAAGAAAATCATATTTCCAAATATCTATTATGGTCTACAGATTACAGGAACATCTCAACTCCACAAATAAAACATGTCAAGTTTTCGGAGATTTATTATGGATAGCAAAACAACAAAGATTATGGGGAACCGATGCAATACCACAAAGTCAAAAATTCGAACAAACAATATTAACTAAAGCATAGTTACACAATCGTTACACCTAAACTAAAGGTGTAATTAAGGACCAGACGCAATGTACATTTATACAAATTACATTTCGAATGAGTAAAATTCCCAAAGCATCTAAGGCTAAAGAAGAACCAAAGCTTTGTTAACTGATGTTGCACATGCACACAACGCTAACAGGCAGGAGCTAATCAACTAAAGCTGCAGATTAGTGAACCTAGGCAAGCAAAGATTAGTTATACAGGCGGCCAACAATCATTGTGTGAATCAATTTTGTATCAGGCACGGGCGCTGAGAAGAAACAAATGCAGCTCGAAAAGCACACTGACTACAGTAGCAAAAAACAACTGAAATGACAATTCTGAAGCATGAGAGCAACAGGTCAGGACACACTAGGAATTTTGTAATCAGCCATACAGAGAAGCTACAGGTAACTAGACAACTACGGGCAACATTGAATAAAAAAAATTAAGCTTCTCCTGCTAGAACCTACTGTCGTTTTCTTCACACCAGAGAAAGAAGTATTCTCACCATTGTGACCAAGTGCAGAAGCTTGTCACAGCTTATCTGCTACTGAACCAAAACTGAAATCTCGTCGACCTACTTGTGGCGTGATTCTTCAGACTTGCAGAGATGGATAGCACATTCACAAAAAGAATAATTTTATGAAATTGACATAAGGACAGAAAAGTGTAAGTAGTGACAGAAAATAAAGTGACATATGGACAAAAGTTTCTATGTCATGCAAAACCTGGCCCTTGTTGCATTGCAAAACCTGGCCCTTGTTGCATTGCAAAACCTGACCCGTACTAATTAACTAGGCACAACAACAAGTATTATTAAGACCTAGCTAATTTACCAAGCTGCGAGTCCCAATTAATATCTGGGCCAAGCTACTTTGCTTGCCTTCATATAACAAGCTAACAACCCGTACAACAATAAAAATGAACTGCATGCACTAACTTGGTTTGAATCAAAATGATCCAGGCAGAATGGATCATACAAATGGCTCTCACAAATCATACTGATAATCATTTTCCTGATTCAGAAACTTACACATGGTTCACGTAATATGGGTTCAAAAATTCGCCCCAAAATATATTGATCCTGGAAAGATACATCAGGATATTAATCTAGCATGGAAAAAATATAGAATGATCTAGAATCTTAGCACCATAGCTTATGATAGGAAATAGAAATATAATCTCATAACCAAAAAAAATACACACACAACACTGTCATTTAGGATGCCAGAAAGCATAATGAGCTAAAGTATCTAAAGTTGGACAGTACCAAACTTCACATTTTCTGGTACACTGATTTTATTTACATAAAAGTTATTGTGAGAAAAAACAAAAATTACACAAATAATTAGGTGTAATATTAGTAGATCAAAACTGTGACTTTCACAAATTGTATGTGTGACATGGATCAAAAAGCAACTCAAATATTTCAAAACCAATGTATGTCCTACAGAACTACAGATTTTTTTGGGGGTGATAGGGAAAACCCCCCTACCTCATAAACCAAGAAGGATAACATCTAATATCTTCAAAACTCAGTTCAACCCTTCCCCAAAAGTCATAATCCAAAACTGACAACTTCAAATACCACAGAAACTACAAACTTTTGCAAATGTGAGATACAGTACAGAAACATATTACATACATTGAATGTAATTTTAGTTACGTTACACTGGACTTTCAACACACCATGGTCAAACGAATCATAGGAATATGTTATGAATTTTCCCAATGCAATGCGGAAGCTTATGTAATACTAAACGGTTGTCCAGAAGCATGCACTTATTAATAGTAAGAAAATTAGCTCAATATTTAGAATTGTGCATTAACAAAATAATTAGATGATCATGCATTGAAAACAAGACAGAGCTGGTTGCCAGTCAAAATTCTTCATGAACCATCAATAAAAAATGTACTACTAGATCTTAAGAACTTAAATCAACAGGAGACCCAAATAAAAGGAAAACTTGTTGTTCCTGTTGCACTGTGAAAAACAGACTATCCTAGAGCTTTGAAGCTGAACGCAATTACAGGTGCATCAACATATTTACCAGACACTAATTGAGATAAAGTGCAGCTCCTGCAGTATAGAGAAAGCTCAACAGAAATAAAGATGATTTACTTGAAAGCTGATGCAGTTATGAGAAAAAACAACTTAATTTAACTATATATTATTGATTTTGGCAACTATAAATACACTGTAGTCAAGCTAATAAATGAGCTGCTAAAAAAGATTAACAAGTATTGTTTAAGCAAAGAGTAAAGATCACTTGCATTGCTGATTCACTGTAGCAAAGAAAAAACTAAGCAAACTACTGAATAATGACTGAAAATTTTACAGAAAAATGCTCAAAGCAAGATACGGGGTTACTCAAAGGATAAATCACTATCCAAGACAAAATAATGAAATGTTGATTGTCTGACAGAGGTGAAACGAAATGCTAAACAACTTACAGTGGAATTACGGTTAGAAGAAATCTACAAGTCAACCTGAATTTCTTTGTTGTTGTTGGAGCCTCAAGCCTCGCCTCATCGAGCGTCTCTTCAGTCTGAACCTGTCAATGTGCTCGCTAGAGAGTGTGCGAGATTGCCTAGCACTCTGCAGACCTGTAGTACAAGTATAAAAGAGGACCCTTTAAATCTCCAGAACATATTAAAAGTTTTGAATATAAAATATCCTTGGACCAGCCTGGAAACGCATGTTGTCACAGTAAAAAATCCAAAAGAAGAGTGAAGCACTTGAATATAAATTTGACATTACACCAATGCATAACAACATTTAGGCAACCTCAAATAAATTTCCACTAGAAAATCAATCCATAGACAACCTGACGACGCATATGGGCTTGGGCCAAGGGCATGAGCAGTTCCACATCATATTGATAACCATACAAGAATGGAGAAAAACTAACAGAGGGATTGTGGGGCCAATCAAGTCCTATAGAAGAAAAGCAACAGAAATTTCAAAGATTTATTATAGTTAACAGATTAACAGAGGGTTTAGGGGCCTGATCCAATTCCACAGAAGGAAAGGAACAAATGTAACAAAGGGTTATTATAGAGAACAAATATTCAAAGGGTTTGGGGCACTGATCGAACCCCACAAAGTCATATTTACAAACCGTCAAATAGGGTGTACATGTGTGCAATTTACAACCTGAACATTCAATATTCGGAGAGCATATAAGTACTGGAACATAAACTATTGACCCATGCCTAGTATACATTTCCTAATTATATCTCAATATTGCGTTGACCATCTGATTCTAACTGATGCTACACTAGCATCACACATATTGTACATAATGCAAAACAACAATCGATTTAAAAAGCAATAGACTTCAATCACATTAAGGTTTGACCTATAAGATCAATGTAACTAAGTCACCTGCTAGATCAATATTGTGGTGGATTTCAACATCACAAATATGAAAAACTTTAGCACATCAAAGGTCGTTTCAAATTCAAGAGCATGAAGGTGTTGAAGAAACCTAGAACGCATGAAACTGAACTCAAGAGCATGAAAGTGTTCATGAACTGAACCGAACGAATACTGGTTGCATTGAATTAGCATCAGAACGATGAAGCAGGAACCATTTTAAAGCATGCAACTGTACACCACACAAATAAGGCAGCATAGGGGAAAACATGAATCGAAATCAAAATCAGCACCAACTAACAGTAAGAAGGGGACTGTGACTGGAACTAGATCAAAACATCAAATCAGAGACTGCCTATACCAACTGCAGCAGCGTACAAATTCTAAGAAGAAATGGGGGCAAATCCACTCGAATCACACGACCTAACGGTTCAAATCCAACCAATTGTCTTCATGGGCTATGTATTTCTATACCCGTGGATGCGTCGCCAGACAACAATTATGCATGACAATAATAACTCATTACAAAAATAACAATTGTGCATGATAATAAACTCGTTACAAAAATTAGAGACGAAATATATGCAGGTGCAGGGAGTTGAGGCTCATACAAGCGGACCAATCAACTGAACTGTTCTAAATTTTGGGACAAGCTATTTCATAATATTAGTATTATTCGGTAACAAGACGGGCGCAGCAGGGCGTGCCACCCATCCTAGTCATCACTCATAAGAGCAGCTCCCCTAGACACACTGCACCTACGGGGAATGCCCCCTCATCACACACTCACACACGAGTCCCTCGCCACACGTGCTCGACAGGTCACATCCTTTTGAACAGGGGCAAAAGTTAAGCGCTAGGTTTCCCGTATGTTAATTGTAATCATTGTTGGAGCATTCCCCAGTAGTGACCGGAGCATCTAGGGAGCAACCTCGATTAATTAAGTTCCCGTCGACGCCATTGCTCACGAGTCACGAGATGGTGAAGACAAAGAATTGTACGTGGTCTCTGCTAATACTTGTAGATGGCCAATATCTGCAACGATCGGACCTCGGTTTGTGTATAGGATAACAATTTGTAATCACTCCCCTCTAGCTGTAGCAGTTGGTAAACCTTGATCCCTGGATTCCCTGTTATTCTATAGTTTCTCCGGTTGGAGGGGGTATGCATTTCAAGAGTAACATACAGAATCTTACGCGCCCTGATATGCATCAACATGTTGTTTTTTATGCAACCTTTGCATCAAGATATATAGCCAATTAGCCATTCACATTATGGCAGTCGCTTGAAATATTAGTTCATGTAGAGTTTCAACACGTATACATATTACCTAAGACGGCTGTTGGGTTTTACACTTTCTGTGAACATTGAATGGTACAGAGGAGAACCCGAGAAGAAAGGTGGTTGGATATAATCTTCACACAAAATAGCATTTTTTTTGCTGTGTTTCTAAAGTTTTCCTCCGCTTACTTGCTACATTCCCTGAATATTCCGTACAACACATACATAAAGCAAGTGAAATGAATTGTCCATTTGAAGTGTTAGGGAACACTTAGCTACCGCAATCAAACAAGAAAACCATGTGAGAGGGGGGTCATGATTATTACTGCTAGACATGTAGCTGCAATGAAAGAGTTGGAGCCGCCTGGTCCAACGTAGTGACACGTCGATATAGAGTAAGTATTCTGTCACAACCACCACCACTTCCTCATCCAGCAATATAACATGGAAACAACAAATGTCTCCTCAGTCCTCACGGTATCAACATGTATGCTTGCACGAGTGACATGGCTAGGGTTTTGTGGAAGGGTGATGGGGGTGACAACTAGGTTGTGGAACGGTGGATTATTAACCTGTACCCTAAGCCTCACCTTCACTAAGCTAGACCCAGCTAATGGATTTCCACGTTATTGGCCTATTAGTGCTCTAATACGCAACAAATTAAATCAACATTTGTATTGGTTATTATCACCTTTTTGGAATATAATCAACAGCATCATGTGTTGGTGGTCGCCTAGTGAAATCTCGGGAGTGTGCCCCTAGTGTTTAATTTTACGCGGTGCTCCCTAAGATTTTAATTATTGATGAATAGGACATTTGTTAACTCTTAAGCTACTAGAGTTGTCCTAACACCATCAATTAAAATTCGAAGAGAACTTTATAAAGTAAAAGATGGCAATCAAGTAATAAGCCATCTGTAGCATATAGATCTATTGTAAACCTACGCTCGTAGCTACAGACATAAACCATAGAATACACCTCGGTTTTCTTCATGGCATTTGAATTCCCGCCACATCATGTGTGGCTGCAGATGTTCATACTTGAAGAAATGGCAACAAGAGGCTTTGTTTATAAATTATGCATCAACTTGTTGTTTCTTGACCAAAATGCTTTGCATCGAGATCTACTACCACCCTTCTTTTTTTTTATTTGAGAACGTGCAATGCACGTGCTTGGCACATTGAGACTACAACCATTCATATTTATAGCAGCAAAATTGAGAAATGGCGGCTTCGTCTGCAACACACTAACAATTTTGGCTACGACACACTATGAGCCATGAAACAACTATTTTCAATATTTTTATCTCAATACATACAATACTGAATACATTATAAATTAAAACTTTGCATAAAGATACATCGTTGCATTATCTATCAATGTACTTTTTGATAGGAATTTTTGTCAATTGTGTGCATTGTATTCTTCACAAATTAAATATTAAAAACATGAGAAAACTATGCAAACACTTGAGAAAACATCAATCAAAAAAATATTAGCCTCCCAGCCGAACAAGGATTGCGGCACTATGCCCAAAGCCCCACCTCCATTTAGAGAGACCACGCTAGCGGGCTTCCATTTTGTAGGCTCATTAACGCTCTAATCACTAATAGATCAGTATCCTTATCGCCCGCATATTAATTGTATCCGTAATTTTTATGAGATTGCCTCCTGGGCATATCATTAACATATTAGTATTACTCGGTAACAAGACGGGCGCAGCAGGGCATGCCACCCATCCTAGTCATCACTCATAAGAGCAGCTCCCCTAGACACACTGCGCCTACGGGGAATGCCCCCTCGTCACACACTCACGCACGAGTCCCTCACCACACGTGCTCGATAGGTCACATCCTTTTGAACAGGGGCAAAAGTTAAGCGCTAGGTTCCCCGTATGTTAATTACACTCATTGTTGGAGCATTCCCCAGTAGTAATACCTCTATGAGCATCTTCGAAAACTGAGCCGGCAAATCTTTGAAATTGACAAAGTCACCACAGGCGCCTCGCTGTCGACGGCCACGTCGCCTACCGCTGAAAGCACAAAGCCATTAAATCCTAGAAAATTCGCTCCCACGGGGAGTCGAACCCAAGACCTGAGAGGTGCTATTCGGTTTGGACTGTACTTTGTCTTGGAATCGTGATCTGGTGGTGTTTACCGTTCTCTCCCCTGTACAATAGATGTCGATTGGCTCCATGGAAGATACAAGTGCGTTGATCACTTGATCCTATTCGCCTTCAATTAGTTGTGCACTTGTGCGGTTGTGTCTAAAGATTAGAGTCATTTCTCAGATTAATGAAACAAAGAACAAGAACATGCAACAGGCGTGGCAACTCCGTTTGGAAACAAGGCTGCTATCTCCATGGCAAGGGCCCCACAGAAAATGAAATCCAATCAGAAAAGCGGCATCGAGGAGACCAGGAAACAGATTCAATTTTCACAGAATGGAGAACGGGAATTCCTTATCGGGAGGAGATTGAGGAAGGAGCGCTGCGAGTAAATCAATTTTTTGTGATATTTATTTATTTTTAATTTCATTAAATCAAGGGCTGTGATTGATTTATTTTCTTGCACCCTATGGTGCAAGAGTAGTGACATGGGACTACCGTAAAAGGGAGTAAGATCGGCAAGCAATTGATAGGCCATTTGTAGCATGATGTAGGGCAATCCTACGCTGTCAAAACCTCAACCATAGTATACACCTTGGTTTTCGTCATGTCATATGAATTCCCGCCGCATCACGTGTGGTTGTTGATGCGCATACAAGAAAAGATTGGCAACAAGAGGCTTTTGAGTGTAAATAATGCATCAACTTGCTGTTTCTTTCGCAAAATGCTTTGCATCGAGATCTACAGCCATTCATACTGTAGCAGTCATAAAAGTTCATTTTAAGTCGTACTAGGAGCGAGTATCTATTATATATATATTTGATGACGAAAAGGAACCACCACGTTGGTTCTAAAATGCTAGAAATTCCCACGTTAATCAGAGAAAATAAGAAGAGAAAATTACCCACCAATGCCATTATGAAACAATTAGTCAGAAAACACCTAAAAATATTTATAAAATAGCTAAATTCGAAATCATAAAAAATAGTCAAAAATACCCCTCGCACCTATTTCTAAATTACCCACCATGCCATTATGAGTCAATAAATAGATAAATTCGGAATAATAAAAAATAGCCAAAAATAACCCTCTCACCTATTTCTAAATTACCCACCATGCCATTATGAGTAAAAAAAAGCTAAATTCGGAAAAATAAAAAACAACAAAAATACCCTTCACGAGTCTAAAAAAGCTAAATTCGAATTATGAAAAATATCTAAAAATATCCCTAATTTTTATTTTTCATTTACCAACCATACCATGTGACTTACTTAAACCTTCTACTATTCTAAACTTCTAAAATAATATTAAAATATTTTAAATAGTATAGCAAGTCTAGCCGCGCAAATGCGCGGGCAACTATACTAGTTAAATAGATTGAACCGTAGTATATATATTGAAGGTGGTTAATATAAGTGTATCCAGTCATTGCGTAGAATATTATTACCAAGTCATGGGAGTATAGCTATTGCTGGCAAGGTGTAGTTAACTGTTTCATCATCTTGGAAACTAATGTCCACTAAAATTTTGATCGGAGGACTGTTCACGTTAGCTTGCGTTTTGTTTCCCGCTGCCCTCGTCTCCAGCCAAAATTTGGTTGAAATACTATTGGAACATGTACGCACTTTCCACTGTAAAAAAAAAAGAATCACTTACTTTAATGGAGAAACATCAGTACAAATGACGGTCCAACCTTACAGCACTGAGGATTGCCATTTGTGCTGCTGTCCTTGCCTCCTTGGTAAACCATTTCACACAATCTCTAGCATCCACCCGTGAGAGAACATGGAGGGCTCGAGCGCGGCCCAGAACTTGTTGAGCAATGTTGGGCAGCTGCTGGCTACGGAGTATCAGCAGCTCAGCGGCATCGGCGGCGAGGTTGCTGAGCTGCGCGACGACCTGGCCGCCATGAACGCGCTCCTCCTCATGCAGTCCGAAGCCAAAGACGGCGTCGTGGACCCCTTCATCAAGGAGATTATGAAGCAGGTGCGCGAGCTGGCCTACGATTCGGAGGACCGCATTGACCTCTACCGCCTCCGCATCAAGTGCCGCCCAGGAGACGGCGTGTTTGCCAGGGTGAAGCACCTGTTGCGGACGCTCTCCTCGCGCCGCAACCTCGCCGAAGATATCAGGGCCCTCCGCGCCCGTGCCATCGCCATCAGCGAGCGCCACGCGCGGTATGGCGTCAACCGCGAGGCGCTGGGCTGGTTCCCTGCCTCGGCTCCGATGCTGACGGCGTCTGCACGTGCGCAACTCCTCGGCCGTGCCAACGATGACGCTGGCCACCGCCAGATCGTCGGCATGGAGGACCAAGTCGACGACCTGGTCAAGCGGCTGAAGGCATCTGCAGGGGCAGAGCGTCGACGCAAGGTGTTTTCCATTGTTGGGTTTGGGGGAGTCGGCAAGACTACGCTGGCCAAGGAGGTGTGCCGGCTCCTGGAGGCGGACTTCCCGTACCAGGCGTTCGTCTCGGTGTCTCAGGCATTCGAGCCAACCAGGGACCTCAAGGGGCTGCTTAAGCGCGTGCTTGAGCAGATCGTCAAGTCTAAGGAGAAAGGCATTGTAGAAGAGGCGTCTCTTGGTGGCACCGACGGCTTGGATCATCATCAGCTGGCCAAGAAACTCGATGAGGGACTCAAGGACAAGAGGTACGTTGTGCATCTAAACAACTATTATGATACTGTGAGCAGATGGAACATTTTTGGTTAAGTCATTTTGTTCTTTATTTTAAATTAAAAAATATTTTTCAAAACCATCTTGACCTCCGGCATGGATCTTGAAGCTCGAGCTGTACCAAACAAGACCTTAGCATAAACATGTTATTATAGTCAATAATCACATAAAACATGACGGAACGAATCTTTATTCTATTTTCTCTCCTTGCTTCTACTTTCCAAACATTATTACTACCCTTTCATCTAGGAGACATGCTCTATGAAAACTTTTTGTTTATTTTGGATAAAAGTTTCATTTTACTCCCCTGAATAATTCATTTTAATCATGACTCAGTTTACTCCTTAGAACACTTCGAGTCAATACAATATACGTACTTTGATTTTTGCCATACAAGTTGCATTTGATTAAGCTCAAATTTGTATGATATCATTTGAAACAAACACCTATGCTAAATAAATTATAACATATTTTTAAAAATATTACATACTTTGATTGCAATTAACGGTACATACATACACATAAGAAAATATGTTATAATTAATCAACATAATCTGTTGTGTAGCCATCATCGCTTAAAATTTAAGCTTATTATTCAACCCGTATACCGAGAAATTAAAAGAATTTAAATTACGGTAGTGGAGTAGTAAATCGAGCCAAGGTTCCATTTCAGGCGTGAAAGTGAAATGTTTAAATGAGTAAAATATGCTCCGTGTGGGAAATATGTTGCAATCGGTATGACACTTTTAGAAGAAACTTTTAAGCTTTCATGCTCTACATAATAATGTTAATTAGCATGAGATTGCAAACATGATTCATTAAAGAAACATGTATTATTTTTCATGTTACCTGTCCAAACATTCTTTTGCATAAAAAATTATAATCTTGAAAAGAATGAACACAAAAGGGAAACTATGATAGATATTTTATATGCACGTGGTAACTCTCTTCTGTATGTTTCATTGAACTAACCGTAGTGTACATACGATTAAACAGGTACCTCATTGTAATAGATGATGTATGGCTAATACAAGCATGGGAGGCAATCCAATCAGTGTTGCTAGAGAACAACTGCGATAGCAGAATCATAGTGACCACTCGGATGGAGACCGTGGCAAAAGCATGCAGCCCTGCTGGTGTTGGCAAAGATTTGATACATCATATGCAACCCCTCAATTTCGAATATTCTAAAAGGTTGTTCCTCAGCAGAGTGTTTGGCTCCACAGATGCCACGTATCATGTGCAGCTCAAAAAGGTGATGGACAATATTATAAAGAGGTGTGGTGGGATTCCATTGGCCATTGTTAGCATTGCTAGTGTTTTGATAGGCTTCAAGTCAACTGGACACACAGATAAGTGGGAAACTATATGCAAATCGATTGGTTCTCAAATGGAGAGCAACCCCACCCTTGAGGGGATGAGACAGATAGTCACACTCAGCTTCAACCACCTACCGCATGAGCTGAAAGGTTGCATGATGTACTTTAGCATTTTCCCAGAGGATTATGCTATTAGTAAGGATCGGCTCTTGCACAGATGGATCGCCGAAGGATTGGTCTTGGAGAAGCGGGGGTTGACAATGATCGAGGTTGCAGAATCCTACTTGGACGAGCTATTGAGTAGGAACATGCTTGAGGAAGACCGTACCGGCCTTTTAGAAGACTTATTTGTGCCGTCATATCGGGTGCACGATATGCTTCTAGAGGTCATGGTGTCCAGATCCCTAGAGGCTAACTTTGTTAGCTTGCAAGGAGGTTCGTACGACCAGCTGTCGTACGACAGGATTCGTCGCCTCTCCATCCATGGCAGTGTGGATGGCCTATACTCTCCAACCAAAACAAAGAAAGCTATTCGTGGCGGCGCCGAGGAGGTGAATATGCAGCATGTTCGATCACTAAGCATGTTCCAACCCAAAGGGATCAAGCTCCTCAACCAACTCGGGAAGTTCACCCTGCTGAGGGTGCTTGACCTGGAAAATTGTGAAGGCGTAACAAACAAGCATGTGAGGTACGCCTGTCAGTTGAACCTACTCAAGTACCTAAGTTTCAGGGATACAAATATCAGCGTGGTGCCTCCTCAAGTTGAGAATCTGGAGCATCTTCAAACACTTGATGTAACGTACACCCTCGTTGATGACCTACCTAAAACTATCACAAAGCTAGAGAGACTTGAGACCCTGAATTTCTTGCAGAAAGTCAAAAATAGTGGCTGGACATTGCCCCAAGGGATCAGCAATGTGAAGGCACTACGAGATTTGGGTTGGGTTTGTCTTAGAGATGACATCGAAGTTGCTCGAGAAGTGGGTGAACTTGAGCAACTACAGGAATTATATTGTAAGATCCACACCAATCGTACCAATGTTCTTCAACAGCTTGCCTTGTCCTTGAGTAAGAGGTATTCTCTCCGACATCTCATGATAGAAGATGGCACCAAAAGTGAACTTAATAAGGTACTGAACTTTCTCCATGACCTACCAACACCACCGCAACTCCTCCGGTTCCTTGGTATCCGAGGTCTTATGGATGGGTTGCCCCGCTGGGTCGGGTCACTTGCATACCTTACTGACTTCATGTACGAATGTTCTGGAAGCATTGATGTTAACCACTTATTTGGTGTCTTATATCAATTGCCAAACCTAAAGACTTTGTGTGTGAAGTGTTAGATTCTATATTACGCTAGCAGCAGATCAAGACGGGCACATCTAGTCTAGCACATGAGCAAGTCGAGATCTAGAGGATTGGGATTGAGAGGGAGAGAGGGATGTACCTTCGTGTGTAGGAGTAGGAGTGGATAAGGTAGCCATGGCGATGACGTGCGGCGGCGGGGCGACGACGTCTGGTGGCGGTGATGTCCCGTCGGCTCGGATCGGCGTGGTGATGGAGGTGCGGCCACGCGTCAAATGCCGATGCCCCTCTGGGCGGTAGCGGCACTGGTCGGGGACGGAGGGGACGAACCGCGACGTGGTGGCGGCAGCGGTGAGCTTCCCGTTGCGGCAGCGCCCTCTGTGATCGGTAGGGTTAGGGTTTGTCGGTGGGGAGTGCGGCGGCGCGACGAACCTCGTGTCACGTGCCCCGGCCCCCACCTCCTCTTTATATGGCGCTGGCAACAGGGGCCCACCAACCAAGGGTTGGGTTGGGCGCCCCCGATCAGGGCGCGATCAAGGGCCCAAGGCCGTTGGGCCTTGGTGGGCAGAGATCAACTCTAACATGAAGTACGGTGAAAAGTCCAATGATGAGGTAGCTGCACGCACAAGCCAAAAATTTCCGGTGCTCAGTCACTTCAATTTTTCAGCTCCTCTGCCAGATGTCATCCAATTTGAGGAAGGATCCATGGAAATGCTTGAGCAGCTTGTCTTGGGTATTTATGGCGAGTTGGAGACTAGCATCATTGGCATGGAGCACTTGACCAACCTAAAAAAGGTTACGATCGAGGGTTGCAAGGATAGCCATGCAATGAACCATCTACTGGGACAGCTAAAGGCTTGGAATGATGGACTCCCTAAGCGAATCCAGGTTGCCGTGAAATATATTGTTTGATTGTCTCTTTGTTTATTTATTTGGAACATCAAATTCTGTTCATTGTCCCTGTTGATTTTGCATTCCCTTTTGAATGTACTTTCATAATTTTATTTCCCTAGCTTGTCACTGAGTGTGAGAATAAAGCATGTATTTTTGAAACATTATCGCTGTGGCTTCAGATTGAGCTAATTGTGCAATAAAGCTTATTTGTATGTGACACAGTTATCTTGTGTATACTATGTATGATTGTATATGACGTTGCATTTGTCAGAGATAATAGTTTTCTTCCTTCTTTTCCTGCAAGCAGACACCGGTTAATCATGTTGGAGTGTTTGTGTCCTGCATTTCTTCTTCTTCTTTTTTTTTCCCGTTGAAGCTTATGTGCGGTCTTGGTGAATGCTCTCTTGTCCTTCTGATGGGCGGCCCCGACAATCGGTAACCTCACCGTCAGGCCGCGAGGCTGGCAACTGAATACAGATATTCAGCATCTCAATCATCAGTTCTCCTTGCCGCAGCGGGCCCTGAGAAGGTCGCAACACAAGTTGACGTATGTCTTTATACTGTCAATCAATCTATATCGACTGGGATAAGCAGGATGAATCTCTCGACTCATCTCCCTTGAAGACTAAGCCACCTGTTCCACTAGACCTGGCTACAAATTAGTAGCAGCTGCTAATTGCGCTTCGGGATGGCATGGATGTCCAGAATTGTCCAGCCCCCGGCGCGACGGAGCCAACCCATGCCCATGTCCAGAAATATTGATACGCAGTAAGTAACACAGAGGCACTCACCGAACGCCACCGCCGGGCCAACGACGGCAAGCCAGCCCGCTGCCCTGGCGTGACTATTGGGCCAAGAATAACACGGAGGCACACTGGAATCCCACCATGAGGGACACGGCCTGAACGCGCGCTTTGCCTACGAGGCGCTCGGAGACTGTCGACCGCCCGCATGGACGCCGTTGTGGAGTGGTCCATCGAGGCGGCCAGCCCGGCCCTCGATCGCTGCCTGCCTGCCTGCCTGCAAGGCGGGAACCACGCTGGCCACCATACGGTGCGGCTCGTCCTCTGCTTTGGATACCGGCAAAATCGCTGAGCTGCGCGATGATATGTACACCATAAACGTCCTCCTCCTCATGCAGTCCGATCGAGGCCAACGACGGCGCTGTGGACGGAACGAACACTTCGTTCAGGTGTGGATGAACGATGAAGCAGTCGCGCGAGGTCACCTACGATGCCGTGATCACCGGCTTCGCGCGCATCAACTGCCGCTCCTGTTTGAATGTGCGCGCCAGCTGGTTCAAACGCCTCCTCGCGACGATCTTCCGCGCCGCTGCCTTTGCCGGCGAAATCAGCTAGCGCCCACGCCGTAGCCATCAGCGAGCGCCACGTACGTACGCACGGTACGGCGTCGACTGCGAGGCGCTGCGCCGCTCCCCTGCTCAAGTGTGTTGTTCTGCATCGTTGGGTTTGGCGGCGTCGGCAAGACTGCTCTGCGCTGGCGGCTGGCCACGGAGGTGTTGGAGGCAAAATCCCCGCGAGCCAGGCAATGGGTGTACCTGGCTCCGCCGTCCGAGCCGACCATATTAGACCTCACGGAATTGCTCGTGCAGCTCGACTCATCTCATCTCGTGACTACTGGGCTCGGTTCTGTTGGATTCTGTCAATTAATACAAACGTACGTACTATGGGCTCGAGCCTGTGATCAGGAGAGGTGGCGAGTGCCTGAACTGAACCCGATCATGATGGCTCGGCACGATTACTGCCGGCCAATGCGCGGTTCAGTCAGTGCGCCGTGGAACGGCTGCTTCTGCCTTTGCCCGCCCTCCAGGTGTCCGAAGCGCGATGGAGACCACGTGATTGCTATGCTCGCAACAGAGGAGGAACACGCGACGTGCCTCACCCACATGATTTCAGGTCAGCAGCAGTCATCTCTGGCTCGCATTTGAAAAGTGACAGGTCCAAGCAATTTGTTGGAGGCCTACGTACAGACCTACAGGCCCAAATAGTCATAATCGGCCCATTTTAGTAAACACGGTTACCTCAGGCTCAAAAGAACCAAAACCTTTTTCATGCAGTCTGTCTTGGCGCGGGACAAGATTCCAGACAAGAACAAAATATATTTTTGCCCAAAACACATTTTCAAAATCAGATCTCTATAAGTATGTATGCCCTCTTGTCATCAACTGGGTTTCCCGCAGGATTTCACAATTTGCAGGGAAGAATGTTTTGTAAAAGAAATGAAAAAAAAATAGAAGGGTAAAGAGTGATGCTTAGTTTCCTACCCGTGTTAACTCTTGATCAAAATGGCTTAGATAAATAACCTTCATCTGGCGCGGCTGGTCCGCCCACTTCAAAAGACTATAACCAAGAGCTTGGCGAGCTCCAAAGTTGGGTGGGCCGACGTAAAACTCGAAGCTCGTGAGCTAGCTCAGCTCGTTCTCTACTCGGCTCGGCTCGACGATTTTTAAAACAAGCCCAACTCATGTTTCAGCTCGTTACAAAAAAGAGCCAGCTCGCAATTCCATGCGCTACCGGGTCTGGCCTGCGGCGGCGCTTATCATTCCAGGCAACAAACAAAGGAAAGCAAGGAAACTGATGAGCTCAACATCTTACAACATGCGGACCTTGTCTCTGAACTTGCGTCATTTGAGGTACAAGCTAGCATATATTCCATTCCAATACGAACAATAGAGGCAGCATATATCCTTTTCTAAAACGGAAGAGAGAGGCAACATATATATCCCATGCGTGCAAAAGAAAAGGAGCCGGGCACCCCGCTGGAAGGATTAAAGGCTGAGATTTGAGAAGACTGGTATAGCACGAAAAGAATAAAGCCTCCTGAAACGTCAATATAAATACTAGTCCAAAGCGCTAACATTTCGCGCGAGATGGCATCTCAGGAAAACTAACAGCCACATTCCACAACTCCAGGAAGAGAAACGGTGCCTCAGAGTCTTGTGGGTATTGTTGAGAGCAGCTGCTGGCTGGTGAGACTGAGACCACTTAGATCAACGTGATCACCTGCAGCTAATCTCTAGCTAGCATTCACCCGTCTCGTGAGGGGCCATGGAGGGCGCCGCCCAGTCCCTGTTGAGCAATGCTGGGCAGCTGCTGGCTTCGGAGTATCGGCAGCTCAGAGGCGTCGGAGGCGACGTCTCTGAGCTGCGCGACGATCTGGCCGCCATGAACGCCCTCCTCCTCATGCAGTCCGAAGCCAAAGACGGCGTCGTGGACCCCTTCATCAAGGAGATTATGAAGCAGGTGCGCGAGCTCGCCTACGATGCGGAGGACCGCATCGACCTCTACCGCCTCCGCATCAAGGGCCGCCCCGGTGACGGCGTGTTTGCCAGGTTGAAGCACCTTTTGCAGACGCTCTCATCGCGCCGCGGCCTCGCCGGCGATATCAGGGCCCTCCGCGCCCGTGCCATCTCCATCAGCGAGCGCCACGCGCGGTACGGCGTCAACCGCGAGGCGTTGGGCTGGTCCCCTGCTTCATCTGCGGCTCCCATGCTGACGGCGTCTGCACGTGCGCAACTCCTCGGCCGTGCCAACGATGACGCTGGCCACCGCCAGGTCGTCGGCATGGAGGACCAAGTCGACGACCTGGTCAAGCGGCTCAAGGCATCTGCAGGGGCAGATCAGCGTCGACGCAAGGTGTTTTCCATCGTTGGGTTTGGAGGCGTCGGCAAGACTACGCTGGCCATGGAGGTGTGCCGGCAGCTGGAGGCGGACTTCCCGTACCAGGCGTTCGTCTCCGTGTCGCAGGCTTTCGAGCCAACCAGGGACCTCAAGGGGCTGCTCAAGCGCATGCTTGAGCAGATCGTCATGCCTAAGGAGAAAGGCATCGTAGAAGCAGCGTCTCTTGATGGCACCGACAGCATGGAGGTTCATCAGCTGGCCAAGAAACTCGAGGAGGGACTCAAGGACAAGAGGTATACATCATGCATCTACACAACTAGTACTATGGTACTGTGGACAGATGGAACATTTTTTGTTGAAGTCATTTTGTTCTTGATTTGAATTAAAAATATTTTTAAAAACTTCTTAAACTCCAGCATGAATCTTGCAGCTCGAGCTGTGAATCACATTAAAACTTTACGGAAGGAATCTTTACTCTATTTTCTCTTCTCATTTCTACTTTCCAAACATTATTACTACCCTTTAATCTAGGGCACATGCTTTATGAGAATATTTTCTTTATTTGGGATAAAAATATTGTTTTCCTCCTCTGAAAAACTCGCCTTTTCTGACTCTAAACCAATTGTGGCTCAATTTACTGAAGTTTGTATTCTTTATTTTTGGCATATAAGTTGAATTCGAAGCTCATATTTGGATGATATTAGTCGAACAACCCATGCTAAAATAAATTATAACATATTCTACTAATATTTACATACTTTAATTGAAATTAACAATACATACATACATACATACATACAAAATAACATAAGAAAATATGTTACAATTATTTAACATAGTCCTTTGTGTAAGCTATCATCACTTAAAACTTAAGCTTCTTATTCAACCTGTATATCGAGAAATAAAGAAAAAAATAAACTACAATAGGGGAGTAGTAAAGCGAGCCTAGGTCTGTTTCAGGCATAAAGAGTTAAATGTCTAAATGAGTAAAATATGCTCTTTGGGAGAAATCTGTTACATTTGACGTGACACTTTTGAAATAAACTTAATTTTAAGCTTTCATGCTTTACATTTTAATGTTAGCATGAGACTATAAACATGATTAATGAAAAAAAGATGTATTATTTTTCATTACATGTTCGAACGATCTTTTGCATATGCATGTGCTGTCTAGACTTGCAAGAAAGAACACAAGTGGGACTACATTATTTTATATGCATGCGGTAACCCTCTTCTGCAAGTTTAACTGAGCTAACTTTATATATACGATTAAAAGGTACCTCATTGTAATAGATGATGTATGGCTAATACGAGCATGGGAGGAAATCCAATCAGTGTTGCCAGAGAACAACTGCGACAACATAATCATAGTGACCACTCGAATGGAGAATGTGGCAAAAGCATGCAGCCCTGCTAGTGTTGGCCAAGAGTTGATCCATCATATGCAACCCCTCAAGTTCGAAGATTCTAAAGGGTTGTTCCTCAGCAGAGTGTTTGGCTCCAAGGATGCCACTTATCCTATGGAGCTTGAAGAGGTGATGTGCAATATTATAAAGAAGTGTGGTGGAATTCCATTGGCAATTGTTAGCATTGCTAGTGTTTTGACAGGCTTTAAGTCACCTGGACAAACAGATAAGTGGCATACTATATGCAAATCCATTGGTTCTCAAATGGAGAGCAACCCCACCCTTGAGGGAATGAGACACATAGTCACACTCAGCTTCAACCACCTACCGCATGAGCTCAAAGGTTGCATGATGTACTTTAGCATTTTCCCAGAGGATTATGCTATCAAGAAGGGTCGACTCTTGAACAGATGGATCGCCGAAGGATTGGTCTCGAAGCAGCGGGGCTTGACAATGATAGAGGCTGCAGAATCCTACTTGGATGAGCTGTTGAGTAGAAACATGATTGAAGAAGACCGTAGTGACCTGCTGGAAACTAATGTACGGTCGTATCGGGTGCACGATATGCTTCTGGAGGTCATGATGTCCAGGTCCCTAGAGGCTAACTTTGTTAGCCTGCAAGGAGGGCCATACGACGAGCTGTCATACGACAGGATTCGTCGCCTCTCCATCCATGGCAGCGTGAAAGGCCCATACTCTCCATCCAAGCGAAAGTCAGCTGGTCACCGAGGCATGGAGGAGGTGAACATGCAACATGTTCGATCACTGAGCATATTCCACTCCAAAGGGCACAAGTTCCTTGATCAACTAGGCAAGTTCACTCTCCTCAGGGTGCTTGACCTGGAAGATTGCGCGGGTGTAACAAATAAGCATGTGAGGTACGCCTGTCGGTTGCACCTACTCAAGTACCTAAGCTTCAAGAGTACAAACATCAGCGTGATGCCTCCTCAGATTGATAATCTGAAGCATCTACAGATCCTTGATGTAGAGAACACTCTCCTTGATGACCTACCAAAAACTGTCACAAAGCTAGAGAGGCTCGAGTGCCTTTGGATCTCCAAGAAAGACGGAAGGAGTAACTGGGCATTGCCCCGAGGGATCAGCAAGG
This sequence comes from Eragrostis curvula, assembly GCA_007726485.1. Classification (NCBI taxonomy): domain Eukaryota; kingdom Viridiplantae; phylum Streptophyta; class Magnoliopsida; order Poales; family Poaceae; genus Eragrostis; species Eragrostis curvula. The sequence continues at coordinate 52,487,148 of CM017442.1, forward strand.
TGAAGGCACTACGAGGTTTGACTGATGTTTGTCTTGGAGATGATGCCGAAGTTGCTCAGGAAGTGGGTGAACTTGAACAACTACAAAATTTATCTTTGACTATCCAGACCAATCGTACGGATGTTCTCCAACAGCTTGCCTTGTCTTTAAGTAAGAGGTACTCTCTCCAATATCTCGTCATGGAAAGAAGAAAACAAGATGACGGCATAAGTGAACAGAAGGTACTAAACTTTCTCCATGACCTACCAGCACCACCTCCACTTCTTCGGGTCTTTTCAATCTATGGCGAGATTGATGGGTTACCCAGCTGGGTCGGGTCCCTCGCATGTCTTACTGACTTCACCATTGTCTCTAGAAGCCTTGATGTTGACCAGTTATTTAGTGTAATGCATCAATTGCCAAACCTAAAGACTTTGGATGTGGAGTTGGATGAAAACTCCAATGATGAGGTAGCTGCACGCACAAGCCAAAAATTTGCGGTGCTCAGTCACTTTAAATTTTCAAGTCCTTTGCCAAATGCCATCTGTTTTGAGGAAGGATCCATGGAAATGCTTGAGCAGCTTGTACTGGGTATTCGTAGCTACGAGTTGGAGACTACTACTAGCCTCACTGGCATGAAGCACTTGAGCAACTTAAAAAAGGTTACGATCGAGGGTCACAAGGACAGCCCTGCAATGAACCATGTCCTGGGACAGCTGAAGGCTTGGAATGATGGACTCCCTAAGCCACTCCAGATTGCCGTGAAACCTTGGTGAGTGTTGTTGCTTTCTATCGTTATTCGGAAGAGGAAAGTCCGTTCATTCTTCTTGTTGAATATGTATCCTTATATGAGCTGCTTTCCCTTTTGAATGTACTTTCATAATTTTATTTCCCTAGCTTGTTACTGAGTGTCAGAATAAAGCATGTATTTTATTTTTGTGACTTCAGATTGAACTCATTGTGTAATAAAGCTTTTTTTGTATGTGACATTGTCGTCTTGTGTATACTAATATGTCCGATTGTACACATGCATGCATATATTAGTCATGGATTATAGTTTTCTCTCTTCTTTTGTCTGCAAGGACACCCGTTAATTACCTCGGAGTGTTGGTATCCTGCATTTTCTTTTTCCCCGTTGAACGAGGCTTATGTGCGGTCTTGGTGATTGCTCTCTTCTCCCTCTGATGAGCGGCCCGACAATCCGTAACCTTACCGTAGGCAACTAAAACTACATCCTCCTTTATGCATTCATCACTGTCTCAAATCATCAGTTCTCCTTGCCGCAGCGGGCGTCGCAACACAGGTTGACGTACGTCTACTGTCAATCAATCTACATCGACGGGGAGAAACAGGAATAATCTCTTGACTCATCTCCAAAAGTAAGGGAAACCCAACGACGGCAAGGCAGCCCGCTGCCTTCGCTTGACTACTGGGCTGGGCCGATAATAGTGCGACGCTGGAATCCAATCCACGATGCACGTACGTGGGTCCAAGGGAGGCACACGGCCCGAACCAACCTGCTTGCGACTCTGCGCGCCCGACCGACAGGCAATCATCGAGGAACAGAGCAGAGCAGTGCAGAGCAGGGGAGAGCCGCGCACACATTCAGGTTCAGGGCGTGGAGATGCGAGAGAGCACTCCACTTGGATTGCAAGTGGAAATGACAGGAGGCGAGCGGGGGACAAAAGTCGCGCGCGATCGAGTCCAGCACGGTGGGAACCACGATGGCCACCATACAGCCTCTCCTCTGCCTTGGATGCGTTGGATACTGCTGGCTGCTCGCGGAGTACACGTACCGGCAGCTCCGCGGCGTCGTGTCAGCGGCCAAATCGCTGAGCTGCGCGCTGATATGGACACCATACATGAACGCCCTCCTCCTCATGCAGTCCGATCGAGGCCAGCGACGGCGCTGCGGACAGGCCACTTCGTTCGGGTGTGGATGAAGCAGTCGCGCGAGCTCGCCTACAATGCAGTGATCACCGGCGCCGCGCGCATCAACAGCCGCCCAGCTGACGTCGTGCCCGCCCCGCCACCTGGTTAAAAAGCCTCCTCGATCGCGACGCTCTTCCGCCCAGCTGCCTTTGCCGGCGAAATCAGCTAGCGCCCTCCACGCCCACGCCGTAGCCACCAGCGAACTCCACGCACGGTACCGCGTCAGACTGCGAGGCGCTGCGCCGTTCCCCTGCTCCTGTTTTACCTACCGCTGCGATGCTAATTATTGGTAACAGCGTCCGCACCTGCGAATGCGCTCAGCCTTCCGAACGATCGATGGCCCGCGGCTCTTGTTGCTGCTGCTGACAGACAAAATCGATCCGGCTGCCTCCGCGTTTGTTGTTCTCTTTGCCTTGGGTCGGCGGCTGATTGCTGGATACTAATCCGTAGCTCTGCTCTTGCTCGATCGGTGATCTGATATCGAAGTAGTGGCAGGCGAATTGAGTCCTCTCCCCTGTCATCGATCTTGCATGCTGTGCAGCTAGTGAAGAATCGAAGTGCCGTTTCATGTCATTGAGCTGCGATTGAGCTTGTTAGCCGCGAGCCTGCTCGTAGGGCACAATTCCGATTACACAGCCAAGTTCAAATTATCTTTTGAACTCACAGCGTAATTGAGCTCTTTTTTTTTCGTATTTCCTTCACAAGGAAGAAAGAAAGGGTTTATTACAAAAGATCCTAAAGGTCAAAGCAAAAACCAAAAGGAAAAAAAGAGCGCGCAGCCAACTAGCCGAGCCAAGCCTGCACAACTACTGAGCCGAGCCTTCAGCTTCGCCAAATGACGTGATGAGCTGCTGAAGCTTCCAGAACCTCAAGGACGCCCACATGTTGGCTTCTTCCATAATCTCCTGCGCGAGCGCGACCGGTTGGAGCGCTTGGAAATAAAACACACGCTTGTTTCTTTCTTTCATAAGCCTCCAGGCGAGCAGGATATATGACATGGGTGTCAAACAAGGACGTTTCTCTTTGAAACTCAACTATTTTATCAAGCTAGCATTGACCTGTTAGATGGAGTAGAAACCCTAACCATAGTCCTTCTTGCGACAAATTTCTAACATAGCTAAAATTGATTGGACAAATTTCTCACCGCGTCTGTCAATTTGAATGTGTGATGAATCATCATTTATCGGAATGCCATATTGAAATAATCAATTTTATAAGTATCATGCGAAAATTAATAATTGTGGCAGCTGGCTGACAAAGATACATGATCGAAATAAAGAACATGCAAGTACGGTGTAAGGGCTAGAATAAAATATGAATAAAAAACAATATAAAATAATAAATATGATATGAACTCAAGATATTTAAAATGTATTATTTTCTTGTCACTCTGCTGAATAGTTACAGATTATGTCAATCGTAATATACATGTATCTTTTATTAAACCAAGCAAATGGAAGAGAAATGGTGCTTTTCTATGCAATTTTAATAATATAAAACTCCTCCTTTTTTTCATACTTGTTTCGTTATGCTCTCGCTGCATATTATGATCCATCTTAGAACATGCTTCTGTTTCTTTTTTTTCAAAAAAAAAAGGACACATAACATGATTTCAGCATAAGAAAGACACAACACAAATAAAAGATATGTAATGCACTTTTAGGAAATAAACAATACCTACTAATTTTCTTGATTAGCCTATAGTGACGAAATTGTTATTTTTTGTTCACATCTCTCGCCTCTTGCACTCTTAAGCTCTTTGCAACAATATGTCTTTGCCACAGGAGACCTTGGATGAATATTTTGAGATTTTTATAATTGTTTGTATACTCAATTTTATTGTGGGAATTTTTTAGGCTTGAGAGCAAATCGCGGTGGCTCCTTTTTTTTTCAATCTATCTGTTATATATATAATTGACGAGAAAAATGAGCCACCACATACGCTATAAAATACTAGAAATTCCCACATTAATCCGAGAAAATAAGAAGAGAAAATTACCCACCACTGCCATTATGGAAAAAATGTCATGAAACCCCCTATAAATATTTATAAAATAGTTAATTTTGTAATAATAAAAAATAGCCAAAAATACCCCTCACACCTATTTCTAAATTACCCACTGTGCCATTATGAGTCAAAAAATTGCTAAATTCGGAATAATAAAAAATAGTCAAAAATATCCCTCACACCTATCTTTAAATTACCGACCATGCCATTATAAGTCTAAAAATAACAAAATTTGGAATAATAAAAATAGCCAAAAATACCCTTAATTCGTAATTTACCCACCAAACCGTTATGAGTCCAAAAATATCTAAATTTGGAATAATAAAAATAGTTAAACATACACTTAATTCCTATTTCTAGATTCCTCACTTTTCCAAATTTGGGTTAATAAAGAAATATATTTTAATATTCCAAACACAAATAAAAATATTCAAATGAAAATGAACATTATTACAATTTCTCTATAAATTGTTTGGAAATAAACCTTCAAAAAAGCACATGAAAAATACAAACAATAATAATTTAAAATTATATCCTGACTTAAAACTTGACATGCAATGTAGCTCTCATTTGGGTCCAAAGTCCTCCTTGGCCCAGATATAATTTAGTTGAAACATGAGTTGCAATGCATTATTTATAAATGTGTAATGCCTTAATGGTTAAACACTAACAATATTTATCTTCAATAAGTAAATAAGTAACAAACATGTATATGCATGTGTATCAAAAAGGGAAACAAAGCAAAATAATTGACAAAGTGTAAAGAGCACTTTTATGTGACAATATTATGGAACTTTAAGACCATACACTCATAATTTTTGGAAAATAATCTCAATATATAAACATATATGATAGTTAAAGTTTAGATAAGTCTAATATTGTGGTTAAATAAATATACATATGTGATAGGAAAACTATCAAAAATCTTATCAATATAGTCTAAATTATACTCATTTCTTACTTAGTAAATATGGTGTCAAATTTACGTAGTATAAATATATCAACAAATGTATCCCTCGAGTCAGGATGGCGCTTAAACAGGGGCACCAAACCCAATACAAAACCTTGAGCGACCACATAACGATTGAACTTCGATGATGCATGTGAGCACGATCCATCTATTTGCATGGGACCGCAATAATATAACACATATATCTTTATAATTTTTTTTATTAAACTCATGCAGCAATATGAAAATAATTTAACAAATCTAGCCGTGCAAATGCGCGAGCAGCCATACTAGTTATCTTAGTATTTGAAAGGAAAAAGAAGCCATCACGTTCGCTCTTAAGGCCACAAAATTTCCACATTAATCCGTAAAAAAGAAAAGATATCTGCCATTGGATTTAATGATGATTTGATGGTCTAGATTAAACCAAAGAATCCTTGCCGATTGCAATTCAAAATAGCTAAAATTCGGAATAAATAAATAAAGAAAACACTTGCTCAGATCGTTCTAAAAGATGTAGTTCGAACAACAACAAAAAAAAAAGGAGTCCGTAAGAAATTGCTCCAGTACCACTAAAATCAAAGGGGGTTTGCCCCTGTACCATTATGTTTTGTTGGATTTCTCTTTTAGCACTGGATTTCACACAAATATTCTCCGTCTAGCACTGTTTCATTGGATCTAGAACCAACGGATCAGAATAGGCACGAAATCGTCCATCCGTTAATCATTGCCCATCGCCGTTAGCAAATCAATCTTCTCCGGCGAGCACGCCCAACGACATGGATCGTGGAGGGACTGTTGGAATTATAGTGTTAAGTGGGCTGCATACTCTAGGCTCGTTAGGAAATTTTCAATAATTCCTGAAAATCTTAAAGGACCATCTATGAGTGGTGGGAGTGCATCCTTTAGTCCCACATTGCATATCTAGGCGGAGGAGGACCAACTTAAATAGATAGTTGCTCTACTCATTCTTACAAGTGTGTGGATGAGAGGAATAAAGGAAAAACACACGCGCGCTCGCTCGCCTCGCCGGGCGGGGCTTGGCTTGGGCGCAGCCGCGCATCACCTGCGTGAATGGTCCGCCAAAATCCGGCCCGATGCCTTGCGGGTGTGCGGCTTCCTTTTGCAGTTTTTCTTTTTCGTGTCCAATACGTTTTTATTATGGAAACCGACTCGGTTTTGGGATGCCTTAACCCTAGCTGTTCTCCCTCTATAAATACGTACGGGTCGCCGCCACCAGAACATACCTCAACATGAGTTAGGGTTTTGCCTCTTCCTCTTGCTGCGCCGCCGCTTGTAGTCTGCCCTATTCCGATCGTCGGCGTGCACCGATGAACGGGAGAGCAGGTCTCCGGAACCATCGTCCTCTGAGCTCCTGCATCGGGAGAGGGCGAATAAGGTTTTTGGGAAGGGCTCTGCGCGACTGCTCGATCACTTCCACCACGGCTCGTCTTCCTCAACGCAACGACGGTCCTGCTCGTCGTTGACTACAACGACTTGTGAGCCGCTCCGTCGCCGCTGCATCGACCGTCGTCGTCGTCACGCCTGCTGCATCGCCAACCGCCACGGCTTCTTCCTCGTCTCCTCTGAACGATCAGTACGTACTTTCTGGAACTATGTCTTTCCTATATGCCTACTTGATCCATGCTTGTACGATAGTACTGCGAAGTATGATAGATCTTGCTCTCTTTACTGTGGTTTTAGACTTATCTAAATCTTGCGTAGACTTGTCTAGTTTAATCTGCAACTTGTTCATCATGTTCATGTTTTATTTCTGAACTAGTATGGCGGCCCGCGCATTTGCGCGGCTAGATTTGTAATTATTTATCAATTATATACAATGCAAAGGAGTAATTAAAAGTGTATGCCATCTGTAGATTGATTGCAGATTAAGTATTCTTCATATTTTACTTCAAAATAAATAGGTTAATTCGTGTTGATGATTATTTTAGTTATCATTTTAATGTGTATAGTGCAATTAAGATTATTTCAGCCTAATCTTGAATATTTTTATTTTCATGCACCAAAGAGGTTACCGATACATATACATTGGCATGGTTGTGTATAGTGCAAATATTTCAGCCGATCTTGAATTTTGTTTATTTTGCATGTACCAAAGACGTTTCCAATACATATACATTGGCATAGTAAAAGTTGACTACTACATACAAATAAAATGCTTGGTTCATTTAGAAGGCTTCAGGGTTACTTGTTGCAGTCGTAAATCATAATTTTCCTAATGAGTTCAATCAAATGTAATTCCATAGCCATTGCTTGGTTGGTTTTACTAAGATAATCAAGCTTCCACTTGCTCAGTTGTTTGTTTTGTGGTCCATACTAAGCTCTTTACGAAGTCAACCCTGTTGATCCATAACAAATTTTGTTGCCATCGTAAACCTTGTTCTGACCCCCTTATCGCTATGTATGCACACTCTTCTCCTTTGGGATCACTGCTTAATTCCCTATTTGTTAGAGATATTGGTACCAGATACCAATCAAATTAGCACCCATGATATAATTTTGACAGGCTAGTGTTCTTAATTTTTCCCAGCATGTGCGCAGCATGCTGCCCTTCAGCCCTTGTATACATTGCTTCCATCGTTCTCTTTTCTTCCTTGGCGTGGTAATATGTCAAGTATAATATAAAGCACGAAAGATGATTTTTGCCATTCATCAGTAGTATTCCAATGTGTCAACAACAACTTTCAATCACAACTCGATCTATTTGTATCAGAAGAAAAAACCGGCAGGTAAAAAAGGGAAAAATAGATGAGTAGTCAACCTGTCATTGCAGTCATCGCTCGTGTTAGGCATCGCCCAGCAGAAACAACCATGCTTTCTGCCTTTGCGTTCATGTTTGATGGGCTCGAGTTCAACCATCTTCGTGGATACAACCAATAAGCTCATCATCAACGGAAGGATGTTTATTCTCGCCTCTCGGCTGTGTTGCCATGCACGGTGCTGGACGCACCTGGTCCTGCAGCTTCTCCTTGGCTGCAGACGCGAATGTTCAGCATAGTTCTCCACTTTCCCCTACTTGCAAGGCAATATGTGTTGTCCGTGTGTACCGTGTGTGGGCGTGCGCCTTCGCTTGAGGTTCACCGCAATATCGTTTGTTTCCTGTCCTGCCCAGGTTGTCTTGTCATCTCGCTCCCAATGGATTCCGTGCCACTGCGCTCGAGCGGCCTGCTATGGCCGGGAGACATCGGCACATCGCGGAACATGGGTTACGCTGGGAATTGTTTTTGTCGCTCGAAGCTAATGGTTGTGCCGTCCAATCTGCGGTACCTGCGACCACGATTGATGCATCTTGCAACGGTTGACATCTGAGACCTCTCACAGCCTCAACAGAAGTAGCGCTCACCATGAAACGCCGTGCAATCACAATCTCGCCGACAGGATGAAGATTTCGCCGTTTCGTTCCCACAAAATTAAATCCCCCTTCTTCGTCCCATTGTCAATCCAATCTTATAGTCTCGCAAAAAAATCCAATCTTATATATATGCAAAAAAATTAAATGTCCGAATCAATCTAAAGGTTAAGAGTCCTGCCTGTAAATATTAAAACATTTGAAGGGTATTTTGGGCTAATTATGTCATAATTAGCTATTAAAACATTTTTAGCTATTTTTTATATGAATTTAATTATTTTTTGGACTTATAATGGCATGGTGGGTAAGTTAGAAACAGGTGTAAAGTGTATTTTTGAATATTTTTTATTTTTCCGAATTTAGCTATTTTTTTACTCATAATGGCATGGTGGGTAAAATTGAAATAGATGCGAGGGGTATTTTTGGCTATTTTTATTATTCCGAATTTAGCTCTTTTATAAATATTTATAGGGGGTTTTGTAATAAATTTCTCATAATGGCAGTGGTGGGTAATTTTCTCTTCTTATTTTCTCGGATTAACGTGGGAATTTCTAGCATTTTAGAGCGAACGTGATGGCTCCTTTTCGACGTCAAATATATATATAATAGATTAAATTAAACCTAAAAATGCTTATATATCCAACAGGGCAGCGAATCGATCTCTAGATCTTGTGGATTGAGAGCAGCAGCAACCCACCATGTCGATCACCCTCGATGCAGAAGGGGCCGAAAAATCCACATGCTAACTCGCCGCCGCCGTCACTGACTGCCATGCAATCTCAAGCAGTCGATTGCCCTTCCACCTCTCAAATCAGTATCCGGATCCTATGACTGGAACCATGCGCCTGAAAGAGAGGACTGGCAAAAGCTTCCAACGAAGAGGAGGTGAGAAAAATAGTGCTACCTCAGCAAAACGGTTCAGTTTGAGTGCTACGAGAGCAATTTTGCCATACAACTATGTACGCTGTTTCTTTTCCAACGCTGCTATAGAGATGACCGAAACATCCGACAGCTAGCATTCCTAGTCGTCCAAGCCGAGGGAAAGCGCGTCACGGCGTCCGCAGGATGACGCGAGTCTCTACGCAAGATGTACGCTGCTCTGTACGCGAGCTGCTGCCAAAGGCCGAGGTACTGCAGGCCTAAGCACATGATCTGTGTGTCGATCATGTCAAAACAAGCAAACGTGGCACAGAAAATAAGAATAAATCAGCATGATCAACTAAGACTTTGACATCCTTAATCATGTCAAAACAAACAAACCTGGCCCAAAAAATAAGAACACATCAACATGATCAACAACGATATCGCAGCATCTCCGCCACAAAGTATATCTGATTACAATTGATTTCCCAGGATTAGGTACTTGAGCATGTCAGATCTGAAGATAGTTGGGCTCAGTTTAGGCTTGTACGTTAGCTTTGGTCACCATAGTGTATTCCATCGATTCGTTCACTCATGTCGCCAGCCGCGCCGTCCAGCGGTACCGGAGTCGGTGTTTGGAGTCTGACTTGAAGCATTTCCGTTTCTTTTCATTCCTCTCACAATGGGCACCATCTCTAATGCTTCACAAGGCCAGTATTAGGCAAGAAATTGTGACAAAGGAAAATGAAAACAAAATTGTGTCAATAAGGGAGAAGTGTCTAGCCTACACGCCACCCCCCCCCCCCCCCCCCCCCCTCCCCGAGCTCTGCCCTGATGCTCGACGCAGCTGGCCCAACGCCGCCACCACCCTGCCCCCTCTCGCACCCGCCGTCACCTACCACCCGATTGCTCTAGCCAGTACCTGGCCCTACACACCACCTGCCCCTGTCGCACCTGCCACTCGGTCGCTCTAGCCAGTGCCTGGCCCCGTGCGACGCGTCGGCCACCATGGCCCTATCTCATCCGTCATTGCGATCGAGGGGTTCCCCGGCCCGTGCACGGCTCTGTCGCATTGCTTATGGGCCCACGTGCCCGCAGTGTTGTGCCTCGCGCCCTGCACATATACGCGCCTGCCATACTTGCATCGCCGCGCTCCACACCGCTGCATGTACAGGCCGGCCGCACTCCGTGCACCTTGCTCCGACGATCATGGAGACGTGCACCTTGCTCCAACGAGCATCGAGAGAAAAGGATAGAGAGGTGTGAAGAAGATATGGTTTTATATGACGTATGGCATAGTGACACACAGAAAATACAAGAGATAGGATTTGTTCAATCTCGGTGCCACCCAATGGGCATTGAACACAACTAGATTTGTTCAATCCCTTAGACTAACTCCAACAGAAGGAGCTACCTAAACCTCCTAATAGATGCCCAAAGGAACGAAAGGTCTCCACTCAAAAGCTTCCATCTCCAACAGACATCCTTTTGTTCATCCTGCGCCGCCGCGTCCGCAAGCGCCGACGCGATGCACCCGCTCTTGCGCCGCCGACGACGAATTTGAGTCATCGACAGCTCAGGGAGGGAGGGAGGGAGGGAGCTGCACGAGCTCCGCCATGGCGTTGCGTCTCGCCGTCCAAGCGCTGTTCGCGACGAGCCTCTCACCCGCCGAACCCACATCCCCGCTCCCAAACAAGCCGCCGAGCAGCGTCCAGCAACAGCCCCAGGGCCAGGGGCCAGCAGCAGCAGGCGGCTCGCCGCGATGGCGAGCGCGGCGCTCCTGGCGCCGCAGCTGCTGTCGCCCTTGGCTGCGCGCGGCGACGGCGCGTTCGACGGGGCGTTCGACCTGAGGATCATCATTCCGGAGGAGTCGAGCACGGAACCTGCTGCGGGTGAAGCGGCTAATCGACGCGGGAGCAAGCTCCTGGTGCGAGGAATCAAAGGGGGAAGGACGGGCACGAGGAGGATGGGCGCAGCGGGGAAGGACCCGCGGGCCGCCGTCGCTGCCCCCGCGCCGCGCCATGCAGCGCTCGCGCCGCCGACCCAGCCCCACGCGAAGCCTCCTGCGCAGCACTCGCGCCGCCGCCCCGGCCCGCGCGAAGCCTCCCGCGCCGGTGCCGGCGCCGCCGCGGCCGCGGCCTCGCCACTCGCCGCCGTCCCCTGCCCCCGTGCCGTCTCGCCGCCGCCACTCGTCGCCCTTGGCCCCGGCGCCTCCGCCGCCCCTGCCCCCGGCGCCGGCGCCGCTGCCTCTGCAGCCTCGCCCCTCGCCCCTGGCGCGAGGAGGACGACGTGCGCGGCGTCGAAAGAGGGAAGAGGTCGCGGCGCGAGGCTCCCTAGCGCTCGGTCATGGGGGCAAGTGTTGCTCAAAATAGGTAGGTGTTTAGGTTTTCTGTTGGAGACAATTTTTGTATGTTTTTGAACTCATTTTTGGTGTAAAGGACCCTAAAGATCCTCTGTTAGAGTCAGTCTTATATGACCATTTAAGGGACTTTTATCTCAAATTTTTGGAGATGCTCCAAGGGGCTGTTGAGTCACAGTGCAACCAATGATTTGAACAGAGGTTCAATCGCGCGTGGAAGCAGGAGTCCATCTGGATCTTGATGTGGTACATGAGTTTAGAAATCTAGAAATCTTCATGATCACTGCACGACACTTTATCCAATAACAAGTTGAAATCCTAATAAAGCGTAATAATCACTATGTAATTTTCTATCTCAATATTTTATTAAGGGACACAACATCAAAAAATAACAAGAAAACAAATCTATAATAGTATTTTACAATTCAATGGGTTTATGAAAAAGATAGAATTTCTGAAAGTTCTTAGAACATAAATATAACTCCAAAATCATTTAAACAGTGCTAGAACAAAAAATAGTATAACAAAATTATGTAAAGACTAGAGTAACAAGCCTTGCCGCGCAATATGCGCGGGTCATCATGCTCTGTGTGTGTGTAGATATATAGTACAGAGTCACGTGATAGGCAACGCCGCTGGGCACCGTGGATCCCAGTCAGGTCCTCTAACCTGTTTCGTCTTTCACCACTACGCACCCCAGATGTCAAGCATGTCGATTTGGAGGCGTGCGGGAGTGGCTGTTACTCGACTCCTGAACGGGAGGGCGAGCTTGTTTCTACGTCTACCTCGATCTGATGGGGGGAGACGAGTCCCAGGTGTGTACGGCGACGAAGGAGTCTGTTCCAAGTACGTGAAGTGGAGGTATGATCAAAGCAATCTCTTGGCAAGAGGTATAAGCTCAGCTCCTAAGGTTTTTCGTGGTCTCGCGGGTCTTTCGCTGGTTCCCGGTTTTGTTGAATTCGCGTATTGCGGTGGGGATGACATAGGGGAGACCGGTGAGGACTCTACCCACCCGAAGCCGCAAGCGGAAACGATGAGATCGGATCCACATAAACCTGCAGTTATGGAAACCTTAGCCGGCGAGACGAGGGTGAAGGGAGAAACCATGGCGCCTGTGTCCTCAGCGGCGGCCAAGGCGCGCAGGCTAGCACAGATGCAAGAGAAGGAGAGATCGCATGCAGGGGACAATGCAGAGAAGCGTGTTGAAAAATCTAGTGCAGGCTTGCAGGATGCAGAGGATGTCCCCTCTAGTGAGATGGTTTTGTACAATAAACCTGCTGAAGCACCGATGGAAGAGGAGCTAGATGATGATGTCTTTGAGGTTGATCTTGGCGAGATGGAGGAGACCAAAAATAAGTGGTGGGCAATAGCACGATACTACTCGAGCAAAGCATACAATGTTCGTGGCTTGTTTGCAGAGATGAGTAGGCACTGGGGGTTAACAGAGGAAATCCAGGCCAAGAATCTGAACTTGAATAGGTTTATGCTGGAATTTAATTCAGAGAAGTTGTTCAAGTATGTAACCATTGGTGGTCCATGAAAGCATAAGGGGGATGCACTCATTGTGGTGCCCTATGATGGGTGGAGTAAGCCTTCTGAGGTGTGCATTGAGTCTATCTCCCTTTGGGTGCGTATCCATGATATGCCTCCTGCAATGATAAAAAATGAAGCACTTGTCAAGTGCCTGGGAGAGAACTAGGCCGAATTATTCAGGTGGGCGAGGCAGTAAAGAACTATCTGAGGCTGAAGATCGACATGCCGCTAGCAGAACCGTTGAAGCCGAAGCTTAAGATTAAGCCGAAGGGCAGACCTGTGATGGAGTTTGATGTGAAGTATGAAGGCGTGCCGCATTTTTGCTTTGAATGCGGAAGGATTGGACATGATGATAGAGAGTGTCCAGATGAAGGACTGAATGGTGACAATCGTTTTGGCACAGACCTGCGCGCATCCCCTCAAAAGACCTTTGAGGTCAGGAACTTCACTATCCCGGTTGCCACGCCTAGCGCTGCTAAGGCGTTGAATTTCAGTGGCTCGCAGAGAGATAGAGTTCTATCAGCCGGGAGCTGGCCCCATCGACCAAATAATGAGAAAAGGAGGCAACTTGAAGCGGGAAGTGGAGGACCAACAGTTAATCAGGAAGCAGATGTTAAGAAGCTACCAGTTGCTGTTCCTCCAGAGATCAGCAATGAACTAGCAAAATGTGTAAGTGACATGAAGGTTGATGATGAAAAATCACTATCGACCTCGAGGAGGAATGGATGGGCTAATCGTGAGTTTGTCTCTCTGGGCTCGCTCACACCCTTTAGCGACTGCTCGGATTTTGACAACACGTGGAAGCATGATGTCATGTCACCACTTGCAGTTAAGCCACCTATGCTGCAACAGCCGGGGCCAAAGGGGAGGACAGCTGTAAAGAAAGTCGCTGTTAAAGCTGCCATTGGAGAATCAATTAAATCTCTGCAAAATAATGGCCTGTTGATCGAGAACAAGGACATGGAAGGAGTTGATGGGCGGACTGACGGAGACGAGAAGGGACAGGACCGGGTGGATGAGACTCCGGCAAAGAGAAGCGGAACTTCTGAAGCGATTGCAATGGACGCTGACAACCTAGTGGGAGCTCAGGGCGAGCCCCACCAGGAGCAATGAGTATCTTGGCATGGAACTGCCGGGGGGCGGGGAACTCCCGGACAGTTCAAGATTTGGTCGCACTTGTGCGATCACATAACCCCAAGTTGATTTTCCTTTGTGAAACTAGAGTTCGTAAGTCTAGAGTAGAACATCTCCGTTGGAGACTTGGTTTGAAGAATTATTTTGGAGTCAATAGCGAGGGTCTTAGTGGTGGTCTTGCTGTGTTCTGTCATGAGTCTATTTCTATTAATTTAATAAAGTGTCATCGTCGCTATATCGATTTGGAGGTGAGGTTGGGACCTGATGAACAATGGTGGCGTCTGACTTGTGTCTATGGGGAACCGAGAGTAGAGGACAGGAAACACATGTGGGAGCTGTTACAACACCTGAAATCTGTCTCACGGCTTCCCTGGATGGTTGTGGGGGATTTTAACGAAGCAATGTGGGGTTTCGAGCATTTTTCTTTGACAAAAAGATCAGAAAGACAAATGGCTTCTTTTAGAAAAGCACTGGATAATTGTGGTCTGAGGGATTTAGGCTTCACTGGCCTGCCCTACACTTATGATAATAAACAGGAAGGGAGGAGGAATGTAAAAGTCTGCCTAGATAGAGCGGTCGCTGAGGATTGTTGGAGTGATATTTTTGGAGATGCAAAGGTTACTCATCTCGTTTCACCTCGTTCTGATCATTGCCCCCTGTTAATGCAGATTAAAAGAGAGCTATGGCAGCCAAGGGGTGGTAAACCATGCAGGTATGAGGTAATGTGGGAGCGTGATGACAGACTGCCGGAGGTTATAAAGGAGGCATGGAAAATGAAATCAAGGAAAGGGGACATGTGTAAAATTGCAGCATCACTCAGAGAAACAATGGCTTCCCTAAAAGCATGGAGTCGTGAGAACTTTGGTGCAGTTACTCGGGAGATTGAGGCAAAGAGAAAGCAAATTGATGAATTGCAGCAGCTCAATGATCCGGCAATATATGAAGAGCTCAAGGCAGCCATTAGGTACATGGATGAATTACTCTATCGAGAAGAAATGATGTGGCTCCAAAGATCGAGAATCATGTGGTTGAAAGAAGGAGTAGGAATACTAAATTCTTCCATGGCAAGGCAAAGTGGCGTGCTAGAAAGAACAAGATTTGTAAGTTGAGAAAAATTGATGGCACTTGGTGCACAGCTCCTGATGAAATGGGAATGATGGCTATAGAATTCTTTAAGAATTTATTTACTGCAGACCCGAATGTGAGGCCGAACACAATTATCCAGCATGTGGTACCTCTAATCTCAAATCATATGATGAAGAGCTGTGTAAGGAGTTTACAGATATGGAGATTGGAGATGCTCTTTTTCAGATTGGCCCCCTCAAAGCACCGGGCCTTGACGGCTTCCCGGCAAGGTTTTTTCAAAGAAATTGGGATGTACTGAAAGATGATGTGATTCATGCTGTCAAGCTTTTCTTTGCGGAGGGAAGAATGCCAGAGGGAGTAAATGAAACAATGATTATTTTGATTCCCAAAAATGAAAATCCGGCGGAGCTAAAGGAGTTCAGGCCCATTAGCTTGTGTAACGTCATTTATAAAGTGGTCTCCAAATGTTTGGTGAATAGGCTGCGCCCATTGCTAAATGATATTATTGCTCCCACCCAAAGTGCTTTTGTTCCGGGGAGGATGATTACGGATAATGCCATCATTGCTTTTGAATGTATCCATGCTCTGAATACGGGTAATTCTTTTGCTCAACAGTTTTGTGCTTATAAGCTTGATTTATCTAAAGCCTATGATAGAGTTGATTGGGGCTACCTCAGAGGAGTAATGGAAAAATTGGGTTTTTCGTCAATGTGGGTCAAGTGGATTATGCAGTGTGTTACTACAGTCTCTTACTCAGTCAGTTTCAATGGTATTCTACAGGAGAAATTTACCCCGACAAGAGGCCTTCGACAAGGTGACCCTTTGTCCCCATTTTTGTTCCTGTTCATGGCTGATGGCTTATCTACCCTGTTGAATAGAGAAACTAGGGATGGACGTATACATGATCTGAGTATTTGCAGAGGAGCCCCTCGCATTTCCCATCTCCTGTTTGCGGATGATAGCCTGCTATTTTTTAAGGGCGAGGATGAGCAGGCAAGATGAATTCAGAAGCTGTTAGATGACTATGCCATTGGGACCGGTCAACTAATTAATCCTGATAAGTGCTCTATTTTGTTTGGTACGGCGTGCCCTCAAGAGGCCAAGGATTCAGTCCGTGGCGTGCTCCATGTTCAACAAGAGGCTTTCGAGACGAAGTATCTCGGATTGCCGACTCCTGAGGGAAGAATGAAGCGTGGCTGTTTCCAACCAATCAGTGCACGTTTTGGGAAGCGTTTAGGCGACTGGAACGAGAGGTATATGTCAATGGCTGCGAAAGAGGTGTTGATTAAATCAGTGGCACAAGCCCTCCCGACATACAGCATGAGTGTTTTCAAGCTTCCCCTTACACTGTGTGACGACTACGAACAACTGATTCGGCAATTTTTCTGGGGAGCAGAGAATGGAGTGAGGAGAACTCATTGGGTAGCATGGGAGAAAATGCTCCTGCCGAAGACAGTGGGAGGGATGGGATTCAGAGATCTCAGATTGTTCAATCAAGCACTTCTTGCTCGCCAAGGATGGAGATTACTCTATTATCCGGACAGCCTGTGTGCAAGGCTTTTAAAGGCGAGATACTATCCACGTGGTAACCTGGTTGATACTGTATTTGCAGGGAATGCCTCACCAACGTGGAGAGCTATAGAGTATGGTGTCGAGCTGCTTAAGAAAGGTTTGATTTGGAAAATTGGTAATGGGCATAGTGTTCGGATTTGGCGTGACAACTGGATCCCAAGGGATGTTACACTGAAGCCAATAGCTCAACCGAGAAGACCAAGGGTTCGATGGGTCCGAGAGCTAATTGACCCAAGATTCAATGAATGGAATGTGCCGCTCATTAGGGAAACATTTGGGGCTATTGATGCTGAGGAAATTATCAAGATAAAACTACCTGCTAGAAGGACGGATGACCTGTTAGCTTGGTTTCATGAGAAAGATGGAATCTTCTCTGTCAGGAGTGCATATAAGTTGGCTTTTAGACTGCAGAATGCAACACAGTGGGCATCAGCAAGTTCTACCCAGGCTAGAGAAGCTATATGGAAGAAGATTTGGCAGTGTGAGGCGCCACCAAAGATAAAATCTTTTGCTTGGCGCCTAGCAACAAATGGTCTGCCTACAAATGTAAACAAGAAAGGGAGAAAAATCACCACTCTCGATACTTGTGATATTTGTGGGGCGGATCCTGAAAATGGCCCTCATGCAATGCTGTTCTGTCCACACGCAAGAGCTGTTTATGAAGAGATGCGAAGAGCATGGCCGTTGCCGGATATGCTACAGATCCCAGTTGTAGGACCTGACTGGTTTATTATTGTCATGCAGAGAATACCCAGAGAAGAGATTGCAGTTTTACTGATTACATTATGGAAAAACTGGACTGACCGAAACACTTTAACACATGGGGCTACATTCTCCCAGGTGGGTTCAGTTACCAGCCTGAATTTGTTATGTAGCAATGCACTGAATATTCAGAAACTGAAGCCTGATGATTCTAAAGGGAAAGCCCTATGTTTCCGATTGCCAAGGTGTGGACGAAGAAAGCTACAGGTAGTGCTAATCAAACCTCGCAGCCAAGATGGATACCGCCGGAGGAAGGATGGGTGAAAATTAATGTAGATGCGAGCTTCTTTGAACAGTCAGGACAAGCCAGTGCAGGTATTATTATCAGAGACCATCAAGGTGGAGTGATTATCTCAGTCCGTAAGAAATTGCTCCAGTACCACTAAAATCGAAGGGGTTTGCCCCTGTACCATTATTTTTTGTGGGATTTCTCTTTTAGCACTGGATTTCACACAAATATTCTCCGTCTAGCACTGCTTCATTGGATCTAGAACCAACGGATCAGAATAGGCACCAAATCATCCATCCGTTAATCATTGCCCATCGCCGTTAGCAAATCAATCTTCTCCGGCGAGCATGCCCAACGACATGGATCGTGGAGGGACTGTTGGAATTATAGTGTTAAGTGGGCTGCATACTTTAGGCTCATTAGGAAATTTTCAGGACTGCCAAAAGTCTACTACTCCTATATACTACTAGTCAAATGATCCCCCCCTGTAGGACTAGGCGGTAGTCCACGCCGCGTCACGTACTTTGATCCGCATGTCCATAGCAGCCGAAACGTGAGCTTCAAGGGTCAAGGCATCCGCATTACCCCTACGGTGCCTGGAGTACAAGAGCTTTTGGTTTCGTCTTTCTTTCGCCCGCTCGCACACAGCTGAAAATTTTCGTCCGGATCGCGTGGCCGCCGTCGCCGCGCGGCACTTGCGCGCACGCACTTCATCTGCACCTCGGTGCAGGGGCGTGACTCCGGCAGGATCCCTCCCTATAGTGAGGTTCTCAGAGAACTTGCCAAATCCTTGAGTAGTAAGTATTTTCTTTTTTCTTTTTTTTTAAGGGAACCAAATCCTTGACTAAGTTATACTCCCTCCGGCGCCTCTTCATTTTCTTCATCACCTCCCGTCTCCACCGCAACACCTTTGGTCGCATGGGTTCCTTGCCTGCCTGGATCGGGTCGCTCGCATGCCTTGTTGAATTTAGGCTGTCGTGGGCACAACTTGATGGTGACAAGTTGTTCAATGCCCTGTGCGAACTACAATCTGAAGATCATCCGTGTGGAGTGCAAGTGCTACAGAGGCGATACGTTGCTTGCACGCACTCGCCACAACTTTCCGTCGCTCGTCTATCTGGATATCTATGACGGTGGTGACCCAATGCCAAAAATAATCGAATGTGAGGAAAACTCAATGCCAAAGCTCGAGACGCTTCGCATTGACTTCGGCAGCAACAATAGGAGCATTTATTGGCATCAAGCACCTAACCAAGCTCAAAGAAGTACAAATCTCGACCTAGGGCTAAGAAAAACAGCTCACTTGATATTACAATGAAGGAATTGGAGGATGAGAACAGTACGAGGCGCGCCCACTCCATACAGTTCCAAGTTACACGGAAGTACTGGTGATTGTTCAATCAATTTATTTCTTTATTTCTTCCAGCCAAGAAAATAAACTCTCCCTTGTTTATTACTGCATCTTAGGGTTTTTTATTGAGTCCAGCTATAGAGCCAATCGGAACATCCGACTACGTTCCGACCCAATGGAGCGAACATCACGGCGTCAACAGAATCATATGTGCAACCGTATTATGCAGAGAATTTCAAACGTACCAAGCACAGGGTCACGCTGGACCATCAATGGTGCCGTTTGATCGTAACAAAAACGGTGTTTCCAGTCGGACCTGAAGCTTTTCCCTTTTTTATTACATAGTGCAACTGGCACTCACACACACACACTCACCCCTATAAATGCATATACGCAAACTCTACCACTATAAACATCTTCGAAGACCAAGCCGGCAAATTTTTGAGATTGACAAAGTCACCTATGACGCCACAACCCGTTAAATCCTAGAAATTTCGCTTCCACCGAGAGTCGAATCCAGAACCTCATGTGCTATTAAGGCTCTTGTAACTATTAGGCTATATGCCCTTTCGCAATACTAAATTTCAGTTAATTATATCCCCTATGATATTGGACATTGCCATTTGTTCCGCTTCAAATATATTTTTGGAGTTCACATGTGTGATGTACTTTATTGTTGTAGATTTCATTTGATAATAGAGCATATATTTTCGGTATCGGTCGTCAAACTTTCGAAAGTGGCGCTAGCTATTGACTAGTACTCCTTCCGTCCTTAAAAGAGTGTCATTCTTGACTTTTAGACAAGTTAGATTGTTCATTTTATTCAAATTTTTTGTGCTAATATAATTTATTTTTTATAACTTGTTTTAGCATTGAAGATAGTTTAATCATGATATTTTTTTGATATTTGTATAAAAAATTGAATAAAACGAGCGGTTAAACACGATGTTTAAAAGTCAAAAACGACACTCTTTTAGAGACGGAGGAGAGTATATCCCTAACATCATTAATTGTTTGTCTCAAAGCAGTAATTGCTAGAAAGTATAACAAAAAAGTTCAATGAGCATCAACTGAAATGAACATCAACAAAGTTCCTTGGATTCCATATCACTGTTAAGATCGATGTATTTTTCAGGCTCGGGTTTATTTTATTTCATTTCGCAGTAGTGACGGGAGCATTCGTCTCGATCCGGGGAAGGCTGTAGGTCATGAGATGGAGATCGACGACCAGCCAGCCGCTGAATATGGCGGCTACCAGCATCGCTCAGTACAATCAGCTTCTGCTTGTAGCCTTGTTCACCGGATAAGTACAATCAGCTTCTGCTTGTAGCTTCTGCCGGCGAAATGCTCAAGCCAAATCATCTATCAGCAGCATGGGTCGTCAACAAGTATAATGGGTGGGCATTTATATAAATGCTGTTTAGAATATTTAAATGCATGAGTAGCAATTCATTCGCACGTCCTACTGGTTGAGAGCCTTTCTCTTCCTCGGGCGGAGTGTCTTTGCTCGCTTTCTGCTAACGATTAACGAACCGCTTACTCTCTTCTCTCTCCTATCTTCTCTTTCATCCAGCTCATATTTCCGGTGACGTGGAACAGACTTATGCCGGAGCGTCCTCAAAGGTAAAAGCAACACTGTCTTTCCACGTCATCTAAGAGTCAATGTAAAAGTTGATGTCGATTCTAAGTTAGCAGCTGGTCCTACATGTCAATGGCTCAATAAATGTTAGAGGCTGTCTCTTGAGGAAGAGCTAGCAGTCTTCTCTCTTCTTTTTCTTCAATAAATAATTCTAAGAGTTAGCTAAGAGGCAGCCATTGAGAACGCTCTAAGTCTATAATACTTGCTCTAAAAAACCATAATTATGCAGTAGCAGTTGGCCGACGCTATTAATTAATTGATCGGGCCTCTCACATGTTGGTCCTAGTTTAAATTTCCAACATAGCGTGCATGGCTGTACACCATCTAGATTATTGCACAGGAAACGACAAATTGTTGAAGTGTATTCTATGCATGTTCAAAGTCTTCTCTTGTTCATGCATCTACTCACCCATGATGCCTCGCTGCCGACGGCCATGTCGCCTTCCGCTGACAGCACAACGCCATTAAATCCTTCATGGAGTAAGTTATTCTGATCCCGCTACTGTAAAAAAAAATATGCGGGGCATTAAATACTAGAAAATTTGCTCCCACCGAGAGTCGAATCCAAGGACTAGGTGCTACCAAAGGTCTTCTAACCATTAGGCGACATGCTCTTTCGCATTGCTGCATTTCACTTAATTATATCCCTTATGATATTGGGTATTGTTGTTTGTCCGCTTCAAACATATTTTCGGAGTTCACGTGTGATGTACTTTATTGTTGTAGATTTCATTTGATATTAGAGCATATATTTTGAGAACTTTTACGATACACCATACTACATGGAGTTAAGGATGGTATAAATGTAATTTTACCATCCATTGATATGGGTATTAAGGTAATTGTTCTACTAATTGTCAGTGAATCAGTACGCAAAGTCAACAGATGCTAACAGATGCGAAACAGGGCGCCGCCATCGAAGCACATATTACGCCGCCACCGGTTAAGAGCCGATGAGGTCACATGGGCTTCTTCCGCCCATTTGTGGGGGGGATAGGCCGCTGCCAAGGCCTCACCGCCACCAACTCCCGCTGCCGAGGCCTCGCCGCCATGCCGCACGCCCGCGCAGGGGGGACCCATTTTGTGCTCTTGCTGCGACGGCGGAAGGCCAGACCGCCTCCTCGTCCGTCGGCGCCGATTGTGACGGCGGTGCTGCAGCTTCCCCGGCCATTACGATTAGGTACAGGCGTTAGCCAGGTGGTGTCCATTTGTGCAGGTAAATCGTGCATAATTAGATGCAACACGACATAGTTTTGTTTCGCTCTTGCATTGTTGAGAAGTTCCAGGGCGCATTGTATACGAACGCTGAGGAGAAACGAAATTGCTTCACACACGACTACCTCGTGCAACTCCGTCTTACGAGCGTCGGTCTGTACAGGCGCAGCGTCAAGTCATCATCTGCTGTCTCAGATTCTTTTGGACCTTGCAAAGCCCAGTCCAAGCAAGCCGATGAATCGTCAACTGCTCACGACGTGCTCTGTAACCCTGATCACGACGGCTTTGCAACTTCCCTGCCTTGCAACACTAAACTGCCTGATCTACCGAAGTTGTTGATCTCCAAACTGGGGTATATCGCCAGTTCGCCACGATCCATTATTGACCTTATAGCCTAGGCGGATCTAAATTTCTAGTAGACCTCACGTACAGTTCTATTGATCTCTCTCCTGCAGTTTGTGCAAAGTTTCAAACATCTAGATCACTAGTTTTTTAGAGGCAAATCTAGATCACTAGATCATTCTTCTGCTTACCTGACGAGGTTTAATAAGATGAAACTAGGAGATAGCCCGCGCAAATTGCGCGGTCCAGAGTTCATACATGGTACTATATACATTGCTCGGTCCTTCTCGGTCTCGTTGTATGTATGATGTATCCCCTCTCCTCGACCTCCAGCTATAATTGAGAAATCACCATCCTCAATCAAATCGGTATCATTACTACCTCGGACACTGATATCCACCGAAGCACCTCCAAGGTTCATTTGGTCTGCCCACTGCAAAATGAATCCAAATACCGCCCACACCCCCTCCTTCTCACTGACCTGTGGGCTCAAGACTGCCATGCCTTCTTTATCGTCGCGAGCTTTGGTCGATGGCCACTGGGTTAAGGATTGGGGGTTTGGGGTTCCGAGGCTGGTCTACCTCCTCGGATATAGAAAATGGGGAGGCGAGGCCGGACAGGCGGTGGGCGGCACTATGCTATCGGGAAAGCAAGGAGGGGCAGGCCGCCGGTCGCTGGTGGTGGGGGCTGCCAGCAATGGCCCCAAAAATTTAGCAAAGGGTAGAGTCGAGCGATGGCGTGTGGGAGGTGGCGAGGGCTGGCGGCCATGGGCAGTGGTTGCCAATGGTTGACGAGGCCAGGGCGCGGGGGCATCACGTCCAAGAATTTAGCAAAGGGAGGCGGCAGTTGGGAGGTGGACGGCGGCGGCACCTGCCGCGCGGGTAGCTGGTGAGGAGGGGGGGTGGGGGTGGTGACTCATTTTTTTTTTTACCATGGGAATAAGAGATTGAGTCCCGAGCACCTCTGCATGGCCAATTGTGATGCCATGCGTTATACATGTTGATTTGACGTAACAATATATTTATTCTGGATTCCTTTTACTTCCTAATCTAAGTAATATCGTATTTAGGGGTGAAAGTGGTGTGGATAATTATCCGCTCCGATCCGGTCCGAATCCGATTTTCGAGGATTTGGGGTGGAATTTTAGATATCCCAGAGAATCCGCTCCACTCCGATCCGATAGCATGCGGATGCGGATTAGGATATGGGGTACGTAAAATCCGACGGATGTGGATTATCCGAGATATTAAAGCGGATAATCCGAACCTCAAAATAGGATTATCCGACAATACTTGCTGGCCCAACAAACCACAGTCCGCATCTATCTATAACCTGGCCCATCCGTGTAATCCTGTGGCCCACAAGGCTTCCTATATATTAATAAATTATATTATTTTCCACATTAATAAAGAGAAATTAGAGGAATTTGCTTGAGAACATTGTTTTACGTGCTTCCTTTTTATATTTTATAAACTGAGACTATGTCGTTGATAAGGCGTGATCTCTTTAGATATTATATGGTTGCTGGTAGCTATTCTACATCCTTTGATGAATTACTTATGAACATATAATTCTCCATCAATAGACCTATTATATCCGACCTTTGAAGCTCCGCTTCCGATCCGCTTCCGGTCCGAATCCGCCCCATTTCCGACATCCGAAAATATCCGTATCCACAACCGCATCCGCAAATTATCCCCTCCGCTCCGAATCCGATGAAAATAAATAGATTAGGATATGGGGAAGGTATTATCCGCTCCGCTCCGATCCGTTTTCAACCCTAATCGTATTAAAGTTGGACTCTACCGTTCATGGAAGGTTCAACACTTTTTTCTTTGTTTTTGTTGCTTGTGCTTCTTCATACTACGTCTTGCCAAGTTCTTGGCCTTGATGCTCGCAATGTTTCACGACTGTATTCCTCAAAGCAGGAAGAAATAAACTTAATTAGGAAAGAGTATTTGCATTAAAGCCTTTTTGATATTTTGTTTTGATAACTGATCGGACTATTGTAGCTTAGATTGTATCGGATACATGGTTGGCTGTCTTTTTAATCTTGACCGTTTTCATAAAATCCAACGACTCATAGTTCTTCTTTTTTTATTAACGTGGTAATTTCTCCTTTTAATCTAGACCGTTAGATGTTCATAAAATCTAATGGATCATAGCTTTTCTTTTTTCTGATTAACGTGGTAATTTTGTGACCTTAAAAGCGAACGTGGTGGCTTCTTTTTCTCTTCAAATACTAAAATAACATATTGTTACTGTTCTAGTTTATTTGTACATGCAGAAAGTTGATAGCTTCATAAGGTTGTTTGCATATTTGTTTCTTTTTTCTGTTTGTTGTTTGATCTTCTACTAACATGTCGTTAACACTAGGGCTCGTCTGTCGCGGACTCTGCGGCAAATACGGTCGCGCACGTAACACCGTTCGGTCATAAGACAGAGTCGCACACCGGAGTCGTGTGTGTATAGCACGGTTCGAGAAGAAATTTCCTTATATCAGGCGCATGTCTGTTAGTCGATGAAATGCGTAGCCCGTGCACTGAAGTGGTAGCCTGTTCTTCATCGATACTTACCATGCTTTCAGTAAAGAAACGCTGGATACAGGTGAATAACAGAATAGCTTGTGCACTGAAGGTGCAGGTAATTAAGTTCCTGAAGGTGCAGGTCAAGTTCTTGACGGTACCCAGGGCTTCAGTTTGACACATTACAATGAGATAAATACAGCAGCATCAGAAGCCAAAAAAATAAAGTTCCCAACCTGTAGCTGGTATCATCATATTTTTATAATTTACGATTAATATGTCTGATTGCTGATCTGCTCTAATATTGTTTATTGCTTTAATATTCGTGGAAGAATACCCTGTCAGTATATTAGGTTGTGTTGACTGCATATCTTTATTTTTGAGTGACCTTCTATAGCTTAACTTCACTGACCAATTTATGGCCTGCAGTTCCATTTTAATAACTCACAGTTTCTGTTCTGGTACTCTGCTTCATTCTTAAGATGTGCTCTAGCAATGATAGGAAAGGGGAGAATCATGGAGAGTTTCCATCAGTAAAGCAACATAAACGGAAATAGTACTAATACATGAACATGTATTTTGCTTGTCTCCTGACCGGTCACAAAAAGATAGCAAATGAGTCCTACTCGTTCACATATATATCCAAAGTTTCCACCAATGGTAACAACGGGTTAAACTGTACAGCCTGGGAGTAAGACGGCTGGTGCGGCGTGGTAATACCATATTGTTCATGCAAATCATATGAACCACTTATGAGGTCGACCATGGAAATAATGTAGACATGTAGTAGCAGATACTGATCCCTCTCCCCTCTGAACTAATGTGATCGAATGATTCCATACGCTAATCAGCCAGATGTAATGGACAAGCCAATGCGACAATGCAAGTCAAATGCTAGAGAATTCTCGTGTCGTGTGAGGCAAAACGTCGAACATGTCTTGTGGATGTGGTCGAGGTTTGTCAGGCTTGCAGCAGGAGGTGGTGCCCCCACACGGCGGCGACAGCACGGGGCAGTCCTGTGCCAGCACGCTCCCCAGCGGCCACTTGTTCTCCAAGTCGTGCCTGCACCAGCACATCTCCAACTTATTTCCTGCCTTCTTCGCCGACTGTGGCTGGTGCGGCGCGGGAGCCAGAGCTACGGTTCCGCCAAGAAGAAGAGCACGCCCATGGAGCATGGACCCCTGCTCACCATCGCCACCGCACGAACAACCGCGATGACGAAGAATGGCCTCTGGCACAAGGTTCGGAAGAACGACGGCCTTCGTGGAGAAATGCATGAACAAATGAGAAACAAAACAAATGGAATTCCTTTCGTTTCCAACACTACCTCTGTAATCCATATACTACTTTAAAATACCATCATACTACCTGGGGGAGTTTAAAGTAGTATGAAATACATCTAATGGTTGGATTGATAAAAATGAACGTCTCACATTGATCTTAGTGCAGCCTAAAGGTTCTCTATATTTTCGGTATCTTCATAGGTCGTCAAACTTTCGAGAGTGGCATTAGCTATTGCTTAGTATATCCCTAGCATTATTAATTGTTTGTCTCGGAGCAGTAATTGCTAGAAAATATAACAACAAAGTTCAATGAACATCAACTGAAATGAACATCAACAAAGTTCCTTGGATTCCAGATCACTGTTAAGATCAGTGTATTTTTCAGGTTCGGGTTTATTTTATTTCATTTCGCAGTAGTGACTGGAGCGTGCGTCTCGATCCGGGGAAGGCTGTCGGTCACGAGATGGAGATGGACGACCAGCCGGCCGCTGAATATGGTGGCTACCTCTTAGCAGCATCCTTCAGTACAATCAGCTTCGGCTTGTAGCCTTGTTTACCGGATAAACATAATAATGCAGAGGCATCAGCGTGACTACATCGATAGCAGTTGGCCGGCACTATTAATTAGTTGATCAGGCCTCTCTCATATTGGTCCTAGTTTAAATTTCCACCATAGCGTGCATGGCTGTACATCATCTAAATTATTGCGCGGGAAATGACAAATGTTGGAGGCGTATTCTATGCATGTTCAAAGTCTTCTCTTGTTATCTACTCGTTTTTCTCGAGATGGATAGTTTAGTAGCTAGTACTCCTAACATGGTTACAGGGGTGCTGACAATGATGACTCAGATGACACGCTGCCAGTTCGTAAACAAAGAAAGAGTACACCATTAGCCGCCAAGAATCGGAGCGCTCCAATGGGGAAGATGAGGCCAATAATGGACTACTGGAGACAGTAAAAATTAAGAAAGAGGCATGCTTCTGCTGCAAAGCTAAGGCCAATAACTGGAGACAAGGTCTTCTCCCCACCGAGGAGTTCCACTGGGCAACACCTCGGGGTGTATCCAAGGTTCACAATACCGATCCTCTCGCTAAAACCGCTCGCCACCGGTAGGTCCGGTTTTTCGGAAAACCGGAGAAACCGGACGAAAACCGGACCGAGACGCATTTGACGAATTTTGAACCGAAATCTCTCGAAATCATCGGTAAACCGGACCGGTTTATCGGTAAACCGGACGGAATTTCCGGTAAACCGGACAAGAATTTTGGTAAGCCGGTTTTAAGAGGAAAAATAGAAAAAGTGCAAAAAATTGAAATTTGCAAAAAATAAAACAAAAAATATGTAAATAAACTAGATGCAATTTGCAACTTAATGGTGTAAACGAAACACGTAGATTCGATCGTTTGGTCTGTGAAAAAAATCACGGAAGGTTGCTGGTTCAAAAAAGAAAGGTTTTTCTTTTTTTTTTTCCTACCTTGTTCTACTCAGAAATTGTCTCGATTTTTTTGGCACATGAAACGATCGAATCTACGTGAATGGTTTCGACCTTTGGACTGCAAATTTGATCTAGTTTTTTTACGTATTTTTTGTTTCAAAATTTATCAAAATTTTAAAATTTTTTAAAATTTAAAATGGAAAACCGGACTACCGGGTAAACCGGACCGGACCGGTTTTTCCGGTTTTCGCGAAAACCGGTCCGGTTTACCGCGGTAAAATGAACCTTGGGTGTATCTCAATCTAGCACAAGGGAACATATACAGTATAAAATGCTTATTTTACGCTCTGGCGTCACATGGAAGGGGCTGGCCGGCGAACTGCCCAACTACTTGCATCATTAGAGTGTGTTTGGCAGCTGCTTTTGAGGCAGCTTCACTTCCAGCTTATAGAAAAAATAGCAAAAGCCCTGCCAAACACTCTTCTCAAAAACAGCTTATGAGCAATTGAAGGAAGAAGCCGTTCTGGAGAATGAACTGCGGGTGCAAAGCCGAAAAAAGTGGCTCATTCCAGCTACGAATCTTTCCCCCGCGCCTGGGAACACAAATGCCCTTCAACGCCTGGGAACACAAATGCCCTTCAACTTTGTTCAAAACTTACGCGTCCTGCCACCGCGCCTGGGCACCGCACCCCGCACCTCCCTCCTCCCGTGACGCCCGCGCCTCCTCTCCCGTTCGCTCCCGCTCGTCTCTCCCTCTCGCTCGTGTCGCGCGCGGCCATGACTCCGCTGCGGTGGCCGTTTGTCCGTAGCTGGAGGAGGAGGGGTCCCCGGCGGCGAGGGCGCGGCGTCGACACCGGCGGCGAGATTTGCCCCCAGTCCATGGATCGACGGTGTGAGGCTCGGAAGAGGATCACAAAAAGGACATCAACCAAAAACAACCAGAATCGAACAACAAGATAAAACTCAGAGCAAAATTGGGCACCGCGGAACGACCATGTACTGGATTGATACGGGATTGTGAGTTCAAGAGAACAGCTAGATCTACTTCTACTGATAACTAAGCATATTCTCTATCGCTACCCTCCTCCTCTGTTGGTCTCACGCTTATATAGCTAGAGCTTTTACAGCAGACGCTGGCATTCCAGCGGTAGTTTTCATATCCTTAACAGTGCGGTAAGAAAAGTAAGGTAAAGAGCCTTCAGCCGTCCGATGCGATGAAACGGTAAGAGGACTTGTGAGCCGTCCATCTGAAGAATACGCCTTCCCGCCAATATTACCCCACCTTGAGAGATTGGGTCATGACAACTCCCCCCTCCTTGAAATCATCCTTGTCCTCAAGGATACTTATCCGGGAACCATGACTTCAGAGTCGCATAGTAGAATGATGGAAATGTCTTATGAATGAACGAAGCATCCTCCCAAGTGGTGTTTTGATCCGAGAGGTTAAGCCATTTTATCAGCCACTGGCTTTTCACAATGTTCCCAGCAGGTACAGCTCGAGTTTGAATCACAGTTTCAGGTTCAGATTTTATATAACCCTCAGCTGTTACTAGAGGCAGAGATGGACATGGGACTGCTTTGGGTCCAATATGTTTCTTCAACTGACTGACGTGAAATACAGGGTGTATCTGAGCATCGTCTGGCAATTGAATTTTGTAGGCAGCTTGGCCAATCTTAGACATCACTCTGTAGGGACCATAGAACTTGGTTGCAAATTTGAGGTTGTTTCTGACGCCAAAGGCATGTTGCCTATAAGGCTGAAACTTTAGATATACCATGTCTCCTTCATTGAATGAACGTTCACTTCTTTTCTGATCTGCATATTTCTTGATGCGTGCTTGAGCTTGTGATAAGTTCTGTTTGAGGGTTGAAATCATTTCTTGTTTCTCTGCTAAGAAGTCCATTGCTGGTGATGATGGTCCAGGTACTATTACTTCACTCATTAGTGGTGGAGGATACCCATAGAGAGCTTGAAACGGTGTGCACTGTAATGAAGTGTGATAACTTGTGTTGTACCACCATTCGGCTAATGGAAGCCAAAAACTCCACTTCTTGGGCTCTGAGAATGACATACACCTGAGATAATTTTCGAGACATTGATTAACGCGCTCTGTTTGTCCATCCGTTTGTGGATGATGGGCTGAACTATAATTGAGATCAACCTTGAAGCTTTTGAAAATAGCCTTCCACAGGTCACTGGTAAAGATTCTGTCACGGTCAGAGACTATAACAGATGGTATACCATGCAGTTTGACAATGTGATCAATAAACAGCTGGGCCACTTGCTGTGTTGTATAGGGATGAGACAAACCAATGAAATGGGCATATTTTGTTAACCTGTCCACAACCACTAAAATGACATCTTTTATGTTTGATTTGGGTAAGCCTTCTATGAAATCCAGGGACACATGTGTCCAAGCCATATCTGGGATTGGCAATGGTGCCAATAATCCAGGATACTGACAGTGTTCTGACTTAGCACGTTGGCAGATTGCACACTGACTGACAAAGATTTCCACATCTTGTTTCAAGTTTGGCCAGTAAAAAATTCTTTTGATTCTTTGATAAGTGGCTGTAATACCCGAGTGTCCTCCTACTGCAGATGAGTGAAGAGATTGTAAAATGATATTTCTGAGTTCAGTTGATGTGCCTATATAAATTCTGCCCTTGTATCTTAGAACACCAGCATGCAGGGAGTAGTCAGCAGAGCTGTTAGGTTGAACTGCTAGCTGTTGTAGCAAGTCCATGCACTGTTTATCTTGCTGATAGCTCAGTTCAATGTCAGCTATCCATTTTGGAGAAGCTATAGAGAGTGCAGTACAATTGTGTTGCTTCCTTGAAAGAGCATCAGCTACAATGTTGTCCCTTCCTTTTTTGTACTCAATTTTATATGAGAATTCCAAGAGCTTGAGCATTAGTTTGTGCTGAATACCTTCATTGAGTCTCTGATCCATCATGTACTTTAAACTTTGATGGTCAGTTTTTATAATAAACTCAGTTCCTAGAAGATAGTGTCTCCACTTCCTTAGTGCTTCCAGAATAGCTATTGCTTCTTTTTGATATATGGACTGTGCTGCTGCTTTTGGCCCCAGAGATTGACTATAAAAAGCAATTGGTCTAGCATTTTGCATCAGGACAGCACCAATACCTGTCCCACTTGCATCTGTTTCTAGTATGAAAGGTTGGTGGAAATTTGGAAGGGCCAGAACAGGTGCAGAGGTCATAACAGTTTTAAGAGTTGCAAAAGCTTTTGTATGCAGTTCAGTCCATAGATAAGAGTCCTTCTTCAAGAGATCAAATAATGGTCGACAGATGAGGCCATAGTTCTTGATGAATCTCCTGTAGTAGCCACATAAGCCTAGAAACCCTCTGAGTTCAGTGATGTTCTTGGGCTGAGGCCAGTTGATAACATCAGCAATTTTTGAAGGATCCGTTGAGACTCCTTTTTCAGAGATTACATGACCCAAATAATTAACTTGCTTGGTTGCAAATGTGCATTTGCTTCTCTTTGCCACCAACTTGTGTTCTCTCAAGATGCTCAACACTATTCTGATGTGTTGCTTGTGTTCTTCAGCTGTTTTGCTATATATGAGGATATCATTGAAAAACACCAGGACAAATTTTCTGAGGTATTGTGCAAAGATCTTGTTCATCAATGACTGAAAGGTTGCTGGGGCATTTGTGAGCCCAAATGGCATTACCAAAAATTCATAATGGCCCAGAAATGTTCTGAAGGCAGTCTTGTGAATGTCATCAGGGTGCATACGAATTTGGTAGTAGCCAGATTTGAGGTCCAGCTTGGTGAAGTAACAAGCTCCATATAGTTCATCCAATAAGTCTTCTATGACTGGAATTGGGTATTTGTTTTTGATGGTCTGATCATTGAGCCATCTGTAGTCAATACATACTCTCCATGTACCATCCTTTTTCCTCACCAAAATTGCCGGTGAAGAGTAAGGGCTTGAACTAGGCCTGATGAATTGAGCCTCTAACAGTTCCTTGATCAGTTTTTCCACTTCTTCCTTTTGTTTGTGAGGTACCCTATATGGTCTTATGCTTGGAGTCTTGCTGTCAGATTTCAATGGGATCCTATGGTCACATTCTCTACTTGGAGGTAAAGTAGTGGGATCAGCAAATACATCTTGATATTCTTCAAGAATTATGAGCACATCAGGTGGAATATTGTGATGTTCATTTTCTGAGCTTGCAGATAAGGAATAGAGCTCCACAATGTAGCCTTGAACTCTTTTTGGGTTCATCTTGCACAGCTGGTGAGCACTGATTTCAGAAGACAAGCTACCCATGGTGTGGTCAGGGAATGTTATCACTTGAGACCCCTCTCTTGTAATGGACACAGTTCTCTTCTGCAAGTTAATGCCAATAGGACTGTAAGGTAATATCCAATCACAGCCCAAAATTATATCATATCCCTTCAGCTGGAGTAGCTTAAAATCATGTGTGAATTTTTGTCCATGGATAGAGTACTTGCAATTTTTCAGTGTGGCTCCTGTTTCCAGGAATCCCCCTCCAGCTACCTTTACCAGTTGTACTTGAGAGGCACTGATGTGACAATTGCATTTGCTTGCAAATTTAGTGTCAATGAATGTATCTGTGCTTCCACTGTCCAGCAATGCCACAGCTTGTTTACCACCAATGTTCACTAGCAGTGAGATAGTTGCTACTGTTGATGTTCCAGCAGCTGCTTGAGCAGAGAGCATCATTACTTCTGGGTTAGGCATAGCCTCACCAATGGCATCCTCAAATAAATGATCTTCTTCCATGGCTTGCTCCATGGCTAACCAGTTTTCTGGATTAACTTGCATTGCATGGACTGCACGTCTGAATTTGCAGACCAGCTTGTGCTGTGGAGACCATAATTCCCCACAACCCCAACACTTTGTTGGATCCCTTTTGTTGCCAGCGTTGGCAGCATTAGCCGGTTGCAGCTGTTGGACTTGATGATGAACAGGCTTCTGAAAAGTTGCAGGTGCAGTGAAGGTAGTTTTTGAAGCCAAATAGCCTTTCTCAAATTCCTTAGCTCGCCAGTAGCAATCATGTAGTTTAGTGGGACTGTGTGCTATCAAGTTGTGCTTAATGCTGCTTTTGAGGCCAGCAATGAAAGCTTTTACATAATAAAATTCAGTCATTTCAGGGTGCTCTCTCTGAACAAAGGCCATAGTTTCCTCAAACTTGATGATATAATCATTGACTGAGTGTTGCTGTTTGACAGTGTGAAAAGATTCAACTGTACCATACGAGCTGTGAGTAGAGAACCTGCCTAGCACCAAGGGGATAAAAGTGGACCATAGCATGTGTGAAGATGGTGTTCTCAGTCCTCTCCACCACTGTTCAGCCACTCCATGACAGTGTAAGGTGGCTAGAGAAACCCAAACATCCATTGGCACACTGGCTAACAGGAAATACTTCTCACATTGCCGAATCCAACCATCAGGATTGTCCCCAGAGAAAACAGGAAAAACCATTTTTGGCCTAGCAATAGACATGCTGAATGAACTAGTGTGCTGCTGCCATTGCTGGTGAGTGTCTTGGTCTATGATGTTATTGACCGGTGGTGGATCATTATCAGGCTTGGTACCTGAAGGTGAAGCTCCTGTATCTTGTGTGCCTGAGAATTTGAATGCATGATGAAGTGTGATTTTACCTTCAGCTTCTTGCTGTTTCAGGAAGGCCATCTCTTCCACTGTGAGGGGTTGAGGGTCTGGCTGAGGTTTTGCCACTCGGTGCTGCGGCAATGGAGATGGTGAATACTCTGAGGTACCAAACTCACCTTCAGCCCTCAATTGCTTGAACATGGAATGAATTTCCGAGATTTTCGTATCAAGATCAGTGACTTTCTTGTAGATGTCAGTTCCTGAATTCTCCAATTTCGTTAGCCTCGAGCTCGTTAGTGCCGCCTCCTTCTTGAGTGCGTCCACCGCCGCCGTGAGGTTCACCTCCTTCTCCCCTGAAGTCGACATGGTCAGAGTGACCACGGATTCAGGTGTGCTCAGGACAGCTCAGGTAAAAATCTTCCGCCAGTTCGCCTGAACACCAGAGCTTCCGCCGCCTCGAACAGAAGTAAATCTGCTCGTCGTTTTCACCTCCTGCACGGAATCCTCGAGCAAACCCTAGGAATTTTACACTGGCGTCAGATTGACACACAGCAATCTGGATTCGGCGAGAACTCACCTTCTTGATGTAGATCTGGGTAGGGATTGCGAACAACTACTTGGGATTTTACGGAGAGACCGAGGATGGCTCCCCAACCATAGCAGAAGTCCTTGGTGGGTGGTAGAGGGTGGGAAAAAAAAAATTGGCCAAGAATCGGGAGCTCTGATAACCAATTGTGAGGCTCGGAAGAGGATCACAAAAAGGACATTGTAATACCCTACTTTCCGGGGCCAGAAGAAAAAGAAAAGAAAAGAAATAAATAAATAAGTAAACTTAAAAGGGATAAAAATCACTCCAAATTTGAACCTTTTTCTAAACTCTTACCTTCCATAAATTTTTCCAAAATAAAAATTTCACTAAATAATTGAACATAGTTTGAATTTGGAATTTTTGGAAAATAAAATATGTGCTCAAGTGATTGTGTTCATTTAAAAGTCCACTAAAATTTGAACTTTTTTGAATTTACAACAAATTAAATAAATTTGTCCTAGTTTGAGCTAATGCACACTCAATTTTCAAAAGTTTGAATTTTAAAACCTGCACAATCTTCACCATATGCATATTCGTGATTTATTGGTTTTGTTTTGAGTGCCTGATCAATCTTTGTTTTTGTTTGAATTTGAAATCTCTTCAAATTCAAAGTCCAGAAAAGATCAAATCAATTCTTTTCCTTTCGGGCCAAACTCCCTTTTCTTTTCCCAGGCCCAGCCCACACTCTCTTCTCTCCTCTCCCCTCGCAGCCCAGCTCCCCGGCCCGCTCCCTCTCTCCCTGGCTCAGCAGCGGCCCAGCTGCAGCCCGTCTCCCCTCCTCTCACTGGCATGCGGGTCCCACCCGTCAGCTTCTTCCTCCACGCGGCGCCGCCGCCGCGCCCGGCCCCTACCGCCGCGCCCGGGGCCCGGCCGTCGACACCGACCCGCCGCCGCCGCTCCCGCTGCACGGCCGGAAGCTTCCGTGGCCGCTACTCCACCTTCCTCCATAAGACAGAACCGTGCCCCTCCTCTCCTCATTTCCCTCCTTCTTCCTCTCTCTCTCGCTCCGGCGAGCAAGCCCGGCAACCACGCCGCAGCCGAGCAAGCGGTCCCCCCTCTTCCCCTTTCCTCATCCTCTTCCCGAGCTTTCCCCCGACACGCCGCGAGCTCCCCTCCCTCCTTTCTCCCTCTCTCTTACGCCGCGCCCGAGCTCAAGCTAGGGTTCCGGCCACCCTCATCGACGCCGGCCGCCTTCCATCGATTTCCGGCCAAGCCGAGCAGATGGTGAGCTCCGCCGCACTCCCCCCTTCCTCTTCCCCCTCTCCTTCTCCTTCCTCTCCTCTCGTGCGAGCCCCGCGCCGTTCGCCGTCGTCCGCCGCCGTGCGAACCTGGCGCCGACGACCTTCCCGACTCCCTCCGGCCCAGCTGAGACGCGCGACGTGCTCCTCGTACTCCCCTAAATCTTCTCCGCCTACACAAACACGAGGCCGCGCCTCCCTTCCCCTTCTCCCTCGCTCGACCGACGCCACGTTCAACTCCGGCAGCCGCGCGCCGCCGCCTCGTTGCCCGCCGTCGTCAACGCGTTGGCCGGCAAGCAGCGCCGGAGCGCGGCGTGCCCCGGCAACCGCCTCCCTTAGCCTCGCTCCTCTCCCTCGCGCCGCCGGCGAGCTCCTCGGCGAGCTCCCGCCGCGGGCCGCCTCCCCGGTCTACCATGGACCGGTGGACCGCCGACTCGCCGTGGTCCACGGGCCCTGTGGACTAAGTCCACCGGTTTTTCCAAAAGGAAATAAACCCTTTTCTATATATGACGTCAGCCTCACGCAATAATCCTTTTCCTATACAAAAATAAATCCGAAAGTCCCTGAAAATTCCCAGGCCTGGAATTTTGCAGATAAGCCCCTGACCTTTTCAATAATCTTGTTTAAGCCCAGCATTTTTACAGAAAAGTACCTAATCTTTTCTGTAATTATGTTTTAGCCCCTGTTCTTTTACACCTAGACCCCAAACTTTTTCATAATTACAGATAGGTCCCTGGACATATTCTGTAATTATACTTAAGCCCTCAAAAACCTTTTTATAATTATAAATTAGCCCTCCAATCTTCAAACGCCCATATCTTTTTAATCCAAACTCCGTTTTGGGTGATTCTTGCGCCCACGGGTTCGTGGAATCGCGAAGTACCTCATGGTACTATCCATGGAACCCCACACTAGGTTTAGAGATCTTTGCCTCCTAAAATATCTCCCACCCCTTATATCTTTTCTCAGCAGATCGTGCGATGATCACTCATGACGCAAATATCTGCGCATGCAAACCTAACCCATCCTTTGATGCTATTCCGCCTAATATCTCCCGCACCTCTCACTTCATCTTCGTATAACATATCCATTCTTTTATTCGCTAGCATTAAATCTAACGATCATTCGTATCGATTCACTTCCAACCTAGTACCTTTCTCTTATCACAAACCCAATCTCGAACCTAACCCAAGCCGATCACCCCTCGCTCAATCAAACTTAACCCATCTTATGGTACTAATCTGCCTAATATCTTCCTTATCACAAACCCTACTTCATCCTTGTAGTCCGCATTCATTCTTATGCTCACTATCTATAAACCTAGCAAACCTTAGTGTCATCTCACTTCCAATCAAGTAAACTATATCAATCATCACTCGATCAAACCTAACCTAGTATCCTCGTCCAACCCCTTTTGATTTATTGCTCTGCTCTTTTAATTGATCTTTTATTGGATCTTATTGGAGTCATCTGGTATTTTATTCGCCAGCTGCCTTTATTTGAATTTAGCATTTTATCTGCAGTCATGCAATCATATCACGCATAATCACGTACACCCGCTGCATACAACTTCGCCTGCATTCATGCATGTTCTTTTTATAGAAATAATACAGAAGCTTGCATATTAGATATGCACGCAATCACCATCAATGAAGCATATGCATCTCATCACCTTCACTCCAAGACGTTCACCCAACGAAGACCCTATGCATAACCACACGCCCATGTTCATATATTAGAGAAAATAGATAACTAATAACTTGTCTAGGTGAATATGGCCCTTACAAGGCCAGGTATATCACCTATGACATATAACCTGCTCTGCATTAGTATGCTGCATCATGCATGGTTCTTGTCTCTCGTTCTTCACCGAAGTTTCTTTGGATCTTATTTGGCTTTTCTCGATTCTTTATTTCTTTTGCTCTTTTATTTCTTTTGCGGTAGTTTATACGTACTGTTTTATGCGCTAGTTTACGCGAAAGTCGAGGAAGAGCCGGAAGAATTCGAAGAGCTGCTAAGGACTTGAAGCGCGAAGACCAACCCAGAGATACAAGCTCCAAGTACGAAGAGCAACTCAGAGAATCAAGCCTCGAGTCAGAGTTTAAAGATTAGGAAAGCGATTTGCAGGCAAGCCCTAACTCCTATTGATCATGCTGAACCCATGATTACAAATGATCCTATTTAGAGCTTGATTTCAAATAAAATCTGCATGGAATTTAAAATGATTTAAATGCTTAGAATGACCTAAGTATTTGTGATTGCCATCCCTTGATAATTTGCTTATCCAAATTCCCTTGATAAACCTAGGAATCCACCATCATTAATTCTTTAATGATGTGTTGGATCAATATGCTGCTTAGGACTCTTTCACACCGTGTATTTAATAATCTGATTCACATGTTTTTGCGAAAATGTGTGAGTGCTTGGTGTTGTGTGCGTAAAGTGAAAACGGGTGGGATTAGTAAGTGCAACCCATAGTGGGGGTATGTTTTAGACGGGTGCAAGCGAGGTAGTCCTCAGTGGGGAGGCTATCTCTGGGACGCTACTCCTCGCAGGAGGGTAGCTATTGAAGATGCTTGCATCGGTCGTATAAGGACCGGTTCTTGTGCCGCCTGGCCTAGCAGCAGTGCAACCACGAGGCCCTATTATGGGTAGGGTTTGGAACCACACCCTACCAGTGATCGCCCGGTACCACCAGGAGGCAGGGAGTTGCAACCGGAAGCCAGGAGAGGATCTTGACGAGGTTGGCGTCGAGTCTGGCAAGTGAAAGTTGATGGCCATGATATTTATATTGATGTGAAGCCCCTGGTCGCTGATTTTCCGGGGTGGTACCGAGGTGACACTGGGCAGGTACGGGACCATTAGTATCCAGCTTCCGAACCAGTGCACTGGGGAGGACTGGGTACCCTTGTGGGGAAAGTGTACAACCTCTGCAGAGTGTAAGAATCTATCCGGATAGCCGTGTTCCACGGTATTGGACAGTGCGAAAGCCATGGCCACACATGATTAGATTTTTCTGCGTGAGTTATCCTTGGCGTGTGTGTTTTTGGAAAACACCGGTTTGGAGCCGTGTGCTGGTTTCCGGCCAGCATTAAAAATTGAGGAACTGGCGGGATTGAACCATTATCTCCCCCAGGGCCAACCAACCCCACTATATTTAATCTCTATACCTGACTTAGTTTGCGAACGGGTTTTGTTTTCAAAACCAACCCTTGCATAAAACTGGCTTTCCGCCGATATGATGAACCCCCCAGCCTTATCCTTGTTTACACCCCTGCATGTATTCACCCCTTGTGTTAGGGTTTGCTGAGTACCTTATGTACTCACGGTTTGATCTTAACGTTTTTAGTGAGAGAAGCTTTCATAAGAGACGACGGCGTTTGGTTTTCGTTCGCACTCAAGTCTGCCTGTAGGCTTGGGCCGTGTTTCCGCTGATTGTCTGCTTCACCAAAAGTCGGTCGGACGGACTTGGATAGTTTTGTATCCTTGTCAAACCGCCACTAAAGGTGATATCTCAGGTATTACAATATTTACCTATACGAAGTATGCTTTTGATTACCATATCTGTGTTCTTGTGCGTACCAGCTACTGATCCAGGGACTGGTACATGATGCACAACATGCTCCAGAAATTGGGGTATGACAGACATCAACCAAAAACAACCAGAATCGAACAACAAGATAAAACTCAGAGCAAAATTGGGCACCGCGGAACGACCATGTACTGGATTGATACGGGATTGTGAGTTCAAGAGAACAGCTAGATCTACTTCTACTGATAACTAAGCATATTCTCTATCGCTACCCTCCTCCTCTGTTGGTCTCACGCTTATATAGCTAGAGCTTTTACAGCAGACGCTGGCATTCCAGCGGTAGTTTTCATATCCTTAACAGTGCGGTAAGAAAAGTAAAGTAAAGAGCCTTCAGCCGTCCGATGCGATGAAACGGTAAGAGGACTTGTGAGCCATCCATCTGAAGAATACGCCTTCCCGCCAATATTACGCCACTTGAGAGATTGGGTCATGACAGACGGCGACTGAATCGGCTCTTCCGGCCACGGGCCCGACGCCTAGAAGCCACGTGGCCGCTGGCGCGGGCTCTAGCGCGGCGGCAGGGTGCTGGCCCGGCGCTGGAGTAGCGGCGCCATGGCCGGGCGCGGTCGCCGGACTCTGGCCAGGCGGCGCCGCCATGGCTGGCCCGGCGGGTGGACCAGGGTCCGGGCGCGGCAAATTGGCTGCAGGGCGCTGCAAATCTTCTCCACCTGGACACCGGTCTGCTCGTCAACTTCTTCATGTAGTTGTCCACCGGCCACGGCAAGGTCTCGTCGAAACACGAATGATTTTGCCTCCGCCGAGAA
Source organism: Eragrostis curvula (assembly GCA_007726485.1). NCBI lineage: Eukaryota > Viridiplantae > Streptophyta > Magnoliopsida > Poales > Poaceae > Eragrostis > Eragrostis curvula. Next base: position 52,526,508 of record CM017442.1, read on the forward strand.
ATGGAGCTCTTGGATCCCTCGGTTCTGCTTGCAGATGGCGAAATCGAATGTAGGCACAACTAATTGATGTTCTAGACTCGCAATTGGGGCAGTGCGATGCGGAAGTAGCCATGTGGCTGTAGCTCTCGCAAGTTCATGCTGAAGATTGAGGATGTACAGGATTTGGCAAGAAATCAGATTTGCACGAATTTAGGATTGGTAGATTTTTCCTTGGAGGCGTCTCGAATGGAAGCTCAGGATTTGGCAAAATGTGTTCGCTATTTTTCAACCTTCTACTATTTTCTATTTGTATTCTGTTGGAATTTCTATGTTTACCTATTATCATTTTTTTCAGTCCAAAACTAGTATGCAACAATTGATTAATCATTATGTCAGCAAAACAAGTGTAATGTATAGTTTGATGTATGTTATATGAAGATCGCGATGGTTGTGTAAACACCGCCGTACTCTACAGTGGTGATGGCCTTTTAGAAACATTATTGTACTCTATTATATTAGTTGTTACTATAAATTATTAGTTCGGTTTAATTTGTTTTCAACATTACTTTTTCATTTAACAGATATTACATATGTATAGCCATATCTTAAATGGAGAGGGGCACTAGGGTCATTTTGACAGGATAAACTGTTTTCAGAAAAGGCAGGATAAGCTGTTTTGCCAAACAGTTTGATAGGATAAGCTGTTTTCAGAGATAAGCTAGAATAAGTCAGAAAAACTGTTTTCACGTATAAACCACTGAATAAGCTGTTTTTAGAATAAACCGAAGCCCTACCAAACATACCCTTAGACTTCGTGGGTCGCGTTAGTTGTGTCCATGTAAAACAATCTGTCAGCTCTAGCCAAAAAGGAAAAAAGAAAACAATCTGTCAGCTCTCTTCAATAATTGTCAGTATAGAGATCGATAAAATTAGCTCCAACCCTGCGCGCGGTGGTGAACACTGCCATTTGTGCTCCTTGCTCCATGGCCTGAAGCAGTTCCCCTTCCCCAACAACGAACCCAACCAAACCCTGCCTCCGAAATCCAAATAATCAAGACAATTTAGAGAGGAAAGAAGAGAGCATGGAGAGCGCGGTCCAGATCCTTGCCTCCAGTGTTGGGCAGCTGCTGCGTGAGGAGTACCGGCAGCTCCGCGGCGTGGGCGGCCAGATCGTCGAGCTACGTGACGATCTGGCGGCCATGAACGCCGTGCTCCGCATGCAGTCCGAGGCCGACGACGGCGACGTGGACCTGTTCATCCGGGAGATGATGAAGCAGGTGCGCGAGCTCGCCTTCGACTCCGAGGTGTGCATCGACCTGTACGTGTTCCGCATCAGGTCCCGCCCCAGCGACGGCTTGCGCGCCTTCTTGGCGCGCCTGCTGTCTACGCTCGGGCCGCGCCGTCGCCTCGTTGGTGAAATCAACGACCTCCGCTCCCGCGCCATCTCCGTCAGCGAGCGCCACGCGCGGTACGGCCAGTACACCGTCAAACGCGACGCGCTGCGCCATTCCCCTTCGTTATCTGCGCCACCGGTGATGGCGTTGTCCGATTCCGCGCTTCTACGCCGCCATGGCTACGGCGACCCAGATGGCCATGGTCTAGAGGTCTTCGGCCTCCGGCACACGGTTGAAACCCTGGTCGACGAAATTAGGGACGATCATACCAACGTACTCTGCATCGTGGGGTTCGGGGGCCAAGGCAAGACCACTCTGGCCAAGGAGCTGTGCCGGCGTCTGAAGGCGGAGTTTCCGTACCAGGCGATGGTGTCGGTGTCTCAGTCGTTCGAGCCCAGCAGGGACCTCACGCCGCTGCTCAAGCGCGTGCTGCAGCAGGTCGTCAAGCCCAAAGCAGAGAATGAGGAAGGCATCGTGGAAGAGGAGTATGTGTCTGCCTCTGTCGACAACTTGGATGTCCATCAGATGTATGACAAACTCAAGGAAAGACTCGAGGACAAGAGGTACATCTCCATTATTTTCAAGATTGCACATTGACTTCTTACTGTATTTCTTATGATAGTCAGTGTTCTAAAAAGCGGAGAAACTAAGCGGGCCGGCGAGCGCGCCTAGCGCCTAGATGACGCTTAAGCGGTCCTAGGCATTTGTACTTTTAGGAAATAAATATAATAGAGAAAAATAATAAAAACATATTTATTAACATATATTTTTTGAAAACATAGAGAAAAACATTTAATTAACAGCTTAGTTGAAAGATCGAGGACATAAGAAAATACCTAGAAATACGAATATCATGGTAATGATAATCACACAAAATTAAAAATTGATGGGATAATTCTTTTTGTCAATTCATTAAAATTCGGATCTTGAAATGCGTGTGCCTTACATTTTACAAAAAGGCAGCAAGAGCTCCATGCACTAATACAATTTGAGCTTTTAGTGACGGAGACTATTTTACAGTAGTGGCGGACACACCTTTATCCGTCACTACAGGCTCACGTGAGGTACTGTAGCAGCTAACAGTGGCTGACAAGATGACATCAGCAAAGCTACAGTATCTGGAGGACTTACCAATGGCAGACATCGTGACGTCAGCGGTGTCCACCACTGAAAATACACAGTAGTGGCAGGCATGGTGATGTCATCTATGCTTGTAGTGGCGGACAGGCCCATTTCGGCCCAGTTCAGCCCGAGACGTGTACATCATATATCAATGTGCTAGGTTTATCGTGCACTGCACCCACTCCACCGCGCTGCACTCCACCCTTTTCCTCTCTCTCCCTTCTCCATCTTCCCCACGCCGCTTCCTCTTCTTCCCCACAACCCAACAGCACCGGCGCCTCTCATCCACAGCACCACCACCTCCCCTCCCCTCCCCCACCATGCTGGTGCCTCCTCCACTGCGCCACACCTCGCCGTCCTCCCCCCGAACTGCGTCGCCGCAGCGGCGGCTCCTTCCCCATGCACCCTAGCCCGCCGCCTCTCCCCGGCAGACATGGCGGCCCCTCTCACCGGCGCTCATGTGCGCTTCGTCCAGGGGACCCTCCATGGTGCCTCGATCGTGCGAGCGCATCCTCTTCACTCAGCCGATCCTCTCCACCGTCGGCCTCGTCTCTGTCAACGACCTCGAGGCCACTTCATCTCCGTCGACAGCGGCGTCTCGGGAGCCGAGGATCTGACGGCGCTGCTCCTCCACGATGATTCGAGGACGGCGGATCTGGCGGCACTTCTCCTCCCTGATAACCCGAGGACGGCGGATCTGGTGGCGCTGCCCCTCCCCAACGACCGCACGACAACGGATCTGGAGGATTCGGGGCGGTGGTGTCTAGGGTTCGGACGTGCGGACCGGGTTGTGGCGGGCTGGGTCCAAGCCTGCCTCGGTCTGGCCGCTTTTTTTTTAAAATTTCTCAGTTGCATTGCAATGGCGGGTGTGCCTTACAATTTACATCCCTATCTGCCACTGCAGGTGCGAATCGCCCGCCACTGAAGGGCGATTTTGTACTAGTGATAAAACTACATACAGGGATGCGGCGGTCCATTTATACACACATCTAAAAGGGTTATGCGTCTGTTATGGTTGGGCGATGATATAGTTACTGTTTTCCATATTTGAAAAACACCACCAGTATGTTCACTTGGAACATCAGACGTCTTTTCCCAGGATATGTCTCCCGTAACATAAGGCTGATTTGGTTCATTATAAAAAAAATAGATTGTGAAAAAGCTAGAGTTGTAAATAAAAGTGCTAAAACTATTGCAACCATTGGTAATGTTAGCAAAAATTTGTTCAACTGAACTTCACCATGGAATTGCTTCTCTCAAAATTCAAATCATTTGACTTCGTTGCCTCACTATCGATCGAGTCCATCTTATTGTATAGTTACTGTTTTCCATATATTTGAAAAAACACCACCAGTATGTTCACTTGGAACATCAGACATCTTTTCCCAGAATATGTCTCCCGTAACATATGGCTGATTTGGTTCATTGTAAAAAAAAATATTGTGAAAGAGCTAGAGTTGTAAATAAAAGTGCTAAAACTATTGCAACCATTGGTAATGCTAGCAAAAATTTGTTCAACTGAACTTAACCATGGAAGCTTCTCTCAAAATTCAAATCATTTGACTTCGTTGCCTCATTATCGATCGAGTCCATCTTATTGTATATTTTTTTTATGATAAACACCAGACCAAACTCCCTTTTAACTCACAACTCAACTAACCTTGAGATATGTATACATCCATCCAAACAGGTTTCTCATTGTATTGGATGATGTATGGACTTTACAAGCATGGGAGGCAGTCCGACCTTTTCTGCCATCAAACTATTCTGGCAGCAGAATTATTGTGACCACTCGGATAGAGACTCTCTGGCCACAGGTGCTGCAACCAACAGAGGTTTAATCCTTCACATGGAACCCCTCAAGTTAGAAGATTGCAGGGATCTGTTCATGAGCAGGTTATTTGGCCACAGAGATATAGATAAGTGCCCCGCGGAGCTCCACGGAGTAATGAACCACATAATAATAAAATGTGGCGGAGTGCCATTGGCCATTTGTAACCTTGCTAGCGTCTTGGCGTCGTACAAGTCGCCAGTATACAGTGATAAGTGGGAAGCAATCTGCGGTTCAGTTAATTTGCATATGGAGAACAGCCCTAACTTTGAAGGGTTGATGCAGATAGTGACACTTGGCTACAACGAACTGCCTTACGAACTCAAGGGTTGCATGATGTACCTTGGCATTTTCCCAGAGGGTTGTGAGATCAACAAGGATCGGCTCTTATCCAGATGGATCGCCGAAGGATTGATTCCGGAGAAACGGGGGTTGACCGCGCTGGAGGTTGCAGAATCCTACTTTGATGAGCTTGTGCGTAGGAATATGATTGAGCCAGTTCGTTTTGACAACCATGGGAAGGTGGAGTCATGTCGGGTTCACGACGTGCTTCTTGAGGTTATTGTATCCAAGGCTCTGGAGGCTAACTTTGTTAGCCTGCTAGGAGGGCAGCACACAGGCATGTCGTATGATAGAGTCCGTCGCCTCTCCATCCATGGAAGCAGTAACGCGGATATGAATCTGCAGCATATTCGATCACTGAGCATGTTTGATCAGCTTCAACGACACAAGCTGCTGGATCAACTAGGCGACTTCGTCCTGCTAAGAGTACTTGACCTGGAAAATTGTAAGGGACTAACAAATGAAGACGTGCGTCATGTGTGCAGGTTATACCTGCTCAAATTCTTGAGCTTGAAGGGTACAGATATCACCGTGGTGCCGCCTCAAGTCGGGAAGCTAGCGGACTTGCAGACCCTTGATGTACGTGACACGCTCCTCACTGGACTGCCGGAAACCGTCACAAAGCTCCATAAAGTTGAGCGCCTTCTCTTCTCCAACAAGGTCCCCACGAAAGCTAATAAGTGGAAGCTCCCCCGGGGCCTCGGGAAGATGAAGGCGCTGGCCGTTGTTGCTGGGGCACTTTTAGGGAACGACTGCCGAATTGCCGAGGAGTTGGGTGAACTAGAACAACTGCAAGACTTGAGTATCTGCATCGACTCAATCGAGTCCAGTAGTGGTGTTCTCAATGAGCTTGCCCTGTCCCTGTCTAGGACATACTCTCTCCTGCGCCTCAGCATCGAAGACACCGCCGGTGTTAACGGCAAGGGACTTGGCTTTCTAGAAGAACTTTCTACCCCGCCGCGACTCCTCCGGTTCCTTAGGATCGCTGGAGCCATCGATCGGTTCCCGCGCTGGATTGAGTATCTCTCACCCCTCGTTGAGGTTCACGTTTCTGGGACAGAGCTTTCTGGTGATCAGCTATTCGGCGTCCTCAATATGTTGCCCAACCTAAAGACTCTCGAGGCGGAGCAGAGGTTCTACAGCGACGACGAGCTGGTTGCACGCACAGACTACAAGTTTCCGTGGCTTGTAAACCTGAATGTGACCTCTGATAGCCCGCAACCCAAAGTTTTCACATTTGAAGAAGAGTCCCTGCCATGTCTGAGGAAGCTTCTAGTGAATTTCGCTGATAAGGAGGAGAAGAGCATCGTTGGCATTAAGTACCTGACCCGCCTTGAAGAGGTAAAGCTCATGGGTAAGAAGGACAACCCTGCACTAAAGCTTGCACTGAAAGAGCTGAAGGCTGAGAAACAGAGGCGCGCCTCGTCTGGTAATGGTCAGTTCCGAGTAGTAGTGAAATACTACGAGTGAGATCCATTTATCACTTCCTATTTTTCTTTCAGACATCGAAATGAAATGTTATGGTTTGTTTCAAGTTGCTTTTCCTTTCCGATGTAATTTCCAAATTCAGTTCCCATGCGTTTGTGGCATGTGGTGTACCTTTTTTTTTTTTTGTTGGATGTTTCAGTTTGTAATAAAAGCATATGTTTCCGTTGTATTGTTCTGACTTGAGAATGAAGGAGTTGTAACACTTGAATAAGATTTCGTGCGTGGCAAAACTTTCTTGTGATTCATTATTTAGCAGTCACAGAGTCATGTACCGAGCGGCGAGCTAGGGAGGAAATATGGGTAGCACACCCTGAACCAATTTGTATGTTTTGTTGATTATAAACAACTCCGTTATTAGCCGGATATATAAGTAGTTCCCCTACTGCACACGAACGCTCCCAAGATGGTGCAGAGCCTTTGTGTCTTGTGATACAGATAAGGCCGAAGCCCACGATTGAAACCGTCGTACGGAGTCCTTGGCGCGCATTGAAATTGTGAAATCTGGTCGCTTCATTCGTCGTGCTACAAATTGGGCCTCCGGTGAAAGTAGACACAGAAAACAGTTCGCTTTGTCCGGCCACCTCCTGTCCTGTCGCCGTGGACGAAGGAAGACGAGGTCGAGCTCATCCGTGCTCGGATGCCGGCGCTCGAGCCTCGGCGTCCGTTCCTTCCTGTGGTCTCCCAATCATCCCATACAACCGGACGATGGAGGAGCGCGTCGGAGCCGTAGTATCGTGCTGGCCGGCTCAGTCGCAGACGAGTTGCCGACCCTCGTCAGGTGACTCTCCTCCCCAAGTCCTTTGCGCCGTGGAACGGCTGCTTCTCCAAGAGTCCGAAGCGCGACGAACGGAGACCTCGTGATTGCTATGCTCGCAACAGAGGAGGAACAAGCTCGTTGACGCGACGTGCGGATCACCCAGACATGATAGGAAATTCTCCTCCTCCTTGTACATAGAGGTGTCCAAACAGACGGCACGGCCCGGCCCGGCCCGGGCACGAAATGGCACGGCCCATTTAATTTCGGGCCGGCACGGCACGCAATTCATTTCAGGCCGTGCCGTGCCAGCCCACGTGCCTGAGCGACGGCCCAGGGCATAGCCCGAAATTATATAATTGTGCCGGGCCGGCCCGTTAGGCACGGAAGCCCGTTAAGGCACGTCAGCCCGTTTAGCCCATTAGTGTTAAAATATAGCAAAATGAGTGTTAAAATAGGGGAGTTGAGATTTGAACCAAGGACCTCATGGCCTAGAGTGAAAGGTTTTACCATTAGACTAAGTTTCCTTATTGATTCTATAAGAATTTAAAATATATTTACACTATTTTTTAATCGGGTTCGTGCTTTGATGGGCCATTAGCGGGCCTTTGCATGCCGCGGCTTAAACGGGCCGTGCCCGTGCCGCCCGTCGTGCCCTACCCTCGGCCCGTGGCACGGCCCGACCCTCGTGCCGTGTCGGCCCGGGCCCAAAATTCAACGTGCCGTGCCGTGTTTGGGCCGGGCCAAACTTTACGTACTTCGTGCCCGCCCGCTTAGCCCAGCCCGTTTGGACAGCACTGCTTGTACATGGACTCTACTAGCAAATTTCAAGTTAGCGGCTGTCCACTCTGGTTCGCAGCAGTTGTTGAAAAGTGACAGGTCCAAGCAATTTGTTGGAGGCCTACAGACCTCCAGGCCCAAGTAGTCATAATCGGCCCATCGGCTCAAAAGAAAAACCCAGGATAACAACAACAAGAAGAATTATTTTCGCCGTCAAGACATTTTCGAAATCAGATCTTTTAAAAAAAGAGAATTATATATGTTCCCACCAGTCATCAACTGTGTTTTTGTTTTTATTTTTGTTTTTTTGGAGGGGGGGGGGGGGGGGGGGGGGGGGGGGCGAGGAAGTCATCAACCGGTTATGTTTCGCAGCGCAGGATTCCACAAATCTTGGAATAGTGATTCGCCAAAAATTCTATTTCACCCCCTGAACAAAATGATGGTTCATTTTACTCCCCTAAACAATTCTATTTGGTGCAATGTACACCCTTTTGAAGTTTGTCTTTTTTGTATCTCAGCCTACAAGTGAAATTTGAAGCTCAAATTTTGCATGATGGTAAATCACACAAAAAACTATATTAAAAAATTATGATATATTATTTTGATATTATTTACATAGTTCAATAGAAATTAATGTTATGTGCATAAATATGATATAAAAAAATAATTTAAAAATATTTTAGCATAGCTTATTGTGGCAACTAACATCATGCAAAATTTGAGCTTCAAATTCTACTAGCAGAATGAGAAACAAAAGAAACAAACTTTAATAGGGTGTGCATTGCACCAAATGAAATTGTTTGAGGGAGTAAAGTGAGCCATCATTTTGTTTAGGGAGTGAAACAGACAAAGTGAATTGTTCGGAGGAGTAAAATGGACTTTTTCTTCAAAAATATAATTACAAAAAAAAGTTAACTTGATCGAAATGGTCTTAATATGACGAGGCTATTTGGAACTCGCGGCCCACCACGAAATACAATACTAGATCACCCAGCGAGAGAGAGCTTGGGCAGGTCCAAAACTGAGCGGGCCAAAATTTGTTCTCGTAGTCAGGCTGTTCGGTAAGCTGCAGCTGCGATTGTAAAAAAATAACTGTGAACAATGTAGTTGCTGTTGAAAAAATAACTACGAATATTATAACTGCTGCTGCTGCTTGTTCAGAACCTCCAACCGAACATGCTGAATGTGGTGTGTGACCAGGCTGCGACGCTGGCTCCTTCCTCGAGCCACTCCCAAATTCCCAATGCAGAACTATTCGCGCGCGCGCGCTGGTGCTACGAGATGTGCCCAACTGCCGACCGGGCTGGACGCCGGGTCAGGCACGCGGCCACGTAGTACGCACTCTCCCAATGCAAGCGAGGAACCATGACACGGGAACCGAGGCAGGAGAGGGAGGGGTCCACGAGCCAAGCAAGGATTTCAACAACTTTTGTTGGGTGGTGGTGGCTTGTCATGATGCGACCGGCAATCATCGAGGAACAGAGCAGAGCAAAGCCGCACACACATTCAGGTTCAGGGCGTGGAGATGCGAGCGAGCTCTTTTGGATTGCAAACAGAAATGACCGGAACCGGGGACAAAAGTCGCGCGCGATCGAGACGACGACCTCGAACGCTGCCTCCCTTTGCCTGCCTCTTCCTACGTGGCCGAGGAAAGCCCAAAGCAGAAGGGAACAGCCACCGGTGGTGCGTCCTCTCTCCTCTGCTTCTGCCTCCCTTTTTTTTTCCTCTCCTCCGGCTATGCGCTCTGCTTCGCTTTCACTTTGGCGCCACAAGCAGCAGTATCACTGCACTGGACAGCCAAAAGTCTAGAACTGCTAGTCAAATGATCCCCACCTGTAGGAGTAGGCGAGTAGTCCACGCCGCGTCACGTACTTTCATCCGCATCAGCTGAAACGTGAGCGTCAAGGGTCAAGGCATCCACATTATCCGTCCGTCCGGGGCCTGGAGTACAGGAGCTTTTCCTCAAAAAAAAAAAAAAAAAGGAGCCTTTGGTTCCTTTTTTTTCTTTTGCCCGCCTCGCCCGCACACAGCTGAAATTTTTCGTCAGAATCGGCTGGCTGTGGCTGCAGGCCGCCATCGCCGCGCGCGCAAGTCGCAACCGCCGGCGCAGCGGACCAGCGGTGCGTGACGGGAGTTTCGTGACACAGCGCAGCGCAGAGTTTTAATCGGACGGGGCCAGCTCCACGACGGTACGTAGATCGCATAAATATTCGCGTGTCCCCAACATGTACCAAATGCAATACTAGTACAGGAGTATAGTAAGGCCCTGTTCGTTTCTTTTAGCGCTAAATTTTAGAGGCCTCTAAACAAAAAGAATCTAATACTAAATAAAGTTTAATGACAAAACCTTTTTACAGATGGGTACATCTTTACGAGACGAATCTAATGAGCATAATTAATCTATGTTTTACTATAGTCATGCTACAGTAATGCTACAGTAATGATACAGTAACCATCATCTAATCATGACGTAATTACCCTTATTAGATTCGTCTCTCGAATTAAACCAGTGTTCTGTAGTTAGTTTTGTAATTAAACTTTATTTAATATAACTTATCTAGAGTTTATGCCCCTCTAAAATTTAGACCCCTATACGTCGAACACCCCCTAATTCGAAGATACACTTTCACCAGGTTACTACTGTACTTCATGGAAGCACACTTGCAGTAGTAGAGAGCCTGTCAGGGAGGCAGGATTAATCCAGCCTTCATCTATGGCTTGTTCACGTGATGCGCGGGTGTAGGCCGGCCAGGCCAGCACAAGCACACTTGCAGTAGTAAAGAGTGGATCCGTGGCACGCGGCCTCTGACAGCCGGCGCCACAGCTTCTTTGGCAGAGCATTTTCCACATGCGTCGGCTTGGCGTGCGTGCGTGGGAGGTTCGGTTTGGCGGGCGAGAGTCAACAAATGAGCGGGAAAATAATTAGAACGGCGGCGTACCGTACGTAACGACCACGCGGGCCCCGCCGTCGTCACTCCGGACCGGTCCGGCAGTACCCGTCGACAGGCCACCTGGCTACCGGCCGTGCCGTAGTCCTCCTCAGTCCTCAGGCTACGCGCGTTTGGGCATCCATCGAATGGTTTCAGGCAAATTGGGCGCCATGTGAGCGAGCTCAATGCGTGTTTCCTTGTCCAGTACTAACCAGGAACCTCGAATCAATTGGATGCTTAGGCCCTGTTCGTTTTTTTTAGCGCTAAATTTTAGAGGCCTCTAAATAAAGAGAATCTAGTACTAAATAAAGTCTAATGACAAAACCTTTTTACAGATGGGTACATCTTTACGAGACGAATCTAACGAGCCTAAGTAAGCTATGTTTTGCTACAGTCATGCTACAGTAATGCTACAGTAACCATTGTCTAACCACGGATTGCTTACCCTCATTAGATTTGTCTCGCGAATTAGACCAGGGGTTCTGCAGTTAGTTTTGTAATTAAACTTTATTTAATACTATTAAATGATAAGATTCTTTTTTTAGACCCCTCTAAATTTTAAACCCCTATGAAATGAACACCCCCTTAGTACTGTTCGGTACAACAGTTTGTATGGTAGCACGTACTCCAAAAGTTGGCCCTGCACGTACCACCATCGAGAGAGCTGAGAGCCAAGCTGAGGAGGACAATGCGAATTAACACCAGCGAGGCGAGATTAATCGCCCGCCCGTCACAATAATAACTTGTTCTTCTTCAACCTCGCGCTGCACATTCATGCGTTGCACGGCGGATGGAGCCCCTGCTGCTGGTCAGTCCGTGCGGTACCAGTGGATAGGATAGATACGCTGTCGCCGCCGCCGTCCTTTGCTTCATCGCGGGAGGAGGAAGGATCACGAGGCCCGTCGCGCCACGAGTAAATGGGTTCAATGCGCTTCGTGCCCACAGGGTGGCCACACCGCGCGCCGGGCACAGGAGATCCACGGCAGCGCGTGCGCCCCCACCCGGACGGACACGCGGGGCCGTTACAACAGGGCCGGCCGCGGCAGTTATTGAAACCGGCGGGGTACCAACCGCACCGCACCAACGCGTCTGAAACCGGAGGGTCGGGCCCACACGTCGGCGAGACCAACCGTCCAGCGTCGCGCGCGCGGGAGGTTCGAAAATTGTCAGCCACGGACGGCGTAGCACTCACTAGCTAGCACGTGTTTACTCCGGTCGGCCGACTAATCCGCGCGGGAAACAGGCGGTAATCTCTCCCCCTCCCCGTTGCTGTCAGTCACACTATGGAGCGATGATGAGGTAATCAATCGATTAATCACATATGGTGCGGTACTATAGCCGGTCGGGTGGGTCATTGGTGCCGTGATCATTGTTACTACCATATGCTGGAGGCAACGGGGGCTGGCTGACTCGCTGCACGGTGACCTACTTCATCCACCGCTACACGTGGCATAGTATTATGCAAGTATCCATACGGTGAAACATTACAAATTTGGTACGTATTATACGCTGCATACGGTAGTACGATACAGCTAGAACCACCGCCGACGGAAATACGAGGACGTGTGCGTAGGTCGACAGACGGAGCCTGGTGTCTGACGCAACGACCAAGAACTGGAGGAAGGACCCACTCGTCGGTGACCCGCAGCGAGACCGCAAATAAAATAGTGACCTGGTTGGTGTCCCGCGTGTCGCGCCGCGGGGCCTGTGTGGGCGCCACCCGGCGGTCGGAGTGAGACTCTCCATTTCGCGCACCGGGACAATAAAGCAGAGAAAAAAAATGACGAGAGGGAGGCGAAAAGACGGGGACGCTCCTCCGGTTTCCCGCGCTCGCGCTTCTTGAAATTTCCCGGCTCCACACACACCGCCCGTCGTCGTCGTCTCGCGTCGCGTCGCGTGGCAGGCCCATATAGAAAGAGAAACGGACACCGGGGCACCGGACACGCAACGCAGGCAGGGACGGACCCCTCTCCTCCCTCGGACGGACGCCACGAGTGAGGAGTGTGTACAAGGAAGAGTCAGTCAGCGCAGCGGGGAGGGAGTGCAGCAGAGGAGTAGTGGCGGTGGCGGAGCGACCCGGCCGCCCTGAGATGGACACGCCCGACCGAACGCTGGCGCCGCCGGCCTCGCGCGCCGAGGTGACGACCTCTCTTCCCCCCTTCCACGCTTCCTCTCTCTCTCTCTCTCTCTCTCTCTCTCTCTCTCTCTCTCTCTCTCTCTCTCTCTCTCTCTCCTTCTGGCGGCGGCGGTTCCCGGCATGCTCGAAGCGAGGGAGCCTTTCTGCCACCGACCTTCTTGCTCTAGGTCTCTGTGGCTTCTCCGCCGTCCCGCGCTGGTGCACGGACTCGCATCGAGTGTGGGTGGAAGCAGTCAGTCATCCGCCACGGCGGCGGTTACGGGGCTGTGTTCCGCGGCCAGTTCCGTCGGTTCGCGTCGCGGGTTCTTCCAGACTCTTCCGAGGCCACGGGTGTTGCGTTTTCTCCGCCGGGAAACCCAAAAGGCGGCCGCTTTATTTCTCGCCGGGCCAGTTCCTCGATTTCCACTGCGCCGAACCGTGGCCGGGTGCGGCCACGTCGTCTCGCCGGCGACCGTTGCCGCGGCGCGGGGTTCCCGTCCCTCGCCGCCGCGCTCCGGCAGAGGATGCGCCGGCTCTGTCGCGGCTCCAGTTTCCTCCGCTGAGTAGGGCGGTTTACCAGTTACGCTAAGCATGGCAGTTACCGCGCTCGATTCCTCACCGAATCCGCACTCCGACAAGTGTGAATCCTGCACCGCAACAGCGTCCCGCTCCAGATCTGTGCACCGGTCGCCGAAACGGGCGCGTCGCCGGCCTTGTTCTTGCGACGCGCGGTGAGACCTCAACGTGGCGCCGGTTCAGAGTTCAGGGATTTCCCAGGCCAGATCTCTCTTTTTTTTTTTTTTTTTTTTGGTTCGATTTGACCGACGGGGATCAGGCCCGAACCAGATCCCTGCGCTTCTCTGTGCCAAGTGCCAACCTCGGCACGGCCAGATCCATTCCGGGCGAGGCTTTGACTCTAGATTTGTACACTATTAACTGCTTGTTGTTATTAGTATATCCTATTTTAGAGCACATTTTTGCAACCAGCACATGGCTGCGTGTGGATTTCTTTATGGCTACAAACAAGACTTCCACACTGCGATTGTACAGAAGGAATTTATAGCATGTGTTGGTCAGTCGTAATTAAATAGTGATGATGAGTTATGCAGTACTACTCCCTAGTACTAGTGCTAAATGATTGAAAAGATTGTTGGATTATTACAGTCAGAGAATCTCCCTTTTATTGTCTGAGATCTGGGCCTTGGAATTTTGGCGCCTTGCACCTGCCTTTTCTAACATGGGAGGGATTTGAGGAGCGTCTGATTTTTCTTGCTTTCTGGATGCAGGACTCGCCGCTTTTCGGCTTCATTGACAATATGTCTCCGATTGAGCCTGTCAAGTCGGCTTATACCGCAACAAGTCTCCAAGGATACCAGACCATCAACATAACCTCCATTTCATCCATCTTCACTTCGCCGCATGACAACGCGCAGAAGGAACCAAGGCTTCTGAAGTGAGTTACTTCAGGGCATCCTTCTGTCACTTGTATTTCCTCATATTGTGCGAAAAGATTTAATCTTTTCAAGGAATAAGATGATTTCTGACGCTGTAGTTTGCCCTTCACAGGAGCTCTCTTGCTGAAATCTCTGAAATTGAGGATTGTGCTGAAGGTAGTGACAGAAGCAAGACATCTACCAAGTCATCAAATGCTGTCAGGTTGTTTGCCAGCAGCAGCACTGTCACCCAAGAAACCCAGACAGTTACATGTTCAGTTGTGGTTGATCATCCCGATGTGCCGTGTGATCTGTCCCAACCAACTGGTCAATTTGATACTGGTAGTCCAGATCATAACACAACACCTTGCCATGGTGTCAGATCAGACCTTAAACAGGACAAGTGTAGGAAAATAGAAGCTGTCCATACCATTAAAAACACATTGGAGAAAAGGAAATGCCTGTTCTCTACTGAAATCCAACTCCCTGATGGCAGTCAGCCTGAGAAAGACACTGATCAAGTCATGGGATGCCAGTGGTCTGACTTGATTTCCACAACTTCGGGTGAACTTTTGGCTTATGACACATCGATTGATGAGCATCACAGAGGAGTGCAGTTGGCAGTAAATAATGCAGAATCCTGTGGATATTTGCTGTCAAAGCTTACAGGAGATGGTGATCCCTCTGCATCCGGTTCGGCATACTATCAAGAACTTATGATGGGAGAAGATCAGATAGAAAATACTCAAATATTTCAGGATGGTCAACCCATCATCTCAACTGAGGAAATTCAGGATAATATTTATGATGCAAATGGAGGCATTCCATTAGGCTACAAGGTAGAATTATCTATCTTGACCCACGAATTTTATATGCTATTTAGATGTTACACACCCTTCCTCCATAGAGTTCGGTAACTTTGACATGTTACATATGCCTATATCCCACCATAATTTTCTCATTCATTTTCTCCTTGTTAACTTGTTCAGGTTGAGACCCAACAGCAACGTGGTATACGAAGGCGCTGTCTAGTTTTTGAGGCATCTGGATTTTCAAATAGTCTTGTACAGAAAGAGACTGTTGAGGATATGTCTGCATCATGTAAAGGAAAAAGTCCTGTAGAGACCAAGATCAGCAAATCAAAACTTCAATCACGTGTACCACGTGGTATCGGTCTACATTTAAATGCTCTTACAGCAACACCAAAAGGGAAAATGGCTTGTCAGGATCCTATGGCTTCTGCTTTGGTTCCAGTGTCAACATCTGAACATGATATGAATGGGAAGTTACTCTCTGCAGGAGAGAATTTTACCCATTCTGGTGGTGAGCTATTAGAACTTCCAATGGATGATTCTGAAGGTTTTCCTGTGAATGATCATGTTTCAAGTCAAAGTGGCAGCCCTCAAAAGAAGAGGTTTGTTTGTGCTTCTGATTGTTTGAATAGCTGTGAGGTGCTTATTATGTTCTATTGCGCTTCACTTAACTGCCACTAATTGTTTAAATGCAGACGTAAAGCAGATAATGGTGATGATGGTGAGTCTTGCAAGCGGTGCAGCTGCAAGAAGTCAAAGTGCTTAAAACTGTGAGTGCCTCTTGAATATTGTTAAGATTTAGTGAACGTAGTTACATGAAGGGGCTTCTTTTTAAATGTTTGGGCTTGGAACAGATACGTTGAGTAAATTGAACATAATGTTTCATTCTTGACAATCTTTTGACACTTCTACCATGTGCAGTTATTGCGAGTGCTTTGCTGCTGGAGTTTACTGCTCTGAACCTTGTTCATGTCAAGGATGTCTGAACAAGCCCATACATGAGGAAATTGTTCTCTCCACTCGGAAGCAGATAGAGTTCCGTAATCCGCTAGCATTTGCTCCAAAAGTGATCCGGATGTCTGACACTGGTCAGGAAGCTGGGGTGAGTGTTCTGCTGAACACTAAAATGTACTTCTGTTATCAATTGTCTCCCAATGTTGTAAATCTTAAATCCTTTTGATGAATTGTAGGAGGATCCCAACAATACTCCTGCTTCAGCTCGTCATAAGAGAGGATGCAATTGCAAGAAGTCAAGCTGTCTCAAGAAATACTGTGAATGCTATCAGGTACTTCAAATTGCTTTCAAAACTTATTTGAAGATGATATTATCTGAAATTGTACCTGTTGCTTGTTACTTATGGTATAAATGTTATGCTCAATGAAAGGGAGGGGTTGGATGCTCCAGCAACTGCAGATGTGAGAGTTGCAAGAACACTTTTGGTAGAAGAGATGGTGAGCACTTAACTTTTGTATTTTGTGCAGCCAAGCTTTACTTATTTGATTCTTATTAGTGCATTGCTTGCTGCTTGACATACAAATATCTTATGACGTAGCCCTTAAAAATTCTATTCAACTTATAAAACATTTGAGTGCACTGAATCACAATAAAAGTAATGGTTTGCATTGCTTATGTTGAAACCGGTGCCACTGTAACGTTTAAGTATTCATTCTGGATTCCTAGTTTTATTTCCTTAAAATGTGTACATAAATGACTCCAGTACATAATAATTAAGTTGAATGTGCAAATAAAATTGTACACTGCATGAGTGGTTCTGATATGAACAAAACTGCATCTAATTTGTGGAAGCATGCATTGCAAATGCAGTAAATTATTTGGAACTTTATATGAGCAAACATCCTGTTATTAAGTTGTATATCTGAATATTAACTTTTTGTTCCCTGGTGCTGCATCAGCTGACATTGAACTCACTGAAGAAATGAAGCAAGAAGGTGAAGAAACAAAAATTTGTGGCGAAAAGGAAAATGACCAGCAAAAGGCTAATGTACAGAATGAAGATCACCCACTCCTTGAGCTTGTCCCAATAACACCTCCATTTGATGTTTCCAGGTTTGCTGATCCCATATTCCTATCCTTGGACGCATTATGTATCCATGTTTACGCATTGTAATAACTGAAAAATCTTTTCCAGTTCTTTGCTGCTCAAACCGCCAAATTTCTCAAGTGCAAAGCCACCAAGACCTACTAAAGCTCGTAGCTCGAACTCCCGGTCATCTGCTTCTAAAGCTACAGAGACAGTTCAATCTCGCAAAATTTCCAAGGTTGCTAATAGTGGTCGCAATGAGGAAATGCCAGATGTGCTAAGAGAAGATAATTCTCCTAGTAGCTGTGTTAAGACTACTTCACCCAATGGAAAACGAGTCTCACCACCACATAATGCCCTCAGTATTTCCCCGAACCGAAAAGGTGGTAGGAAGTTGATATTGAAGTCAATCCCCTCATTTCCATCGCTTGTGGGAGAGGCAAACAATAGTTTTGTAATGAACAGTACTGACAGCAAACTCAGCGCACCACCTCTAGCTTTAGGTAAGCATTTGGTTTTTGCAGATAATACTGATATTATGAAAGTTATACTGAAATAAATTACAGTATCTTACTCGTATCCTTTTCTGCTGAACCAGGACCATCTTAGAGATGAGTAGTCCATTAGACGGGAGTACGACTTGTAGTCCGATAATCTACCTCACATCCTGTGCAGCGACAATGCTTGAGGTAATACCAGAGAACTGTGAGTTAGATTTTAGGCGTAGTAATCTTGTATTTGTAAAATATGTAGTCTGAATAATGTGTATGTAAGATGCTGTTCTACTTCAAGCTACATGCTATTGAATTCTAGTATTACTATATAAATCACCTCTTGAGGAGGTTCTGTAATTCAGTTACATGTTTTTCTTTCCAAACTCCCTTTGAGTCTAATAAACCCACCCCTTTCACTGAACAAAATAAACTCTTCATCAGACAGCTCATGTGTGAATGTGACGTCTGTTCAGTCTGAACTTTGTTTGAGGTTGGTCATGTATCTCTTTCCTTCATGCATGTGCCCTCCTAACCTCATCCATGTACAAAGCTGAGGATGTTACTCTGAACCGCCTTAGAATAGTGCTAATGGCTGTTGAGATGTCAGGCTCCGCTTCCTGAACAGGTACCGCGGAAGTTACATCTCTGCTTCTTGGTCCCTGAAAATTCAGAGCACCCATCTGAGTGGAGGTAGTTGAGTGGGTTAGAAAAGAGTTTTGTCGTCGCTCCGACAAATCCTCCCAATTATGCATATCCATGGACATGGAAGATGGAACCAACATATATAAATGGTCACCAAATGGCAGATGATGATTGAAAAAGAAACCCACACCGGCACCAAACATCAGTACAAATTTAAATGAAACGTGCTGACGGAAGAATTGTGTGTTGGAACTGCTCATAGGCCCTTGCCGTCAGTCACTTGGTGGGCAAGCATCCCTAGTTTCTTCTGCCCATTATCTTGCCTGCCAATTAGACGGTGCATTAGGCCTACCTGCTAGCCTGTCTGTCTTGCATTATTGGATACCACAACTAAAGCCATACATATAGATATATACATATATATCCTCTCCCTACCTGCCAAAACTAATAGCTTAAACAGGATGCTAACAGTGATCCATATCATCCTGACTTGGCATTTTGTTTAATGTCAAGCAGGCATAACATATCAGACAACAATGTCTAAGATGCATAATGGCATGGCGGACCCATGGACTAATTCTCTCATTGAAGAAGAAAAAAACCATCATATTTGTCCATTTCCTGGCCAAGTTGATTCCCGCCAGCCTGTCGCGCAACCGGCCGCTCGGTTCGCAGCAAATTCAGTCCATTCAGATGGCAACTGCTCTGGTCCTTGCCTTCCTCAACCTAGCATCCGCATGCTCATGCACGTTGCCCTCAGAATCTCCCGTTCAGCGACATCGCCATCCATTCGCCGTCGACGTCTTTGGAAACCATATCATTTGCCATAATCTGCTGGGCACATATAAGCCCGAGCGGAAAGTTGTGGATTTGCAATTGCATATCTCTACCTTTTTAAAATTCTTTAGCTGCTGTATCTGCAATCTTGTTACAGCAGGCTGTTGACGTGTGCCTGACAGGGACATTGGCGTTGAACACTGCATATACATACATCTAAACATGCAACAGTTGAAACAGTGGTCTGAATGAACTGTAATGTAAGCTGGAGCCAGCCAAGATGATGTACACCTGTGATGGGAGGAAGGAAGGAGGGAAAGAACTCGTCTTTGCAGCTAGCTGGATGCCAATGGCATCTGCTGCTTTAATTTATTTCGGTCCTTCTTCTTTGACCCCATCCTAATCAGATGTGCTTGCCACTAATTGCTCCCGTGCTGTCCATCATTTGGTGGCCCTGACCTGGATTATTCCCGCATAATTTAAGTCCTGTTTAATTTTTCGTTCATGGCCGTTAGGAACTTTTTATCTTGGATTGTTAATTTGGTGGCGGTGGCATCATGTTAGCTCCCTTTCAAGCCAAGGAAGTGAATAATTAAGCAGAATATTATCCCTTTTTATCTGCTTGATTAACGTTCCAACTAACAGTACTTTTTATCATCTATGAAAAAAAAAATACCAGCACATAGAACAAGCAAACAGAAACCAATCTGGTCGGTGATCAGTGGGTCACTAACACTCTGCAATTCACTACTACCATGTCTGTCTGTCTGTCTAAAAATTCATCATACATTACCAATCCTGTGATGAAAAAGAAAATAAAAAGAAAAAAGAGAAAAAAATTACAGTGTATATATATACGTTGTTTGTTTCCGAATTTACCCTCCTTTCGGTCTCACTCACATGAGAAACCACCAACGAATTTTACAAATCCCAGCAGGCGCCGGCCGGCACTAGATGGAGTCACCTCGATGGAGGTGATCTCGATCAGTAGTGCGTCGGCGGCGATGGTGGCGCGAAGCATCCTTGCTGGTCGCAGTGCACCGGCGGGCGGTGCAGGAACGCCATGCACTGCTCGGTGGGCCGCTGGTCGGGCCGTCCGGCGATGCAGTTCTGCCGGTCGTCGACGCGGCGGATGTCGAGGCACCGCTGCGCCTCGCTGCAGAAGTAGTTGTACGAGTAGGTGAAGTTCCTGAGGCTAGGCAGCGCGCAGATTCCCTCGGGGACGTGGCCGGACAGCTCGTTGTGCGCGACGTCGAGCTGCTCCAGCTTGTGCAGCCCCGCCATGGATTCCGGCAGCGAGCCCTGGAGCTGGTTGAAGCTGAGGTCGAGCACGGTGAGCTCGCGCAGCCACCCCAGCTCCTGCGGGAGGCAGGAGCGGAGGCCGGAGTTGAGCACGACGAGCTCGTTGAGCGTGCCGGCCATCCGCGCCACGCTGGGAGGGATGCACCCGCGGAGTTTGATGTTGGCGAGCACGACCACCGACGCCGGCGAGTTGCCGAAGTTCGCCGGAATCTCGAAGTCGAAGTGGTTGTCGTTGAGGAAGATGGCGTCGAGCTGTTTGTCGAAAAGCGCGGCGGGGACGGCGCCGCACAGGTTGTTGAAGCGGAGGTCGACGTACTTGATGTTGGGTAAGCAGAGGATGTGCTGCGGGAAGCCGCCGGAGAGGCGGTTGTTGCTGACGTCGAGCTCGTGGAGGAGGTGGAGCTTGGGGAGGGACTCCGGGAAGCCGCCGGCGAAGCGGTTGGAGTTGAGGTGGAGGAGGGCCAGGTCGGAGAGGAGGCCGAGTTCCTCCGGGAACGTCGCCGCCAGGTCGCCGTGGTTGAGGTCGAGCCCGGCGACGGTGAGGGTGTGTGGGTCGTCCGGCGCCGCCGCGCAGAAGACGCCGAAGTAGGCGCACACGTCCGGCCCGCACCAGTTGCGCGTCAGGTTCTTGGGGTCGTCGGTGATGGCGCGCTTCAGAGCCTGCAGCGCCACGTACGCCTTCTGCAGACGCGGGTTGTTCGCCGCCGTCTGCTTCGGCGCCGGCTGCTGGCCGGCGGCGAGGAGAGCAGAGGAGAGGAGCAGGGCCAGGAGGAGGAGCGACGGAGAGGCCTTCGTCATCATGCCTGCAGCTGCTGTTGGACGCGCTCTCGCCATTTGCCAAAACTCGATCGCGTTCACCGTGTCTCTGATGTCTGTGTGTGTGTCTTTGTGTGTTTGCGTTTATGCGTTTGTACATGTGAACTGGGTTTATATATAGAAGACAACGGTTTGTGTTTGGGAGTCGTGCACACGCTTTCGCAACGCGCCTTCTGGAATTTCTTCTCAATTGTTATTTATTGTGTCCTTGCTTCTGATTTGCAAGGTTGACTGTTTAGTTTATGTTCTTTCGGTTCTGTTTTTTGAGAGCACAGCATTGTTTTGGAGGACGAAAGGTTGGTGTTTTCTGATTGGTTCACAATTATGGTCGATTTTGAGGCCTATCTTGTGGATTTGGACGGACGGTTAGCTGTAGGTAGTAGGAATCATGCGGTTAGTTATGATGATTGATCATATGATTTTATATAATTTTTTGGGCATTATATTGAGGGCATATACGATTATCCGGTACAAATAATGCATTGAGGTTCACCTGAAAGCTTCTATTGTTGCAGAGTCAATTTCGTGCATTTTCAGCTTATAACTAACTACCTTTAGGTGATGCGGTATTCTTGACAAATAATGCAGCTGGCTACGAGGATGACAACTTGATCTTGCTCCAAAGGCATTTTTCCATTTTCAGTATTTTTTTAGGTTTTGGCATTCGAAATGTACGTCCGTGGTGGTCACATATCTGTGAAATAAAATCATTGGTCCAATTGATTGTGGCGGGCAAAGTGCGGCGTCAAAATCCAGTGAAATCGATAGTGATTATGCTCCCCATAAGAAAAGGTGGAAACAAGGGTTATTGCTTAACCACTACTTGAGTACAAGTGGAGTTCAAGTAAATCCCATTGGAGCAAGCAAAAAGTCAGAAAAACATATATCTCCAAAGTTCATGCTCAACCATACCGAAATGACATCTTTCTTTTTCCCATTTTTCAATCAATCCAAATGATTACTGCCTAAGCACTTAGGAGGCAGAGGGACCAAGCAATTCCACTCCTTTAGCAATCACCCAACCAACAACTTCTTTGTTATATATAATATACTACTAGCAATCCTACTGGGTCCCCGTCCATTTATAACCAAATCAAAAGTTTCAAAATAAAAGAGAATTAAATTTGTGAAATATGTTCTTTGCTTTATACTAGTACTTTATTGTGGTAGGACTAGCTAATGCTTATTCCATGGCGCCACCTAGCGTCCGTTTGTTAGGTGACCTCTTTCTCTTGCCTTTGGCCTTATTCTTTCCCTTGTTTGCAGACCAAGGACGCGGTTCTTCAGCCTCCAGCAGCAAAGAACCCAGAATAATGTCGCCGGCCACTGCTTCCTTTTCTCTTTCTACTAGCTTTCGTTCATGGCGATGGAGGCTTGTTGTAGCTAGTTAGTTTGAATAGTATAAAGGCGCCGGCCGTTGCTTTCGCGTACGCTGTGGTCACCAGTTTCAGATTCCTATCAGGGACCGCATGCTAGAGCTTCTGGACGTTTCAATTCAGTTGACACGGACTCATAAAAGAGACGTTCAATGCCTGCATTGCACTGTTTTCGTTTGTAACTTCGTTGGAAACTAGTACCAAAATGCGGAGCTTTGCTGTAAAATTAGACAGGAGAAGCTTTACCTGATTCTGACAGTCAGGCTAAGTAAACAGAACAGTTCACTCGATCCCGTTTCGAAGCATGAATTTCAGGAGTTAGTGCAAGTCCCGTATACATTTTTAATAGAAACGGTAGACTAGAACTCACTCTTTCTTGATCATTTTGACTGAAAGAATTACTGTCTGTCAATGTTTCACTACTAATTAATTCCACTTGACTTGTTGCTTCGTCCAATTCCATCGGCAGATGCGGGGACGACGTGAGCCATCTGATCTCTCCTCCATTTCTGACACGCGAGGCGGCGGTGATGACTGACGGCTACGGCCGAAGCAGTGTCGGAACACGTCAAGATCTCTGAACCTGAATAGAGTATTTATCCTGCCTTTCCAGTCTAGCTAGAGAAAGCTGGCACGCACAAAGCAGGGGACATGCTTGACCAACAACTGAACCACCAATAAAAATACGAAACACTTGACCAAGCGCTGCGTAAACAAACCGAGATTAAAGGT
Organism: Eragrostis curvula; assembly: GCA_007726485.1. NCBI lineage: Eukaryota > Viridiplantae > Streptophyta > Magnoliopsida > Poales > Poaceae > Eragrostis > Eragrostis curvula. The sequence goes on from CM017442.1 coordinate 52,549,670, forward strand.
TGACGAGGCTCATGTCAACAACAGCTGAATCTGGTGCCGTAGGGATTTTTCGGAAATGCTGAAATTGTGCCGTAAATTGGTTTCAGGATTAGTCCAGATTGATTATGTTAGCAGCTGGGTTCAGTAGTCTGTGGTGGTGGTTGTCAAATGCAGTGCAGTGCAGGCTGTGATGAGCTAGCAGATTGATGTGGTGGGTGGAGAAGACTACCAATCCTATTCCTGCCACGGCTCTCCCTCCATTTTCCTTGCTCTTGGTATGGGCTGCAGGACACTTGGACGAGGAGGCATCGTCACATGACACATCGTTTACACAATCATTAAAAGTACGAACAAAACCCAAATGGAATTGCTTGATGAAGGAGCAACTGATAAAATAGAGTTATCGCAAAAAATGGATAAAATAGAGTCTGGAATTTTTTTCATTTGCTGGTTTAAAAGTAAAAAAATTGAAAGGAAATTTCCCTTGAATATTTCCAAGAATTGACGTCAAAAGGTAAAATGTAGTCCTTTCGCCAACAAAAAGAGAGAGAGAGAAGGTGTAATTTAGTTCAGAATACTCATCGCGAATTAAAAGAGTAGTCCAGAAACCATAATACAGTTTTTCTTGTTTAAAGGAGTGCAAATAGAGATTATTTAAGCGTTCTGGTACAAAGTCAAAGTGTGAGCGTTAAACTTAGTCCGTGAAGTTTTATAGTCAAGGCCCCGTTCAGCCCGTGGCTTTTGAAATGGTCAACTGAGTGCTTGGGCCCAATTTACCCTTTGCTTAGTATGTCCTGCCATCTCGTCTTACGAAATGGAAAATTTCCATTAATATTAAAGCATATTGCATTTCTGATTACAAAATCAACCCAAAACAAATATGAAACTTTGATTGATGGGAGATAAGGAACCTTGAAAAAATTGTGAATTTCACCATCTAGGATCACTATTTCAATCGAATATGCCATAGACGAGAGCTGCAATCTAAAATGACAATTTAACCCTCATTCAGGTGTACTAACTTTTCTTGGAATAAAGCAATGAACCAAAAATCAATAAAGGAATCGGATTAGTTAGCTCAATTTTTCTTTAAACTGCATTCTTAATTGACAAAAATAAAAGGTTGGTGTAGATATTAATCCCAAGTCGGATGGACATAGAAACATAAAACCTATGATGGAATTCGTTCTTAGTGTCATCATCCTCTGTTCTCCTCTGTCAACACCGCTTGTTTGTACTGAACATTATTATCTCCTTCTTACAAAAAAATGCAGAGCACCAGGCCGGAGCTTCATTGAGGCCAAAGGTGGCCATGCCCCCCCCCCCCCCCCCCCCCCCAACCCAACCCCCCCAAAACACCCCCAGAATTTTGTAAAATTGCTTATCAATCCTTGATGCTGCCATATAAATGAGAGAAAATATGCAAATCCAGCTCCTCTTGCAAATTTTCTTTACTGAGTGGCCCACTTGTCAAGTTATTCAAGCTCCGCCGCCGCAGACCACAGTATATAAGAGACCAAACTAGAAGCAGCTAGGAGTGTCACTAGAGACCAGAGTCACCAGACTAATCTTTTCCATGAAACTTCGAGTACCAAAATGACTATTAACCTCATGGGAAAAAACGGGGAGTAAATAGGACTCACGGATCTTCCTTCCAGCCATGAACAAACAAGATTCTCATTCCTCTCATGCAATGCCGGAGGACACCTCACGTCGCGCCCCGGCACAGGGCCCCGTCCGTCGATCAGCACGGCACGCATGCGTCCGATCAGAGCTGACAGCTGCTGACCTCTTGCTGTCCGTTTGGTAGCGCATCGAGCTCAGCGTAACATGATCTGCCATTGACAATGCAGACAGATCACGTCCCTGCATCGCTCGTTCTAGGCATCTACTACCTCCCGCCCTAAATAGAGTACTCTTTTGACTTTTAGACATCACGTTTGATCGCTCGTTTTATTCAAAAATTTTATGCAAATTTTATTTATTTTTTTATAATTCGTTTCATCATTGAAGATATTTTAATCAAAATATATTTTTTTAAATATTTATGCAAAAAATTTGAATAAGACGAGTAGTCAAACGTGATGTTTGAAAGTCAAAAGGGTACTATATTTAGGGATTGAGGGAGTAATAGTTATCAAGAAGCTCTCCACATAAAAAGGCATTAAGCCTCTTTCGCAACAGTGTCCTAGAAAACACAAGCATGCAAATTAAGAGCGGCCAGGGTCCATCAGATCACATGCATTGTGTAAACTGATCTCTGACAGGACCCGTGTACTGTGCGTCTATCGACAGGTCAGTCGGAGAATGCCGGCTAGCTGGTAACGCGTCAGGTCCGTCGTCGTCGGCTAGAGATCGAGGTTCTATGTAGTAACGAGAATAGAAGTAAAATTATTGGGTAACATGTGGGGTGGTGTGTTTTTTTTAATCAAAGAGTTTTATTCCATCAATCAAATGAAAAAAAAAATCACATCTTCTACTTCCGACTATGATGCACCGAAATGAAATACTATTGTTACTTTGGAGTATGTTCATTAGCTCAAACTATTTGTTCGTTACTCTAGGTTCACTGAATCCAATAAAGCACATCACCTCATGGATGTCGAAACCATCCAGAATAACTCTGCGCGCCAACAAATCTGTACCACAAGGGAATCTGCATTCTTTCCAAATCACCAGATCGCACGCTCTGCTATTGCACAAGAAGAATTTCTGCACACATGCATGACTCTTGACAATGGCCATCCAGCGTTTGGTAACACGTAACTCTCCGGTCTGCTCTAGTCACCGGTCTTTCCAAGCACGCATGCATGTTCCCATGACATGGTCCATCACCATCGTTATCCATTTGGAGATGCACATTGACGATCGGACTTTTCAGTTATATTTATTCTTTAAAATTAAAAAATCCATTAAATAATGGTACGCGCAACATTTTCAGATCGTGACTTGTGAGGATCAGGGAGAAGCTGATTTTTCAGTCAAGATTTTCCGGATAAAAGGTTGTGCTACTTTTCAGAAATAAGAAAGTAAGTTTGGTTGCTTTTACAAACAGATAATTTGTATAAATAAGCCGGGTAGAGCGCATTATCTCTCTCGGGACACTCTTCCAACTTTTCCATTCATGGGAGGACAACAAGTTGATGTACCATCCAAGACGATGACGACTAGAAGCTGCCATACATACTTGGACTTTACCTTTGCTCATGCCAGCTCTTACAAGTCAGCATCTGTGTACGCACAAACTTTTTCTACGTACCGCTTTTCTTTACTCCTTTTTATTTATGCCGAAAAGGATGTGCGTACATGCATGCATGCTTACGAAATGACCGCCACGTCCACGTAGGCTGCGATGGCAACAGCCAAAACAACGGACGGAGTTGGCTGACGTGGACGACGAAACGAACAAACGATCGACCCGGTTTTTCCGCGCGCCTGCATGACGCTGACCTTCGTCGCGAAACGCCTGCAGCTGTGAAGGGAAGTAAATGGGCCAGAATTGGCACGGTTGATAAAAGATATCAAATGGGCTGAATGTCGGCATTTTAGGTAAACAATATGGCCCATGGGAGTTGTTGTTGGGCTTCACGAATGTAACACACCTTGGGCTCGCCAGATTCGCTACCATTTATTTTCGTTTTCTTCTTGGACTGAGATACGAGAGCCGATCATGCACATATGCAAGTGCGCCAGAGTTGCAGGGATCCGTAACCAGCTTAGGGAGCTTAAGAAAATTCTACTTTCTCAGTAAGAATGTTCAGATTATTAGCATTGCCAAGTTTACATAACAGAACGGTACTGTGAAATTAAACAAGATGAACTAAATAGACCCCAAGAAAAGATGGTGACGCATGCATGATCGTGCATCGCTTTCCATCCGTGCATCCACTAATAAACGTCAAGTTGCGACGCCACGTCACATCACTCAATCCGGTATGATTTGCACCCATTTTTTTTCTTATACAAATCTAGTCCAGAAGCATGGATACTTAACTTGAACAAATATAATCAAGACGGGTAGGATGGCATTGTCCTCCTAACAGAAACCCCTGCCCTACTCACCATCATATCAGTTGACAACCTAATGATTAGTGGCTTGATGAGCGCAGCTTTCAGCGCCTCCTATCTATCACATGCTCTCAAATCAAACTGGGATTTAAATTTTACAAACACCGAATCATCGCAATCTGTCTGGAGAATGCAATTAATATAATTCTTCTAGTTTACAGGTTCAGAAAATGAAATACTATTCCTCTTGTTTCAGATCGAGAAAACATCGTGTTTGTTCAGAGTTTCAAATGCCTGAAATCTGAAATGCTTCAGGTATCATGTTCATCGTTGCGTGCACAAGTGCGTTCTGCAGCTTGCACACGTGTGCTAGCGGAAGAAGAAGCTGCCAAGTGGAGGCTGATAATGTTCTGGTCCGAATAAAAATCAGTGAAGGAAACAATCCGATTAAATAAGTGATGATAGGACTTTGAAAATCAATTAGGGGACCAGGGAAAGAAAAGCTGGATCCTGTGCCCTACTAAGCCCAACGACGTGTGTGGCATCTTTCGCGCCAACTGAAGTCTCCAGTAGTATTATACTTCGGCAAGCACAGACCGGAAAAAGAAATAGAGAGAGGAAAATATTAAGAATGGAAAAGGCAGAGGACATCAAGCTCACAGTAATAATTTCCCTCTCTCTTTTCTTTTATGATGATGATGATTTTGATGCCGAATATGAATAATGATGCTCATCCATTCCTTGTATCTTTATTTGAAAACCCCACTTTTGTAAAACTTGAATTGAGCAAAAATATTTTCTTCTTAATTGGTGAAAAATTGTGAAGTCCAGGAACTCCATCATGTGTATAAAATCTATGGGATATACCACACCCAAAAACTAATAATATTTTTATTGTTACAAAGACACCAGTCACTAGGCAACTGTATTAGAATGTATACTCATCCCTAGATGAAGAAAGTTTGTTAAGGGTTGTTCTGACGGGTTATGGCCATTTAAGACTGTTCTGGTACTGATGATTAGGTCATGGCAAGCTGTGGTACAATATAGCATCGGCCGTTAATTTTAATTCCTCCATTAGTTGGTGTCACGAGTGGTACTATGAAGCCACCAAATTTGCGCATATTTCCACGCGCAATTTCGCAGAGGAGTTAGGACCAAAATTATTCGTTGCAGAAAGAAATTCTTGGTTAAGCCTTTATGGCCGGCTTGTACAAGGAACGCGTATGAAATCCGCTATCATCACGAAGGGCGATACGGATAGGACCATAAAAGAATGCTCAGTACACGGAGCACTAATCCAAGGAATTTTTAGTCAAATCTCTCTCTCTCTCTCTCTCCATTGTACATGTTTGGCTCCCACCACTTTCTCTCTCTGCAGTTTGAAAACTTTGAAAGCCTCTCACAAGCAGAGCCAGCCCTCCATTTCATTATCGGAGCGTCAACCTTCTCTCTTTCTCCCATGCACTCCATCAGGCATACTTTCTCTCTCTAAAAATGGGAGGCAAGTAAGGGAGAACAGGAGCAAGGCGCCTTCGTCCGTTAGCCGAGGTAAGGATGGATCATGGCTTCTTTCTCGCTCCCCTTTCAAGCGGCAATGTCGCTTGAATCTTTTCTTGAATATATTGCATCTTTTGTAATTCTGCGTGTGATCAATTTGTGATTCGTTCCCTTATTTTTCATTCAAATGATACCTATCTCCATGTGTTCGAATTGGGAGATGCATAGATTCTCAAGCCACTGCTCGACGTCGTGCTTCCCTCCTTTCTATTGCTTCTCGTTTAAATTATAACCACATTTCAATTCCCTGAATAATTCCATCAACAAATTTCTTGCAATTCCTCTTCAAAAGCATCTTCGGCTTCGCAGGTTAGTTTCAAGAAAGTTTCAGGTGCAGGCTTATTTTGAATCAGGAGCATCAGAAATGGAGCAGTATGAGGTGTTGGAGCAGATTGGGAAGGGTTCATTCGGCTCTGCGCTGCTGGTGAGGCACAAGGTTGAGAGGAAGAGGTGAGGTGGCAGATGGTGACACACTGACACAGTCCTGTTCCCTGCATTGTATAGCCTAGCCTGTCATGGAGCGATTGCTGCTTCCATGCCGTTAACTCTCCGAATCCTGGCTTGTTTAAATTCAGGTACGTCTTGAAGAAGATCCGCCTTGCACGTCAGACTGACCGATGTCGCCGATCAGCTCATCAAGAGGTATGATCATATATGTTATCCCATTTTGCCATCATATTCTTAGAAAATGTTCAGTTTGATGCTGAAATTGGATATAGTATGCTTGATGGTTTGCACCATTCGTTCTGGTCCCAGTTCTAATGAAGAATTCGAACAGAAATGATTAAAACCTTTGTTAAAGGGAAGAGATTTTGAGCACTTGGGTCAAACTTCTTTATTGCCTTGTAGGGCCTAACGGATTTGATCTCCCAAGCCAGGAAATGCATACTTCCTATGCAGTCATGGTCCCGCGCTAATACATATTTAAACCCTCATTATCATGTAGAATACTCACCACTTGCTTCATGCAGATGGAGCTGATTGCAAAAGTAAGGAACCCTTACATTGTGGAGTACAAAGAGTCCTGGGTGGAGAAGGTGAGCATGGTCCCATTCCCTTGCTGTACATAGTGGCAGCGTCCTAAGGGAAATCTTCGCTTTTGTACATTTCCTTGCATGTCTCAATGGTCCTAATAATGTGTTCATAACTGCTTGACATGGACTGATTTTTGTTGTTATCAGGGCTGCTACGTGTGTATCGTGATTGGTTACTGCGAGGGAGGGGACATGTGTGCAAACTTCTGAAAGTTGAGCTCTGAGTTGCATCTGGAATCTGTATCACAATTCTTATTATTATGTTCTTTATTGGCAGGTCTGAGACCATCAAGAAGGCTAACAGTAACCATTTCTCAGAAGAGGTAGTCAAGTATTCTTTTAATTGAGCATATTCTATATCCTTATATTCTGCTCGCTAAATGTTGTGCTTTATTGTATCCAACCTTTTTCTTTTCGTGCAGAGACTCTGTGTGTGGCTTGTGCAGCTCCTAATGGCACTTGATTACTTACATGTCAATCATATCCTTCATCGGGATGTCAAGGTTTTTATATTCGGAACCTATGTATCATTTATCCTTGTAATGGACTCATACTGCTTACTCGATTCTCATCATGTCATGTAATTGTTTCAGTGTTCTAATATATTTCTCACCAAGGACCAAAACATCCGGCTTGGTAAGTGTACTCTATTACTCTTGTCAAATGAATAAGGGAAAGTACCATGACTGATGATAATATCCTTCTCTTCCTGCTCATGCTGTTTGAAACAGGTGACTTTGGGCTTGCCAAAGTATTGACTTCTGATGATTTAGCTTCTTCAGTAAGCTCATCTTGCTCAACACTTCTGCTTGTGATGCGCTTGACCCTCTCAGTTGCTTCTAATTCTACTTATGTGTGACTCTTGAAGGTTGTCGGAACTCCAACTTACATGTGCCCTGAACTTCTTGCTGATATTCCTTACGGTTCCAAGTCTGATATATGGTCCCTTGGTAAGGTTCTTCACCATATTCAGTTGTTTGTCTTCTGATTTTTGAACCTTTTGTACTGTCATGTTGGCTAAGCTTTTTTGACGCCCAGGTTGTTGCATATATGAGATGACTGCTCTCAAGCCTGCATTTAAAGCATTTGTGAGTAGCATTTGGTGTTCTACTGATAACTAATTTCATTGTGTACTGTACCTTTGTTAATAACTTTGTTTCTAATAGGACATGCAAGCATTGATAAATAAGATAAACAAGTCTGTTGTAGCTCCTCTTCCAACTATATACTCTGGTGCATTGTAAGCGTTGCCCTATATATCGATTAATTATGTACATATTTAAAGTAATTCTGAAATAACATCTTTATTTTTGGTTATGCAGTAGGGGACTCATCAAAAGCATGTTACGCAGAAGTCCAGATCACAGACCAAGTGTAAGTTCATCATCGAAACATTTATGTAATTTTACCTCAACCTGATTTCTGAACTCATTCTTGCCTCCCATTTCTTGATGGTACATTTCAGGCTGCAGAACTGCTTAAGCATCCTCACCTTCAGCCATACGTGTTTGAACTCCAATCAAAGTTGACTCCTCGCAATTTGCTATCTGCTAAACTTCCTACCAGACAAGGCACACATAAGACTGCATTTTCTGATGGGGAAGACAGTTGTAAGCCCAAATACAGTAAGAGCCATTCATTTAAAATAGAGAGGGTTGTGAAACTTGACCAAGTCACTGCTAGAAATGAAACTCCAAGTTCTAACAGAGCTGAGAAAGATTGTTCAGGGCTAGTATATCAGCCAATGGATGAGCTATCAACCCAAGTTACCAAAAAAGTTGTCAACGAAGTGATACATGATAAGTATTCAAAAGTTATGAGATCTCCGTCGCCTACTCCGAGAAGGGCGTCATCCACTCCTAGAAGACGACTGGAACCTTCAAAAACATTTCATGCTACTTCAACAGCTCAGAAAGAGGTATGAAGTAACTGACCATATGAAATGTTAACATCTTGTTGATTACCATAGCATTCAGCTGCAGTTCATCTTGCAGTACATATTGTTGATATTTTAAGTCTTTGTTTCGTAGAATCGCTATCCAGCACATAGAAAATCGGTCATTACTCATGAAGGATATTTCAGCAAACTTTCGTTCCTCAAATGGAAGTGCATTGCACTGGTTCAAGCAAACAATTGCAATTAGTCCAAAGATTAAGCCTAACTTCCGCATAGTGTGTTTTTAAACATTATGGTTAAAAGAAGATGCTTCAAAGGTTTCCATTCTAACCACCTTCTTTTTCCTATTTCTGGATGCCTGCAGCGTCCATCCTCAAGATCTTCAGCTGACCGAATTGTTCAAGCTACACGACGAACGTCACTCCCCCTAGCGATGATCAAAACTCCTGAAAAGAAGCAGGGCACTGACATTCTTACCAGATTGAAATCTCCTGATGTTTCAGTTAACGCTCCACGAATCGACAGAATTGCTGAATTCCCGCTACCATCTTTTGAAGACCCATTGCATTCCATCACGAAGATCATGTCGTCACCTATCATTGACCAATCCATCACCAAGGACAAGTGCACTTTCCAAGTGCTTCGCAGTGACAGTGAAAACTACAGTGACACTCCTGATATTGACCTTCTTGTCGATAGTTCACCCAGAAGCTCATCAGATTGGAGGCAAAAGAGATTCAACACAAGGTCTTACCAGCAGAGAGCTGAGGCTCTTGAAGGATTGCTTGAGTTCAGTGCACAGTTGCTGCAGCAAGAGAGGTTTGAGGAGTTGGGAATCTTGCTGAAGCCTTTTGGACCGGGCAAGGCATCTCCAAGAGAGACAGCCATATGGTTATCAAGGAGTTTTAAGGAAACAGGGTTGTAGTCAGATGCCTGAAAATGCAAACCTGAGCCTGCAAAAGTTTTGTTCCCCAACTAGCTTCAGGCTCCTTGTACAGTTTCAATTTTGTGACATGTATTTTTTCCTCTGAACTGGTCTTTTTGGAATACTACACACAAGTTGTTTATTCAATAATTATTCTTTAAGTGTAACCTGTAGCAACAAATTACATGAATAACAATACCTTAAATGCCTGTAAAATAGTATCCTGAAACCATTTTCAGGAGTTAACGTTTGGAGAACCATTTTGGCAGCATAGCTTACATTGTCCATTGTCATGCACTTTGAAATGTTATTCTGATGTCACGAAAAAGTTTTGGTTCTTCAGTTCTGGACACAATATATATTCTATAGGAAAGACTGTTTCAGAGCTGCCCTTTGCTGCCTTGCACGACCCATAGTCACTGCAGCTATCAGCATTTGCCAGTTTGACGTTATGAGTGGAGAGCATGTCATATAAGAAACTGTCTGCCTGTCAGTTTCCATATAATCCTATCGGCGAAGAAGATGCATGCCTGTATGGATCATACTAGCAGTTGCGACGCATCTAAGTTTACTCATTAATGATGAGCAGCACTGAATTGTCAAAATCAAGCATAGAGACACTGGAACTAATTTGCTAAATGTGGCACATACACAGCATCCTCTGCCCTAGTTTCATCAGTAACAAAAACAATTTTTTTTCTCTGATCCTAAATATTTCTTCAGAGACGAGCGGCAAGATTCATTTTTGCTTTTTTAACAATAGTATCTCAATTTTCTTTTCAGCTGGCTATTTCATAGTCCACTCAATTACTAAGTTGAGCTACATCTGATTCGAAAGGTATGCATGCACAACACAAGTTCATTGAAAATTTTGTACTGCTAGTGATATCAAAGAAAGATTGGTATGGCAATGTGATTGCAAGAGAGCATATCGTCATCTTCCAAATATTACTTGTACAGGTCACATAAGATTGAACCTAGTAAAAGGGCTTTTATCTCAGAATACATCATCCTCACAAGATAGTCTAAATATATGAATATGGACCAGTATAACATGGGGGGAACATATTAAGCATTTTATTGCCTGCTTTTACACCAATAGCTTATGCATTGAAAAGTCATAAATTCAACACAGAAACAACAAGTAACCCAAAAAAAAACTCACTTCGTTTTGACACTGACACCGTCACTTCCAGCAATGATCACTGAACTTGCCATGTCCAAGAACAACCCATGCTCAACAACTCCTTCCAAGGCTGATATCTCCTTCCCCGCTGCCAATGCATCCTTGATGGGCGTCTTGAAGTATAAATCAACAATGTAGTTTGAGTTGTCAGTAACATAGGGCTTGTCACCTTCCAGTCTTAGCTTTGCCTCAACCCCTTCTTCCTTAAATAGTTCCTGCAATCTTACTAGATTGTACTTCCAGCAGAACTGAACAACTTCCACTGGCATGGCTAGACCACTTCCTCCCAAGCCACTAACTAGTTTTGTCTCATCGACAATAACAATAAACTTGTCTGATGCAGCCTCAACCATCTTCTCACGAAGAAGGGCTCCACCCCTCCCTTTCACAAGGTTAAGGTCAGGATCAACCTGTTTTATGATCACAATGGAAGGGAGTTAGTCATAAAAGCAGTTTCCATATGAGAGCAACAAAATAAAAATTACAGGTATATGGGAAACAGTGCTGCACAAATTTTTCCTGATATTTTTTTTTTGGGAATAATTTGTCCTTATATTGACCATAAAGCTGCTATTTTGCAAGTGCATGTCAAATTGTAATGTTTACTATCACTGCGGCTTTAATACTTGGGTACTATCAACACCTAGAAGCTAGAACAAATGTTGGCTTCTGATTCTATCATTTAAATATTCTTTTGGTGTATAAATTTGTCAGAGAAAAATGACAGAATCTAATATTGCAACTTCCGATTTCTACAGCTTTTCCTGCTTGAGAAAATGGCACTTTTACTTTGACCTTGGGGGAAAAGAAGGAACATGTCTTTTGACACTAATGAGAACAATAGACAAATAACAAAGTGAGACTGCAAGGGACATGTTTAAGTAAATGTTGATACACATTTTTATCAAAAAATTGACACAGACTGAAATGCTAAGCCTCCATAATAACATCTGAAATGTGAGTTCCTTCATCAGCTGCCAGCAAGTCCAAAAGCCAAAATCATGGAGGCATTTCACTTTGGCCTACTCTGTCCCAAAGTTACCACAGCAAACAGCATCACCAAAACTTAAATTTTGTGAAGAGTGCACCACCAAAACTTCATAGTTTCGGTGAGAGAAAAGGTACCATGATTAAGGCCAAAATTGTCACTTTCTCCATAAATAGCACTAGAAGACACACCAGACAGACAGACTCATCTTTCATGCAAGAACAGCAGCAGGAGAAGGTATGCATAAAGCCAAACAAACCTTCCATGTCAAAAGTTTATAAGACAGCAGTTCTAGCTTGCCAGGTATGGCTAACTACTCCTACTGAGGATCAATTCATTTTTGCTCCAAATTTCATTGAAATCAACACAAGATTTGACTTTTATGCACCAAAACGGAACCAGGAAGTCAAAGGCGGGACCTCATCTGAGCCGTCGATGGCGAGGTCGATGCGCGGGTGGTCGTCGAGCGTGGACAGGGGGATGCCGAGCGACTTGGCCTGCTCGTAGGTGCGCTTGGAGGTGGGCACGCCGACGATGCCGGAGAGCTTGCCGGCGGCGAGGAGCGCGCCGATCTCGGCGACGGCGAAGGCGGCCGTGGACCCGGTCCCGAGCCCCAGCACCATCCCGCTCTGCACCTGCTCGACCGCGCGCACCGCCGCCAGCCGCTTCAGGTCGTCCTGCGTCAGCGCCGCCGCCGCCGGCGCGGACTGCGCGCGGAAGACGGCCAGGCGGGCACGGCGCGAGGTCGCCACATGGCGGGCGCCGGAGACGGCTTGGAAGCGGACGGCGGTGGCGGTGGCGGCCATGGCGCGTGTGGGCAGTGCTGCAGCGCGGTGGGGTGAGGTGTGTGGGGATGAGGAGGTTGGGGGGAGATGGCCGGATGGGGAGTTGGTGGTGGAGGCGGCGGCGACGGTGATCAAACAAAAGGTTGGTTGGTGGCGGCTTGGGAGGGGCCAGGTCGTTTTCTTCCTAGTATTGTTGATATACTCCATCGGTATCATTTTTATTGACGTCCCAACAGGAGGAAGATCAGTTCAATTTTGGCTTGATGCTGATGTCCAGACATCAATATTTTAGATCCAGAGATAGTATCTCTTTCAACACAAATCCTTTTTCCGCTGCCAGTAGGACAGAAGCAAACAAATTCAAAACTCTGCGTGCATCATCACAGCAAAGATAGAATTTCAGAAAATGGCACCCTCGTTAGTCTGAAGAGTTCATAAATAAATAAATAAACGGGCTTAAGATTACTTCTGAAGACTTTCTGAATCATGAAATTAGGGAGTAGGTCAGATACCAATTGAACTTCATTCTAACAAGAGATGGTATATAGTTTCTGACTACCCACCTTCATTGCGTATTGCTTCAATTCCTCAAGAGAAAATCCTGAACATATTCTAACACAAGGAAATTCTGAACATATATTGCCCAGTCACTGATCAGATTGTTGCTGATATATGCTGAGCTTTCCATCCCGTAACAGCCATATCGAGTCAACACTACAGGCAAATTATGGAACAGAAACAGTCATCTCGTTTCACATTTTCAAGTTAACATTCATGGTCATTAACATCAAGTGCATACAGAATTGTCAGAGTTTCAGTACCACATGAGATAGCAAGCTAACATTACAGACATACCCGAGGTGAATTATCATTTTAGTACCAGATCACAGGTCAAACATAAACCAATTGCTGCGACAACCAACTCTTGGTACTGACATGAACACAACCAAATGGATCCCGAGGCCAAAAGAACCTGACAACTCCACCTTCTCAATCATCTCTTCTTGAAGCCATACTTCTTGCGCTCGTAGAAGAGATCAGTCTTGGCACTGCCCAGATTGACGATCTTGGGGCACCCGTCCCGGTCCTTCTCCTGCTGCGTGCACTCCTTGCAGTAGTAGGCGTCTGATATGCCGACGCCTCCACAGATGACGCACCTCCCCTGGAATGAGCCGTAGTTGCACTCATCACAGACCCGGACCAGCGTGCACGGGCGCACATACGAGTCACAGACGACGCACTTGCCGTCGCACTTCTCGCACAGGCGGCCGATGGCGATGCCAGGCTGCTTCCGGCACATGATGAGATCGGGGTGGTGCTTCGCCATGGCAGTGAGATGCTAACCTGAGAAACCATAGAAAAATTGTTGATACATCATATATAAAGCAATGGCATGGCTTGTCGGCATTAGGAACAGGCACATAGTTGATGTTGAAGGCCATACTTTGCAAAATGATTAACAGCGTAATACATCACGAAGCAGTGCTTTGCCCAGTAACAACAAAGAGAGGCAGAAATGATTTCATAACAGAAATACCCATACAAAGAAACTTATAAAGTCAATAATTTAATATGATGATTGCATGGATAGTGTGTATTGCTTCAGCAATATACATCTTTTTTGTTAGAAAAAATATATGGTACACAAGCTATAGCATGGAGAGTGTGTATTGCTTCAGCAGTATACATCTTTTTTGTTAGAAAAACTATATGGTAATCCCAACTGGAAATGCTTGGTCAACTTAGCAACTCCGAAATTAGCGTGTGAAAGAATTGTACTCACAAAACTCTTGTATCATCTGCTGGGGCCTTTAACATAGAAGCCATATGGCCTTGTAGGGTGGATCATGGAGTGGAAGATTCTGTGTATGACAAGAAATTTTGAGGGGTTCTGGGTCGACACCTTCACAACACTGCTTATTGCTTAACATACCCAAACAAAAAAGAGGGAGGGGGAGGAGAAATAAAAGATCAGAAAGAACTTTTGACTTCGCATAGAATACTTTTCTTAAGTTCCTTAAAAAAAGGAAAGCTTAGCAATGAGTGCTACTTTTTCCTCACCCCAAAAAATTGGTGGTGTTTACAACAAACTGTTTCTCTTAAAGGTTCAGGAACTACATTCAAATTAAGGCTCCTGGTGCTAGAAATGTCAATGAAAAATTGAATGAATAAGTAGCTAAAATTTGCATGGAGATACTCCATGCCAACCACAAATAAGAAACAAATGGCGCATATTATAAGGGTTAGGAAAATTTGCAAAACAAAGAATTATGGCATTGATCTAAGTCATACTACAGTAGGAGCGTCGGTACTATCAACATTCTCTACAAGCACACAATCATTGCAGGGAGTAGCAAGACACATAATATCACCCCATCTTGTATGCACAAGTGTTGGCGTGATGGGATCCACAAGACGTGAGTCCATCCATGAGTCGAAGAGCTAGCTGCTCTTGTGTTAAAAGGTAAGCGCTTGTCAAGCAGAAAGCATGGCATCAACCATCAACTGCGTCCAAACTACTGCTGCTGCCAAACTACTTCAGCACCCACTAGTACGCATGTCGGACAACAATTCGGCAAACAGTTCGTCATATAACTACGGGCCCCAGTCAGGTAGATTGACGGCTAGTATGGGCGAATACCAGCGCAATCACGACAGAATCAACCTCCTAGCTGCGCAAGAGTGGGGCACGGCAAGCAGGAACAGCCTCTTTTGGAACGAAGGAACGAATCCATTCAAGCAAGCCAAGCAAGGATCAGGATCAACCGCTTACCAGCAACGCAAGAGAAGAAACCAGGATGGATGTCCACCCCTAGCTCTGCAAGACCGAGGCAGAAGGAGAAACTGCGGCGGCGCGGCGGGTGGAGAGGGGCGAGGTGAGATGGTGGCCGGCGGCGGTGGGGAGGGGACAGGGGAGGGCCGGGATTGGGCCTTGGTGAGTCAGGGTTTTGCTTGAGCAAGGAGTTTGGTTGAAGGATGATAGTCGGACTGGGCTTGCTCGTATAGTGGGTAGCCCATTACAGCGGTAGATCATACTTCATTTGGGCCCATCTCATAGGGAAGCACCTGACAAATGGGCAGCCCGGTCAAAGCGAGTGCTTATGTGAAACTGCGACCATTTGAGACAACCGACATGCATCAGAAGAGAGACAAAATCCCTCTCGAAGGAAAATCAGATTAGAGGGGAAAAAACTACAACAAATTTAACAGAGCTGACAACTAAATGCATCAAAGTGCTGAATATGTTCATATAAAGTTTGGAAGATGACTGGGATCCTGGTCTCAAAAGACAGAAGCTGAATATCTAAAATCAGCACCAAGAGAGTTACAGATTTGCGGCTCCACAAAAGCATTGCTTCCAGGTTGAACGACAGAAGCGGGGAAAAAAGAGAAGAAACTAAAGAAGATGGCCTCCCTGTTCTAGTAGGCACCACAAACACCTCAAGCCTCACAGTTACAATACGCCATTGCCGTAAATTCATCACAGAGCAACCGCGAGGAAAGGAGATGCAGGTTCAACAAGGGGTAGATTCACCGCACCAATAAACACATTCTTCTTCTTGGTGCTAATTTATCTGGAACACCTTCGCAACAAAGTATCTTCAGGCCTACGTAATGTCAAAGCAAGAACAATAAAGGATCAGCACTGGTTGTGATCACAGAAAATAATACTGTATGTAACGCAACCGGATTTGTGAAGACTGATAGCAAGTGAAATTATATGACAATTGTTGCGGTAATTTTGTACTTTTCCTTTCGAAACTTATAATGCAGAGGACGAGGAAGAGTCAAGATACTGCCCAACTACTTGAGCATTTGTAACAAAAGATTGTTATGTCAATGACAATGAGGAGCGGTTTAGCATCCAGAACAAAGCTGGCAACATATATTTGATCTATCTGTGAAGCTATATTGACACCAAGGTTGGAAGTCCAGATTCAGTTTATAACACGATGCATTTGCAGAATAAAATGCTGTTGAGAGTACGACAAAATGAATTTCAGAATGAAATAGTGTTAAGTTGACGGAAAAGACCCAAGTATTCATGACAAACAGAAAGCAGATAAACTCGGCAATGTATTAATTTTGTATTTATTTTCAATAGCATCATGTACCAACATATTTTGACACTGTATCTAACTAAAGGATTAATAGGCAAGCGACACTAAGCTAGGATAACCAATGTATCAGCAAAACAGCAGTCTTGCAAACTCACCCCATATCTCGAGTTCCGCATCACCCGCCATTCATGTTCTCCTCCAAAGCAAAACATCAATCCTTTGTTCCTAAAGGTGTAGATGAGCAGTCAATAGGGACTTCAAAAAATAATTATAACTAAAATGTTGGTTAACATTGGTTAAAGAAAAATAGACGTACAACAACAGTTAACTGGCAGAGGAGAAATTAACCCTCACCCTCAGCTTGCTGAGATTGAACTAGGAGATGAAAACTGAGTTCAGAAATAGATCTCTGATTTTATACCATGCTTATATCAAGGAGGTTAATGCATGTGATTTAAAATGTGGTTATACCAGTCTCATTCCGATGATTAAAAATGTAGATACAACATCACCCATTAGCGTACAACATTATAATCTAGCCTCACCAAAAACTTTTTTAGTATATTGTTATCATTTCTTTCTCTCGGCCAATGAAAGCACTAAACATTTTCACTTCTGATATTTTAACTGAAGGATCATTGAGGCCACCTGAATACCACCAGGTGTTTAACTGTTTATATCTAGCAGGCTATCTAGAAATGGATAAAGTCCCCATAACCATAGATCATTAAGCTTCCTTTCAATAAGCAGTTTTAGTTACTACTGTTTTATCTTGGACTAGAAAGAATCACAAAATGAAGACTGCGAATAAAAAAATAATAAAGCAATCAGTGGATATAAAATGAAGATGCTCACCAGAATTGTCGATTGCAGCAAGTAAAGATGTGATGTATGAGGCCACAAGGACGTGGTGGTGGGCTAAGCATGTGATGTCCATCATTGGCGGGTGACCAAGTTCCAGTCCTGAGATCATATAGCGCAAGATAATTCTCTCCAGCATGAAAGCATACAACAGAATTGCCACCGATGGCAGGCAGCCACCTGGATGAGATACACAGGCTCCGCGCCCCAGCAAAGAGGACATTATCACCGATGCTTCTAACAGGCACAGTCCTTCCCGTGACAAGATCAGCAAGCTTGAGAACCAATATGCGCGAAAAGGAGCTGTCATTGTAGCCAACCAGCATGACCTCCGAGTTCAATTCAACCAGATGAGGCAAGTGGATTTCCTCACTTGAAAATGTCGCAACCGTCCTTGGAGGAGGTATTGTTTGCTCGGATGGAGACCCCTCCCCCTCGCACCGTGGTGGCGGCGGATCAATCAGCAAGACGTACATTTGTTAGCCCGTCATCTTCCCAATTCACCACATAGAGCTTCCCCTGGTACGGCAGCACCCTGTCCAGTTGGTTCACCACCCAGCTGCTGATGGTCCACTCACAGTCGCCAGCCGATGCAAAAGCCACACGACCAATCTGTTCCAGCGCTAGCATCACCGTGACAACCCCCGTAGCCGTGACATCGATAGCAGCACAAACCTTGCGAACTCGCTGCAGATATACCGCGCTGTTGTGCAGCCAAACAGGGAAGTTGTACCAGGCATGGGGACGGTCGTTCTCCAGGCCATTCAGCTGTTCGGCGAGGGATTTGAGGGACGGGAGCTCGGCGACGTCGCCGGTGAAGGGGTGGAGGAGGCGGACGGCGGAGTCCTCGTCGCGCTGCAGGAGGAGGAGGCCGTCAGGTGAGTCGAGGATGCAGTGGTTCTTGAGCTCCGGGAGGGGGACGCGGACGAAGGCGCCGGCGGTGGAGAGATCGAAGAAGCGGGCGTGGCCGCCGTCCGCGCGGTGGCCAGGGAACTGGCCGTAGCTAGCCCTCTGGAAACAGCATCCAGCGGCGCGGGTGGAAGCGCGGTTCGATCAGACCACAACCACGCGGGGAGGCGGCGGCGGCGCGCCACTGGGTGCAGACCGCGCGGAAGCGGACGTAGTCCAGGAAACCCCCCGTGGCGAGCACCCGGGCAGCTATGACCTGCATCGGATCGAGGATCCGATCAGCCGCCCAGTTCGGCCCCGCTTCCTCGCCATCGCCCCGCCGCCGTGCTCCGGCGGCCATCCTACGCCTCTGTTCCCCGCCAAGAACAAATAGGGATTTACGGAAGAGGAAGACAATTGTACAAAAGGATCTGTCAAGAACGACGGAAAAGATTGAAGCTTTATACGTTGCGGACTCGGATCGAGCGATGATGATAGGTCGATGAGATGGGAACGAATGGGCAGCGAGGGGTCAGTTTCCAGTCTCCACCGAGTCACCGACCACGATTGCCAATGGGTGTCTACGCTTTCCAGTTTCCACTCCAGTGGCACCAATATTTATTTTGGAATATTTCATTCAGTATTAATTCAGGAACAATTTAATTTGAAAAATACCAACCAGGAACTTAGCAATTCAGGAACAGTTTTTGTTCAATATGAACTCGGGAACAGTTCAAGCCGTGTTTGAGCTGGTTGATTTTTTTAGTACCAAATAAGACTTGTCATATGCTACTATATACTCGTTTTGTTTCAGAATATAAGCATTTGTGAGTTTGTTTAAAGTCAAACTACTTCAACTTTGACTCTCAATAACAAAAAATCACTAGCACTTGATTATATATAAATGTGTTGTTAGATTCGTCACGAAAGTAACTATGTTAATATATGACTTTTATATTTAAAATATTTTATTTTTATAGATATTGTTAGTCAAAGTTGATGACATTTGACAGTCAACAAAACCCAAAAATGCTTATATTCTGAAATGGAAGTAGTATGAAGTATGAACATTAGGGTGCCGCAAGCAATAACTATAGACTACCGATTGGATCCTACCTTTGCAACTAATATTTACATTGCTGATGCCCTAAGCCGCAACGTTCCTCTTTTTCCAAGGTGAAAAAAGATGGGGATACCCAAAAAGATGTAATCTGGATGCATGCCTTCGTCGTAGCAAAATAGTGTTTAGGGCCAACGGGAAAAGTCAGATTTGACCAAAACCTGCTGTAATTCGAATTGTAGTTCATCTGTGCCGATATCTAATGCCTAACCTAACCAATAAATCTAGATAGAGACGGCGAGATCCATGGTGAAATCAGTAGGCTCGTTGGCCCCCTCATGGACAAAGGTCTCTCTCTCTCTCTCTCTCTGAAAAAAATTTAGCTTATTATTCCTTGCATGTGAATACTAAGTACTCCTTCCGTTTCAAAATATATGTAATTCTGGCTATGTTTCTCAGTGTCCAGATTCATAGAATGTTTTATGAATATGGATATATGTTTGTCAAGGTTTAGAGAATGTTCAATAAACCTGATACAAAGCCGAAACTGTATATATTTTGAAACGGATGGAGTATATGGTCTACACTAACTTCATAACATGGCAGCATCCTAAGTGCTCCTCATTTCTTTCCCTTTTATTTGAACAAGTGCTCCTTGTATCTGTTTGTGTAAACTTTAAAACGGACGCATCCCCACTGCATATATATCACAGTGACGAATTTCTTTACGCATGCTAATATTGATAAAATAATATGTATTGATTAGCCATCCTGTAACCTGCGATCTTCCAAGATGATGATAGATTGCTGTGACTGGATCAGTGGTCTGTCCTGCTCACCATCCTTCATAAGCTGGATGCCAAGACCGCCATGAGTACGAGCGTTCTCTCACAACGATGGAGGCACTTGTGGACGTTCATGCAGTCCTTCCAGTTCACTGAGGTCACCTTACCTGACAACGAATGCTGGGTACGCCTTGGACCGATGATAAAGGAGTACCTCAACACAAATAAAGTTCACCATTTTGTCGAGTCCCTGCGATGGTTAACAAGGATCAAGAGAGACGGCTTTGAGAAGGCTGTCACTTGTGATGTTTTCAGGCAGTGCTGAGTGTGTTGATGCTGTCAATGGCGCCATAGCTTCTGCAGTCGAGCATGGTGTTAGGGACATTGACATGGCAATCGTCGGACACACAAAGTACGAGTTTCCTTGGCGGCTCTTCTCTGGTGACAGGAGGTCGTCGCTGACAAGTTTATGCCTGAATAGCTGCAAGTTTTCGGTACCCCGTGATTTTAGAGGATTCTCTTCTCTGACAAAGCTTTTTCTCGTCATGATGCGTATGACACTGAAGGAGACTGCAAATTCTCCTCATGAATTGCCCAAACCTACTGAGTTTACACCTGATGGGCATGTCTGATATTAGAATGCTACGGCTTCCAAAGCTTAAGGAATTGATATTGTCTCTGTCTCCTGCGTGTGGCACGTTCAAGATAGATACACCTGCTTTGCAAAGACTGGAGTACTGTGGAGAGCTTCTCCCAGCGTCTACATTTCAATCCTTACTATGACTTGAACATGTTTCGCTACAGTATTTTTTGATCATGCATCCTGACTGTCATGCTGAGAAGTTGCAGAGTATATCTATTCGCTTTCCTCATGTTAAGAGCCTACACCTGAGATACGAAGTCCCCAAGGTGAGCAGGGGAACTTTCTGTTGGCATTATCTAATGTTGTGTTCTTGCATCGCTAACCCTTTTTTTTTTTGCCACAGTTTGTCAAACCAAAAGCACTTGCTATTTTCTCTAAACTCAGAGTCCTAATTTTAAGCATCGGTACAAAGCCTTCGGAATCGGATGATCTTCTCTGGATTGCTATGTTTCTAGCTGCTGCACCTTATTTAACGACGCTACAAAGTAGTGTAAGATTGTTTTATTCTTCCGTGTATTATGTTACTATGTTGTTTGAAATACTAGTCATTTGGAAGGAATAAGCTTCATATGTTTGTTTTGACCTTTTCATTCCAGGTCCGCTATTTATCATGTTATGAATCTCGTGACGGTGTAGTGTGGGATGATTTCAACTTCCAGCACGACAACTTGAAGGAGTTGGAGATGTACAATTTCAAGGGAAGAGAGAATGAGATAAGTTTTGCTAAGCCGCTGCTATGTACAACAAGTCGACAACTTGAAGGTTTGTCTTTTTTTTTTTCTCTGTCTACAAGTGATATTCAAAGCTCAAAATTTTGCATGATGATAGCTCTTACAATACTCTATGTCAAAACATTTATTTTACTATTTTCTAATATCATTTGAATGCGCATATTGTTAATAGCTATTAAACCATGTAAATAATATAAAAAAATCATAATTATTTTAACATAGGTTGTTGTGTGAGTTTTCATCATGCAAAATTTGAGCTTCAAGTTTCACTTGGAGACTCGGAAATAAAAAAGACAAACCTTAATAAGGGTATATCACCAAATGGAAATGTTTGGGGGAGTAAAATAAGTCATCTTGTTGTTTGATGTGTGAAACGGACAAAGTGAATTATTGAGTGAAATAAAATAGACTTTTTCGTTTTAATATTTAACCGTGGAATTTATAACAAAAGCATGTTTATATGTGATCTCAAATCAGTCACTTGTAATAAATCTTGTCTATGAAGAACCAATACTTGTTTATAACCATTGCATTACATAGGTGAATCTACTTCCCTTCGTTTCAAATATTTATCATTTTGTCTAGACATATGGACAAACAGTTATCTAGATACATATCTAGAATGAAAATTATTTGGATGTGACAGTCAAAAAAAAAACATTTTGAATAGGGAGCATTTGTATTATCTCACACAGAAGGCTGCACTTAGCTGCAGTGCTGGAATTATTTCGACACAGATAATATGAAAAACAAGCCCTCAGGCATGCTCTTTCTGAATTAATAGCTTCCAGATTACATATGCCAAAGTCCAAATTTGTAAATGCAATATTCCACCGCATTGTTCTTGCGTAAGATTACCGTGATTAAACATATATTGCATCAAGGTCTCTACAGCTTCAGGATCATGTTAAGCTTCAGAATCATGAGCAGCAATTATTCAATTTAGAGTAGAGAATCTGCAACTTTAACATAATCCTGAAGCTCACAATAAATTATGACAAGTGCATGTAAAGGTCAGTTCTCTGGGCTGCAGACAACACTTACAAAGAGCTATGGCTGTATCGCAGGCATCACCTACCATACCAACAATATATGTCATTTTACATTCAGTATGAAATAAGGGCGCTGAAGCCTATGAACTGGAATACATAGCAAGGTTTAGGCTCAAACTGCAGTAGTGTGGCATATGAACGTCCATACATAATAAAATAAATAAAAACACATAAGTTAATGGGAACCAATTTCGTCTTAGTTTCTTCAGAACTGTCGACTTAAACCTTTGCAAGTCAGTGGACTCCCCCGGACAGGAAAGGATCCGGAAGAGAGGCTGGATCCAGCTCAAAGAAGCCACAGAGCTGGCCGCCTTTTTCTTTTGTCAGACGAAAAGAAGGAATCTGGTGAGAAAACTGTAAGTAGTCTTCTGTAGGTACCTCCAGAATACTCCTCTCATTGTCTGGCCTGAACACAGTAATGTAACCATCTACCTGAGTGAGAAGTAAGATTTTCATGCCAGCTTCAGTACGCTCAGTAATCTCACCAATGGCATATTTGCAAGCATCCTTGCTGGAAGGAATCCAGCCAGGTGACCAGTTGTAGTAGATGGCCCAAATCTCCCCTACGCGAGGGTGAATTTCGAATTGCCGTTTCACACCAACTGAGGTTGCTTCTACTAAATGCGAGAATGGATCATTTGTGTCGGCCTTGTACCTCGAGTTGTGGATTTTAAATGTCCCACAGCTGACAGGTACATCCTCCTCTAACCACATCTTCTCGTGCTCTAACTGAGGGCAAACTTCGAGCCAGGTCAAATGCACTCCAAATGGATCCATATCTACTTTGTTAACCCAACCATAGTACTTGGGAAGTTTATCAAAATCACTGTAAAGTGCCCATATTTGGCCTCGTTCAAACTTATTATATGATCGGCCTTCTTCGAAGTTATAGAATACAGTGGCTGGATATGTGTAAACACTGGGGGAGGAACATAACTGCTGAGAAGAATAACCAGACCCAATAGCACCTCGTGTACTATGCTGCTGAGTAGGAGTTTTAAGGAAATTCTGCTTTCCTCCCTTTTGCTGGTTTTCCATTTGAGCACTTCTTTCATTTCCAGAACCAGTTGTATTGTTGCCAGTCAAATCGACAAATCCATTGTTCACTGCTTTGTTTGTAGGCAGGCAAGACTCAAGAGTAACTGATGGAAATGCTACATCCAGATCACTTGGAAGTGATGCGGTATCTAATTCAAGAAAACCACATGGAACACCAACCTTCTCATTTCCCTTTGTTCTGAAAAATGGGACACTGTGGGAAAATCGAAGTAATTCACTTGATGGTATAACAAATGATGACTGGTCCTTTGATTTTGCAAAGAGACTAACAAAACCTTTAACCTTGACCAAGGGGATAACAGTGACACCAGCTTCTATTGTGAAGTTTGAAAGGACCTCCACAACTTCATATTCATAGGATCTATGATTATCTGCGTCTAAGATCCAGTGCATACTCCAACCCCTATAAAGAGCCCATACCTCACCCTTACTGGGATATACTGTATAAGAGGCCCTTCTTTTGCCTTTCGTCCATGAAACAATGTGAGAAAACATGAGGCGATCTTGTGATACCTCTGTCTTTCCCAAGACATAATTGCCACACGCCACAGGCAATTTATTATCGGTCCATTTGTCCTCTTCATCAGTTGCTGCATCATGCTCCAGCCAAGTGTACTGAACTCTGAAATTGTAAGTATCAAGACGTCTTATTCTAGCATAATACCTCGGCATGCCATCAAGGTCATCATAAAGTGCCCATATCTGATCAACTGCAAACAGATTCGCACCTCTGCACGTATCAAAGTCAAAAAATTCTGGGTCAGGGTACGAAAAGTTCCCGGCAGTGCAAGTCTTCTCAGAAGTTGTATCATGAGTGTCCTTTTTGATGTTTCTTTCAGTGCCTCCAGTAGTTCCAGCCTCTTGGTTGTTTGTTTTGGTGGACACATGAGAATCACTAGCCTGTCCATCAGCACCGGTAACATTATCCCCAGACATTTTACTAGAACTGGAGACGGCAGTTGAGAACCAATCTTTCAGTGTCCGCATCTTTTTGGTTGGAGGCTTCTGGATGTTGTTAGCATCAATATGTTCCTTTCTCCTAGAAGATCTCCGTGGACTGTGGATCCCTGTGTCACCCGGTTTTGCTGATGTATCCACCCCACGACCAAGGTTTTGCCCATCAACAACATCTGGTTTGGCACCGTCCGACGCCATTCTTTTGTCTGCTTTTTCATTTGCAGTTGGTGCAGAAGCTTCGCATGGATTCCTCGTGGAAAATTCATCTCCCCCTTTTCCTCTTGTCTCTGTATGGTCAACCATATCCTCACCACCTGATTTTGCACTTGTCTCCTTCGCTCCATTCATCCCAGGCCTTGCCTGTTTGTTCTCTTCAGAAGAAGAGAAGGTTCTGGAACAGCCATGTTGAGTGTTCCCACCAACCTTTGGCCCATCACCATTGGCTTCTTTTGATGAGAATACAGATGGCACATCCTGTATATTTATCTTATGTGCAACAAAAGTTTTGCGGCAGTTCTGACACTGGATGCTTCGATTCAGTATGTCATTGTAGTACTTGTATTTTGTTTTACAATGGCTGCACATGGTCCAGAATGCCCATATATCAGTAGGTGATGGATCTGTGCTACTCCCATTTGCATCACTTTTCTTGACTGGCTTTGTAGTCTTCTTTGGTTCGGCAGCCTGCTTTGGTTGATTGGTCTGGTTTGTTTCAGTAGTCTGCTTCGGTTCTGCAGCATGTGTTGGCTGTCTATCCTGTTTCATTTCTTTAGCCTGCTTTGGTTGTGTATCCTGTTTTGGTTTTGCAGCGCGCTTTGGTTTTGCAGCCTGTTTTGGTTGTGTAGCTTGATTCGCTTGTGCAGCCTGTGTCGGTTGTGTAGCCTGCTTTGGTGGAACTTTAGAAGAAACCCTCCATTTGAAATCATAAGCACATCGTTTTGCTCGATCCGACAATGTTGAATATGCTTCTGAAACTAACTTGAAAGCAGATTCTGCACCAGGATGACAATTTTTGTCGGGGTGAAGTAAAAGAACAAGCTTACGATATTGCAATTTTATGGTTGCCGCATCCGCTGTTCCCTCCACTTGGAGGATTCCGTAGAAGTCCAACATTCCATTTATCTTTGTTTCGGCTGCACAATGTACTTCGCAGACAGTTAAGATCTGGGATATGTTATCCACCTCGGGAAAAATTCGTTGTGCTTTAAGGGCAATCCTTTTAGCACCCACAAAATCTCTGTCCTCCAACTTCTTAAGAGCAATTTCCCTGGCCCTTAAGGCCTCATCTTTGTTGCACTCCATGATACTGATTACCAAGTAGGATCCCAGAATAAAATGGTCTTCACACAAATGTTTTCCAAAGATGTTTTTCCACTCCTTTTCTATATCTCAAAAATACAATTAGCTTGAACCAGTTTACTTTTCTCAGAGGCAAATAGAGCCAACAGTATGCCAGGCCCTGCAAAATATAAAAGACTATGTCATATGTCACACTAAACAAAATACACACTTGTCAACTCTACGATCAGAGTCTATTCGCAAACTAGCAACAGTTCCATGAATATCAGATGGGAAAAAACTTTGCAAGAACATTCAATCAACAGCAATCATTGTCAAATATCAATTTTCAATGATATGGAATGTTCTGAAATAAAAGGAGTAGATTGCAACCTTAAACACTAGACCGTATTTCGTATCACAAATGCACTATTTATAACACATTGTTGTAGATATAGAAGATCACAAACCATGCTTTTCTCCTTTATGGCTCTATTACCAAGAGTCAATGTCAGCCATGAACAGGCTTGATTCACAACTAGCATAGTTGAACCATGATATTGAATCAGTGGCGGATCCAGACGAGAAATGTAGGGGGGGTGGAGGGGTGGGGGGGGGGGGGGGGGGGGGGGGGGGGGGGGGGCACGGACCACCATTGTTGCCGGTGGGAGCTCATATATCAACGGGATTAAATTGCTAGAACGCCCTTGGATGATTAAATCGCTAGGCGACGCATATGAGCTCTAAGTTGTTTCTATCGTCTTCCACGCTCAGATCCTCCAAGGCTTTCCGGAAAAAATGAGGGGGGAGGGGGGGGGGGGGGGGGGGGGGGAGGTTGGCTGGCTCCACTGTATTGAATCATAAAGCGGAGAAGTATACAATATTCTTTGTATCTGAATGCTTCCCACCATCTTTACTGGTCAAATGAGAGATCAAAATTTGGCAAAAAAAAAAAAAATAACAGCCTCGGTTCAATCTTGGGGGTGTATTGCTCCGCGGAGGAGGAAGCGCTGGTGAAATTTCGGGGACGCTGGTCGTCGGGGTCCTCCACCTGCAACACCAGCCCTTGCTGAATGAAGGAGGCGGTGGATGCCACCGTGGTGGGCTAGGGTTTGGGGAGGGGGCGGAGGATGGGGTGGGAGCGTGTGGATAAGGGAAAGGGGAGGAGAGAGAGCGCCGCGATTGGCAAGCGGAGAGGCGACGGGGTGTTTCCGTAAGGGCAATGGGTTAGCGGAGGGGTGTTTTCTCACGGGAACCGGCAACACGATGGATGAGAGGTGCTGCCAACGCGAAGTCTTCAATGGAACCTGACGAACCGTTTCAAAATATAAGGTATATATACTAGGTGAATGCCAGTGCGTTGCTACGGGCGACGAAAATTTCATAGATCAAATATTAGGAATGTTATGTTTTCACTCTATTATGGAACATGCAGATAACCTCGTGGCAGCATGCAGTGGTCTACTATACGATACAGTGCATGACGCCCTTCCATAACAACACGGGCATTCACCTAGTATAGATAAAGAAGGCAAGTTCAGAACGTGTGCGGACATAAACATAACTCAACATTTAGAGAAGGTTAGCCAACTACCAGCCCATCGTCGCCTCCCTGACTATTCGTCGTTGTCCAACAACGGTAAAAGTCAACATCAAGGTCTCGAGGAGATGACCACACTATCATCAGTATGCTATCCGCTACCGAGTTATTCAGTCAACGTCAAGGAGATGATGACTGCACTATCATCAGTATGCTAAGATGAAGGGTTCAATTGGGTACTGTCTCTTTATGATCGCAAATCTACATCTCAATTGAAGTGGAAAACAACTGCAGCGCCTAGTTTAAGAGCATCTTTGTATCGCTATTCAGTCATGGAAAAAAAAAAGTGGGTAAAGAATGTTCGGTAGCCTCACTACAGTGATGAATTAACAAGTCTAGTACATGGCATGTATTGAAGCAGCTATACTAATGCTGGAATTTTCTGTTTACAATCACAAAAAAATCTGCATCTGAATTGCAGTGGAGATTAGAACAACTGCAGTGCCTAGTTTCAGAGCATGTTCCTATGCATGACTTAATTTTAGAGTAGTAGCTACACAAATAGGGAGGCGGCCTTGACATTATTTGAGCCATCGATCAGTTAGGCTTCCTCATCGTCGGTGACCTGGACCTGGACCTCGACGTATCCCTTGGTGGCAAGCCCATGGCGAAACTTTTCCTGGAGCTCACGCTGGGAGAGACACAACCAATAGTGAATCCACTATGCGTAATTGCAGCCAGTATGACATCAGGTCGGTTTATTTTCAAGTTCGAGCTCCAGAAATCTCAAGACTGGATCGATCTAAATCTGCACACTCTGAACTTTACTGCTCTACGATACTAAACCCAGACAAACTCAACTCGAACAAGCGTATAACCAAAGGGACCGAAGGAGATTGATCGATTCACTCATTACCTAAAGGAAGACCAAGTCCTTTGACAAATGAACACGCTGATACGAACTGATTCATGGGGCATCTACAACACTGAATGAAGGACATCAGGGACGGAGGAGTGGGCTACCTTGCGATGGAGTCGCGCCGCCCTGCTCCTGCCTGCTTGTCGCCGCCCCTCTGCTGACACGCCCAGGGCTGCTCACAGAGCTGCGACAGCCTGCTCGTGCGCGGCCACGTAGGAACCCTCGCGCGCCACCGCGCTAGGCTAGGTCGCCGCCAGTCGCCGGGGTCCTCCGCCTGCGACGCTAGGCTAGGTTTGGGGAGGGGGCGGAGGATGGGGTGGAGAAGGGGCGGGTGAGCGCCGTGATTCACAGAAGAGGGCTAGCCTCTGCCTTTAGCGAACCTCGCGGCAAAATTTGCCACCGCCACATTTGAAAATTTTCAACTTTGCCATAAAGATAGCCCATGGATTTGAAAGTATTTACAGGATTGCCATTGAAACTGCCCTTTATCTGCCTCTCTATTTTCATAATTGCCATTAGTTTTTATAATGCTTGAAGGATGTGAAAAGACCTATTTACACACCCAAAGGGTAAAGTGTCGCTGGCATCTAACACACCGTTCCAAAATTGCAAATTTATTTGAAACACATTGAAAAACGGTGGCTTCACCCGCAACACACTAACACAGTCGAATTCGTCTTCAACACACTAGGATTTTGAAAAACTCTCGTCTGTGACACATTATGACCATTTAACAATTATTTTTCAACATTTTGATTTCAATTCATAAGATACATTAGAATTTGAAACTTAGCGCCAATGTATATTGTTGCATTGTTTAACATTAGAAAATAAATCCATATTTTTTTATTGTTCGCATGATTTGCTCGACAAATTAAATATTTGAACAATGAGCAGACGATCAAACAATTGAAACAAATATATATCCAGTTTTTAATGATAGATAATGCAAACTTGCACGGCCAGGAAACAGAAACGCTTCGTCTCTCTCCTCGCGAAAAACACCAGAGCCGCTAGGGTTCGTCGTCATCGCCCCCCCCCCCCCCCCCCCCCCCCCCTCCTCTCCCTCCGACGTCCTTGCCGGCGGCGGAAGGAGAGGGAACCCCCCCCCCCCCCATAGTGTAGGTAGTAGCAAGTAATTATCGCTCTTGTTGTTTTCCTAGTGGGCCATGTGCCGCCTTACCTCCATCCGCCTTCAAGTCGCCATGGTCATGGTGCTCGATCTCCTGCTCGTCGCCGGCGGCCTCCATGGCGTTAGCTCAGTGCCGGATGAGAGGCCAAATAAAGTTGAAGTAGGTTTCCTCCCTCCCCACCATCCACAGCAACCACAATCCCCATTACCGACGAATCTCGGCGTCCAAGGTGTATTCCGGCGATCTCTCACCAGATCCGCGCCTCCCAGCGCGGGATTCGGTGGTGTAGCGCTCATATCCGGCCTCGTCGTGCAGCAACCACCCCCTTGTCGGCTCCCTCTCCGCTTCACCCAGGCGCTGCAGGTCCGCACCGAGCACGACCTTACATTGCCTTGTTCTTCGACGGGTCAAGCTCGCCTCTCCGCCATCCCCTTCACCAAGCCGGTGCCCGCCCCTCGGCCCACTTGCCAAGCACCTGCCTGGGTGTCGCCGCCCGTCTCTGGTGATGAAGATGCTCATCCCCGACACGCCGTCACTATGGTAACTTTGTCACTCTTTGTGCCGGCGATAACCTGCACAGAAGCTTCCTTCCTCCCTCGGCGACGACATCTCTGGCCACCACCAGCGCTCAGCGACGGCCACAACGTGGCAGGCATGCAGTGTCCTACCCAGACACGTGTCCTGCGATGTGTCGAGTTCGTGTGTGGTGCTTCTGGATGCACCACGTCTTATGCAGAGTAGC
Organism: Eragrostis curvula; assembly: GCA_007726485.1. Lineage (NCBI taxonomy): Eukaryota > Viridiplantae > Streptophyta > Magnoliopsida > Poales > Poaceae > Eragrostis > Eragrostis curvula. The sequence goes on from CM017442.1 coordinate 52,579,741, forward strand.
AGCAACACCTCTTCAGGCTTCAATCGATGGTACCTCTGTCCTTGATGTTCTCGACGACACTCCGTACTCGAGTCTTGAAAGACGTCGACCGCTACGAGTGCTCCGATCGCAGCGACTCGGTTGCGGAATGTCTGGCTTTTCGTGTGCCGCCAACCAGAGGTGGCGCCACTGCCTCCTACATGCGTCTGGGTGAACTACAACCAAATTCAGCTTCACCGACGATGATCTTTCCTACAGGCGGGTCACCCCTCGATCAACCTCATGCTTGTATTAAGCGAGGCCCTCCAGACGACATTTCGGAAACCAGCCCGTCAAGTGTAGCCTATCATGTAATACAAACTCTGCTCTTTGGGAGCATTGTAATCCACACCCACTCTGGGGTGCTCTGTCCATGGGGTATGCTTATTCATGTGTGTGTAATTGGTAGTTAATGAATACATGCACAAACTTTTATTAAAAAAAAGATAGATAATGCAACAATGTACATTGATGCCAAGTTTCAAATTCTAATGTATCTTATGAATTGAAATTAAAAAAGGTTAAAAATAATTACTAAATAGTCATAGTGTGTTACATACCAGAGTTTTTAAAATGATAAGTGTGTTGCAGACGAATTCGACTTTGTTGGTGTACTACGGATGAAGCCACCGTTTCTCCGTGTGTCTCAGAAAAATTTGCCTTCCAAAATATAAGGTGCGAAAAAAAAATCAATGATTGACACCAGATGGCCGAAGGCCTGTTGGGCCGGCCCAGCTCACCACGTGAGGGAGCAGCAACCGTAGCGGTCCGGGCCGAGGCTGCTTCTGCCCCTTAGGACTGGTGGCCCTTCCCCGATGACCTTTTTCTAATTGAAGATTGAGTTGCTTTGCTTAGATATCAAATATCCATTGGTTTACAAAGAAGTCTTTTAGGCACTTACCAGTGTTGAACGTCATCTCGGAAACTAGTACAGAGAGGATGAGCTGCAACTACCAACATGCATAATTTAAAGTAGGGCGTCCCGGTGGAAGAAGCCAGCAGATGTTTCTAGACGTGCGGTCAGACTGAGCAGAAATCCTTTCTTATGAATGATACAAGTAGGCATGGGTGCTCAAGAGCGAGGTGAGTTGAATTTCTCGGAAGAGAAGGCAGTAGACGGCGAAAAACCACAAGTGCGGACCAGTGGCGAAGCTAGAGCTCCAGACACCCGAGTGCACCTTTCAACACACATATGGTAAAAATTGTTCAATATATATTGCAATCACTGATAAATAGTGATATTCATAGTTGCAAAAATACACGATCTTCTAATTATAGTTGAAATAGTGTGTAAAAAGGTAAAATAAAGGTTGAAAATGTGAAGTAAATATAATATACAATAGCTTGGCTGGGCTTGCGTGCTTCCGCTGGACTTGCCCACTGCTGCCGGTGGTGCACGCTTTTGAATGAACCTGTTGCACATAGGGTGATAATCGAACAAGAACAATTGGATTTGGGTTTTGACCCTGGTGCCGGTGCACCAGGGAGAGACAACCTGGCTTCGCCAGTGGTGCGGACATCGTCGGAGTGTAGGCTCGTTGTCGGCAAGGAATCCATCGGGTTGCAAAATTAAGTTAGATCGAATTTTGATAGAATTAGGACTTAATTTTATAAAATTTTGACAAATATTTGGCAGCATTTTGACATAATTTGCATGCATTCAGTCAAATCTTAAACACTAGGGGAGTGCCCGCCTGTTGGTCTGGTACAATCTATACAATACATTTTGTTTTTACAAATATAGTTAACATCACATTAAAATAGTTTCATTGCCCCTATGATCTTGCTTTGCTATGGGTGCAATCCATTGAGCTGATTGCCACAAGAAATAAACTATGAAATCATTTCAACAATGTGATGAAGATCATTTCCTCATATTTAAATCTGGGATTGAAGAATAATTTGATGCGAAGTGGATCATTTATTTATATATTCAAATTAGAAATCAATTCATAATCTTATTTCGATTGAGATGGTGTAGATGCATGAAAATAAAGAAGAATCAAGTAAAATTGAAGATTTCCTGGATTATGTTTCCCAAGGAGAAACATACTTAAGAAATACGTCAAGTGTTGATATTTAATGACCTAGAGAGACAACGCCAACGCCTTCACCTATCAACATCAAGTGTTTAAAAATACGTGCTTCACACGTTCTCAAAAAACATGTAGAGCTTGAACTCGATGCAAGCAGAGGAGCCCAAGCAGAAGTTGTGGATGGATGACGAGATATCGTATTGATCTATCTCTCACTTTTCTCCTTTTATCTATGCAACACAATAGTGCGTGATCAACAACCAAGAAAGTCTGACAAAGCTTTGCACATTTCAAAAGAAATGTAATAAATCAATAGATATATAGTAGAAAAAACATTGAGTGAAGGCATGCATTCAAACTTCACACAATTCAACAGGAACCATAATAGTCAATGGGAAAAAAATGAGTAAACAAAAACCTTGTTTGAATGAAAGTATATAGGGAACTTGGGAACACAGACCTACACAAGTAGTTACAAAAGGATAGGAATAGATAGCAAGAAAATAACAGATTTTTGGGCATTCAAATCTAGATAAATAGTATAATGACACACATGATAAGGCAAGTTAATTATACGGCTATAATAACTTCATATGTTCTTCTGAGGAGGCCATATTGCATCTTCTCCGTTATCCTAGTAGTTTCCTATGTTGTAAAACAAATCAATATTAGGGATATGATATATCTAAAAGTTTCATCGCCTTCATCATCTTCTATGTCTTAGTACTTTCAACTTGCTATGAATACAAATCAATACTAATTGAGATTCCAAGCGTAGCCGCGTGCACTATTAATGTCATATAAGTTATGCTCAAAAACTAAAAAAAATGTGGAACTAAACATTGATGGCAACATTATTGATGGGCAACCTCTCCTTTTAACTGGTATAAACTTAGCTATACAAAAACATCTATATTTGTAAAAATATACACCGTAGGTTGACAAGATAAAAGAGGTGACACTAGATATTCTATCACATCAGCAATCATGTAATGGAAAGATCAATTCAATTGTTATCATTCAAGTTCACAATATACTGGGCTACCAATTCTGAAAAGCAAACAAATTGATCTTGATAACATTCAAGTTCACATACTGGGCTACCAATTCTGGAAAGCATAAAGGAAGAGATCCCAACAAAAGTTCAAAATCATCCATACATCTAGTTCCAAGAGATACGCATGTTTCTAATAGAATGATACAATTACATAACTTTGAAAATTGTATATGCAGCCAATTGTTCCGTCACATCAGAGTATAGGTGCATATAGAATGTCACAACTTCAAAAAGAATGCCACTACTTTAAGAGGAAGAGTACAGAGAGATCATCTTCCCTCCTCTAGCAAAATAAATATTTTCGTGAAACAATCCATGAGGTCATCCAACGTGTTGGTAACTGGTTAAAACTTTGTGGAAATTAGCATCCACAAAAATAAACACATTATTACTCACAAACCTATGGAAAAAAGGTGATTAAACCTCGAATCATACTTCAGTAGTTAGTCGGAATTAAATGTTGGCACTTCGTATGAACTCCCTCTGTTTCCTTTTTTCCTTTTCCTTTCTTTCCCTTTTTTACATGATACTATGATGATTGTGATGATTCTTGTAATCTTGTCATTGGGGTTTATTTTACGCACGTGTAGACCGTACTAAAACAGTGATAATCCCTCTATTTTTAATTATATGACGCTGTTGATTTTTTTTGTTGAAATTTGACCAATAATATATGTGAAAATAATTAGTTGTTTAACGTAGAATCTATCATCAAAAGCATTTTAAGATTAACTTATATATTTAGCTATTTGCATAAATATTTATGAATAAGACGAAGGATCAAAGTAACGAAAAAAGTCAACGGCGTATAATAAAAAGGGAAAATTGGTTGTGTAGCACTGAAAGTTTCCGGTTCACGGAAAATACCACTGAAAGTTTCCACCAATGGAAAATACCATCGAAAGTTGCATGTCTACTCGGAAACTAGCACCCTCTTGTTCTCTGGACAATTTGCCCTTGCCTGTTTGTTTTGATTGATGTGTTTGCTTCTACTGTACTCATATGCATCCAAAAAGAACAGCAGAAAGGCTTGATCAGTTTGGTAGAAAGGGGAACTGGGAAAAATTGGAGCCACCGCCATTCTCATTGACAATCGAATGTGGAACCTCGCGTTGGACTCAGTTCTGAAAGTTTGCAAGTAACTGATACCTCTCAAGAAGCTCCAGCTGGGCCTTCGGCATGTGAGAGTATAGTGCAATTCTTAAGCAACAATGCTGGTTCGAAGCTGAATCTTACATGAAGTGGAGCAAGAATCAGATACATGCCGATAGCACCATTGATATATTAAATTGGTGTTGGATGATAGCATGTACCAAAAAACAATCTCATCCTTGACACTGAACATGACTGGCCTGAATAAAATTGCTAAATCAGCATCCATTGAAGCAATCAATCAGCTTAAACGATTGCTAAACAACATCTGTTGTAGTTTCTAGCAGATGGACTCGACATTCAGACTTCGTTACCATCTCAACAGCGCACCATACAAAGTTAAAACTCTTTGTGTTCTGTCAGTGTGCGTAAGAACAGACTAAAATACACATCAGCTAGTGATTTTTCCACAGATATAAGCCGAAATTTCCTTGAACTTCTTCATCAGCATGGTGGTGTTCTTATTCTGGTTTTCAGCTAAACATGCGCACATTTTACAGGAGGTAAGGCAGACAAAAAGTTGCAATAGGATTACCAGGTACAATAGGATTTCTATGTCTATCGATCAGGCCTGGTCGTCCTGGATCAAGCCATTGTCCCGTGCGTTGTGTGGTCAACGAGATAGAGCAGCGTTGCGGTCCCTTTTCCCTTCGACCAGGTGGCGCGAGCAATTGGGGAAGAGTGGTGGCGGCTGCTTTAGGAAGCAGGGGCGGCGGCATCTTCGGGAGAGGGTGCGGCGGCCTTGGGAAAAGCTAGGGCGGCGGCACTGGATGGGCTGGGGGCAGCGGCAGTGGAGAGTTGGGCGCGGGAGAGAGATGAGCAATGGTTTTGTACGGGTTCAGTCCATACAGAGAAGAACGAGAGGATGAATTTCAGTCCAAGGGCACTTTTGTCATTTCACATATGCAATTGGTAGTTCCAGAGTAGACAAGCAAATTTCAGTGCTATTTTCCGGAGGTTGAAACTTTCGATGGTATTTTCCGTAATTGACGAACTTTCGATGCTACACAACCAATTTTCCCTAATAAAAAACGAAGGGAGTAGAATAGAAGGACCAAATTGTGAAATCTACATCCGCCTTGCTCGCGCGCACGGCGCACCGCGCTCCAGCTCCACCCCACCCATACTCCGCCGCCGGCGCCGGCGACGCCGCCCTCCATCTCTGCCCCTCCCACCGCCACACCTCCTCTACCTGGGGCGTTCCCGTGTTTACTGCCTCACTCTTCCCCAACTTCGCGCTCTTTGAGACTTTGAGCACCAAAACAGCAGAACCCTAGATAAACCCTGTGAGAGCTGGTACCCGGCGCCCGGGGTTGCAATGGCGAGGGTCCCTCCCGGCGAGTGGGTCCCACATGTAGAGGCCTATGTCGACGTCTCCCAGCCGGCGTCCCAACACGTACGGCACCCTCCTCTCCTCGTATTGTGTTCTCAGTGCTTGCAGCTTCGGTTGAATTAACTTGCTTTCTTCAGTTATTCAGTTGTTCTTTGATACGAGTCTTTTTTTCCTCCCCTTTTGACTGGCGGAAGAAACTTTAGGATTCTATGAGCAATCTGATAGAAAATTTTCAGTTTCAGAATATGTGTGATCCTAATTCAATTTGTTATGGAATTGCTGGTGCATAGGGTGAATTTTACTGTTTCCTAGATTGACGTGTATGGAAAAATGATGCCTTTTATTAGATTAGTAACTGGTTTTGTGTGGATGATGATGTTGTGATAATGTGGGTGTGCAACAGTCTGCAAGTGTGGATGCGCTTGCGTCCCTGGTCAACAAGGACAAGCTGACGCTTTTTGATTTGGTATGCCCCTGTATCCAAGATATCATTTTGTTCCGTGCTCCTTCATCATTGGGAAAGGTGGTTGATGATGTGTTGTTTCTCATTCGTGATGTTGTTCAGGTGTCCAAGATGGAGATGTATTTGACAACGACAGACCACATTGTTAGATCAAGAGGTTTTTATTTATCTCTCTGCTCTATTTTGGTTATCTTCCATGTTACATTAGCCATGATATATTCAAGAAACAATTGTCTTATGTAAGTAAAAGCTAGATAATTCTATTTGATTCAAGTAGGAAGTATGGCCCGTACTAAGTTTAATGTGCTTGAGTTGCTCGTACTGTTGCAATTTTGAAGGTGCCTAAGTCAAGTTCCTTGTTTATATTATTGCTCCTTCATCCTCATTCAAATAAATATGGTACATACACACAGGCCTTTGCATATCCATGCATTGGTTGAATGTAAAAGAAAAAGTAGATTTTATTGGGTCCATGAATACATTTTTGGAAATACGAACTTCTTTCTGCACAATATTTTTGAAACTGTAATCCAATCCAATTTTCTCTCTTTTGGCATCTCTTATTGATTGGTTTAAGTTGAACATCATAAGTTTCTATTGCTAATTCATATCGTTTATTCGGTGATTTACTCATTTTTTCCCCCTCAGGAATCTTGCTCCTAGGGGAAGTTTTGTGTCAAATGTCGTGTAAATGGCTAGATGTCAATACTATCGCAACATTGTCAGACTTCTTTATATCAAGACTGGTAAGTTTGCCACTTTGACCTTCTGAATCATGTTTATATCCTCCACAATACTGTCGTATCACTTACATGTATATAAATAAAAATTCTATTGTATCGCTTATAGACGTGTAAGGAGGACAAATGAGACTCACATTAACGGTTCTGTTGAATTGCATTTTGTCTATGTTAACAGTTTCTTGAACAATACTCTGGATTGCTCTCCTTCACATGATATTAGTTAGTACATTTGGTCTTGTGACTTTCTTATTGCAAATATGCTGGTTTTGTAATTCAATTTGGCCCTATGTCAGAACCAAGCAATTATTTTTAAATAATGCTCTCTCCCTTGTAGAAAATTGCATCATAATGTTTTCAAAGATTTTATTTTTGCATCTTACTTTTGTCTTTAGGATCCATAAACGTAAAACCTTTTTCATGCTGTGTTTTGACAACATCGTAACTCCTGCGTATTTGATGGGCTCACCCATTCATAAACACCATCATGCGCAAGTTCGACAATGAGCGACATCTTTGGTGTCTGGTCGGAGCCAAGCCCTGGGCCACGGTGGACCTGAAGGCTAGGTGTGTGTTTTCTGTGTCAGGTCTGAACCTGTTCTGTGTGTTTTTATAGGATCACAAACCAAATGTAATTGCCATCCCCTCACAGCTCGGTCCGAAGTGAGGTGGTGATGCTTATAAAGGACCGGTCTTTCTCCTCTTTAATACAAAAGATACACACAGCTCTCCTGAATATTCGAGAAAAAATGCTGTGTTTTGGCTAGTACTAGTCTTTACCTTAGGTGACGCATCCTTTTTATTATCTTAGTGACATTCATGCTTACTTTTGCATATCAGGCAGATTGGCACGCAATACGTGGAGGACTTGTTGGTTGCCTGGCTTTACTGCAAAGAAAACAAAGTGTCGGCAGAATCGTGATTGCTGACGTCAAAAGACTTATTGAGTCTTTCTTAGAAAATGTTCAAGTGCAATCACTTGCCGCTGCTGACCGCAAGGTTGATGTCATTCTCCGGTGAAAACATGCTTAGATAAATATATATTTTAATATACTAATATCTTATCCCTCTTTCTGTTTTATTTCCAGCTGTGCTTTCAGATTCTTAGCTGCATACTGGATCAATACCCAGAAGCTGTCAAAACAATGGTGTGGTGATTACTCGATACCTTACTATACTGTATCATTACATCTTGTCAAAGCATAAAAAGTGATGTATTTTAATTCTATGATTCTATCTGTGCATAATCTATCTGGCTGTTAGAGCTGTGTTGCTATTGCTGTGCCACACATCATACATTTTTTTCTTTGTTCTTGTAGATTTTCATTTAGTGTTTTCTACGTCATACAAAACTCTGTCTCTTTGTTTTTTAGTTGTACGGTTGGTAGACCGAGAGAAATAGATGTAACATGATAGCAAGAGACAACTTTAATAGCAAGTTTAGTGTTGTGTTTTTTTCTGAAAGAAATGTGCTTATGTATAAACATCAAGTATAATAACCAAAAAACAAAGTAACATGTTTTTTTTTATAAAAAAAATAATGCTGTGACTATTCTTCTGTATATTTGCATTTTTCCTGCTCTAGCAAGCATATGGTACCCTTTCCACTCTCAAATGTTTGGATTTTGTCTCTAGAAATCATGCATAACAATATAATTATGTCTTGCTTCAAACGTGACAACCCGTATCACAAGCAGAAACAATGTGGCAACGTAAACAGACTGGGTAGATTCAATAGGGGTACTTTGGGAGGTATTCCGTGGGAATGCAAAAACACAGGCTTTAGTATACAATGTTTTTAGTTCAAAAGTGCTCATTATTCAACAGAAGATTTATGTCTGCGCCTCTGATGCAGAAGCTTAATTCTATTTCGCCCTCATCACTTCAGTAAGTTATTAGTTCCTTCAGATTTATCCAGATGATTCGATGTAAACACTCTAAATTGATATGTCTAGGACGGTGAAGTGCTGCTGTATGGAATCTGTGAAGCAGTTGATGAAGAAAAAGATCCAGAATGCCTGAAGCTCTCTTTTCATGTAGTGGATGTTGTCATGAAGCTATTTCCAGATCCTTCTGGTCTGGCAGCGAAATCTGCAAGCGATGTTTTTGAGATTCTGAGCAAGTATTTCCCTGTTTACTTCACACATGTATGTTAATGGACCATTTTGGTTTTCAAAGCTTTTTTTTTTTTTTGGTCTTCCATTCTGCTACTCCCAAGTGGGATCATAATGGGATCATAATAGCATGTGCCATGCTTGCATTCAGGGAGAGGGTGATGAATTAGATGCTACAAGAGATGATCTTTCCAGAACATTGATGGTATGTATATTGTATTTCACCTTTGTGAGTAGAAAAGTTTCCTTTTCATTTTTACCTTAAGATATACCATAGCTTTACTTAACTCTTTCTATTGTAGAGGAGTTGAACCTTTTAACTCTGTTAGATATGTTTGTCATGTTTATTTGTGAGGAAGGCTTCCTGTTATTCTGTTTTCTTGGCTAACAATATGTTTCAATCTGTGCTTGCAGCATGCTTTTTGTTCAACCCCATATTTCGAACCATTTGTCATCCCTTTGCTTCTTGATAAGCTTTCTTCCTCTCTTCCGTTAGCAAAGGTAAGAAGCTTAACATATTCCTTCAGCAATACTAGAGTGAACATCCTCGAAGTGATTTTCCACTCAAAGTCGATTTTGCTTACAGCTTGAATCTTTGAAATATCTGGATAATTGCATCCGCTGCTATGGAGTTGGTAGAATGGTTAGACATGCATCAGCTATTTGGTTCAAATTGAAAGAAGTAATTTTTAGCCTTTCTCCAGAGCAACTTCTATTAACATCAGGTTCACCTAAAGATGCAGAGAAGAATAAGAATGAAATAGTTTCAGAGGCACTGAATTGTTTGAAGACAGCTGTAGTGTATATCAGTTCTTCAGATAAGGATCTGTTCATCAAATTGATCTTGTTGGATAAAGATATTGTGAACAATATCCATTCCATTTCGAGTGCTGAAAAGTCCATTTTGACTTCGTCTGAAGATCTTATTCAACTACATGCACTTGGAAGTGTCATTTCTATTCTTGCTGAATCATCCACATATCTCTGCACTAGAGTTCTTCAAGAGCATTTTACACACTTGGTAGATATTTTGGGAGCCTCAGCTGGTTGTGGATCTCAGCAGTTGAATACATGCAGTGGATCATCTTCTACTTCTATCAACTTTGGAGCACTGTATCTATCTGTTCAAATGCTTTCATCTTGTAGAGAAGTGGCTTTGGCATCTAATGAAGATTATTCTTCAGTTAAATCAGAAAAGGAATCCTGGTGGCTTATCTTAGAGAAAAAAATGGATCAATTGATCCATCTCCTTGGATCATTTGTCACCATTGCTTCTCAATCTGCAGAGTCAATTCTAAGGCGAGACTATGTTTCATGTGCAGGTATGTTAGCTTCTTAATTATTGTAATTATAATTCACAACAGGCCACATTTTGTGAGACATGTACCTATTAGGAGTCATCACATTTCTCCAAACTATGTCGATCCATGCTTGTAGGCTTGCTCGAGATAGCTCCTTATTGTCAAAGTTGCACGTTTACCAATGATAATCACTCATGGTGGCCATCTATCTGCATCCTTCCATCTACCTGTTATGGGTCAATATTGTACCGTTTGTCACTTTTGTATATCCAGGGTGTGTTTTAGTTCTGAATGTTTAATATGGAGCTTTTGAAAGTAGTTCTGCTCTTGATGAATTCCTGCACTTTTTTAAATCAATGGAACAAGAGCTATTCTAACTTGGTAAGTTCTAATAAATGTTTTGCAGTGAAGGGCTTGCTAATCCTTGCAACATTCCCGGAACATTGTTCACCTCTACCAGAAAATGCTTATGAGGATGTTCTACTGATGCTTGTTTCAGTAATTATACACAAGTATGAAAATGCGATTTTGTGGAGATTGTCATTGGAAACATTGACTAGCATTGGTTCATCTGTCGTTGAGTTGCATGCTTCTCAGAAGGAATTGATTTACAATAGAACTGTTGTTGACAAGATTGTTTCTTTAGTTGAATCTTGTGATACTTCAATGCCTCTCAACCTAAGACTCAAAGCAAGTTATGAAGTTGGCACTGCTGGGTTGAAGTATATGTTAAGGGTTGCTAGATCACTCGAAGTAGCTCTTATCACCAATATTTCTGAGGCATGTATCTACCCCTGTTTCGTGCAAGTTTCGTTCTCATAACCAACTGAGCAAAGATTTTACTGGTGATGCAGGCTAATGAAAGAACGGATCGCACTGAGCATGTAGCCCATTTACTCGAGTGCTACTCCAATCGGGTCCTTCCTTGGTATGCCAGCTTTGGTTTTTAGTTTGTGGTGCTATGTTAAGAGACATGGGTTAAGAGAACTGAGATCTAAAAGCCTTCCCAGGATTGTGCAAGCCTAATTGTAAAATAATGCTCCAGTGTGATAGGCTACTCAAACATGAACTAATCTAGTTACTATTCCTTTTGACATGATATATATTAGTAAACAATCTTTCTTTGTTATTTGTTTTTTCATGGCATGTCAAAAAAGTTTTTTTTTCCCTTGGTAACAGTCTCCTCTATGGCAGGATGTTTACCGCTGGCGCTGCTAATGAGCTTCCGCTGAGCTTTGCTATGCGTCTCTGGGATGAGATTAAGGACTTTGCTACGCTAGACAGAATCAGTTCACAGGTGAAGCTCGATCAACTTGAGCAGTTCTCTTAATTAACTTGACTTATTCCTTCATCGATTAGAGAACAGATTGTAAATTGTATCCATGTGTAGGTTTTGTATATTTTTACTCTCCAATTCTTTTACTATTAATCAAATTCGCAATAGAGGCCTTTCCTACTGTTTCAGTGTCAAGGAAAAAAGATTAAGTTGACTTAATGGTACCTGGCTCTATGATGTGACATCTTGCATGAATAAACTTATTTACATGCATTGGTGATCCTCTCAACTCCCTCTTTCTTTCAGGGCCTCTTAGACTCGCTAATGACAGGAATGAAGCTTTTGGTAGGAGTCTGTACAGGGGAGCAACAGTTACTGATTCTTCAGAAAGCATATGGCATAGTATCATCAATGCTCTCACTCCCACTGAAAGCAATGACACACCGCAATTTGGATGTAGATGAGTTAGTTCCGTCCCATTCTGTTCATGGAACAGCTCTTGTCGGCATGCTTTCATCGGTTATTATTGGCCTTCGGCCTCAAACACACACACCAGATATGATGGTGATGATTGACATCTTTACAGCCTTTTTTCTGAAAGGACAAATGCCAGCTGCTTATGCGTTAGCTTCTATCTTCAATAAATATCTGCACAATCCAGAGTTTTCACATGTGAAACAGCTGGATAAAATACTTGATGATATTCTTGAGAAGTGTTTCTCAACAGTATTAGCCAGCAGCTATTCAAAGATATCAGACACTTCTGCTGACATTGCAAATGGTGTCAATTTCTCAGACAGCCCATCCGGAAACAAACTTTCTATCAATATGGTTTCTGGCTTGGCTTGGATTGGCAAAGGATTACTTATGAGGGGAGATGAGAAGGTGAAGGATGTTTCAATGTTTCTTCTGAAGTGTTTATGCTCAGATGAGACTTCGGCTAGCGTTCTGTCCCACGAGGGAGAATCTTATGGGAACGATTCATCATATACTACTCTTGCAGCATCTGCAGCTGGTGGATTCCATGTAATGATGAGTGATTCAGAAGCCTGTCTAAATAAAAAATTTCATGCAAGAATAAAACCATTATATAAGCAGCGTTTCTTCTCAATACTTATGCCAATCCTCCTCTCTAAAATCAAAGAATCCACTGGGATGAAAACAAAGTAGGTATTCCCATTCCTGCTATTTTACTGTTGTATCCTTCACTAATTACGTATGCTTTTCCAGTCACATGCTTTAATATTTCTGCTCTGTGCATAGTTTATTTTGGCCTTTAAACTTCATCTTTCCACAATGATATTCTTTTTTGAGGCCATGTCAATACATATTAAAATATTCGACCATTCTAGGAGGAATAAGGTAAATAAGAAAAAATTAGGCACTCAAATTCATGTCAAAGAGGGTTCAGTCTTGTGTGGTCAAGGTTTTATCTGAACTCTCAAACCAACTTAGGTAGGCTTAGTTTCTCATGTCAATACATATATGTTCTGTCATTTCAGTTGGTGAACTAAAACCTCTTTTGTTCTGGAATTATGGTGAGCTTAAAATAAATGCATGCAGTTGCAATTTTTTTTTTCTGTATAAAGTACGAATAGATTTGAACACTGCCCTGTTTCTCGCATCTTTTCTGCATCAAACATTTATGGTGGCTCCATTTTTTATACAAATATGTTAGTTTAACAAACTTATGGTGCCGACAACCCGAAATGGACTGAATTGGCGTAATTTTAGAACCGGGGCAACTCATTATGCCATGCATATCTGAGTAAAGCATTCATGATGACGCATCAACCTGGTAATTTGTTTGTATTACCTAAAACCTATATAGCACCACCTTCCATGTGTTATTTGCCTTTCCTCATGAATTATTTCTCATAATAAGATATGTTAGAAGAGAGGCTTATTGAAATCTAGTTGTTTGATATTGCTTGGCGATGGCCATATTTGGAAATTTTGGTTATGAATTTAGTTACTGTCGTAGTGTACCGTTTAAGTCTTCTCCAATTCTGAGTGATAATAAAGAGGGAAAAAAAAACACAATTGCAGATTGGCACTGTATCGAGCTTTTGGGCATATCATTTCCAATGCTCCAGTACAAGCAGTTATAACAGAAGCTCATCAGGTTACGCTCTTTGATCAGAATACATACTTGTACCCATGCTATATTAATATTTGCAGTTATTCTGGGATAGTTAAATTAGAGCTTACTGAGTGACTTGTTGCTCCCCTCTTGTAGATTGTACTCGTGATGGTTGATAGCTTAGCTAAACTAAGTCTGGATATTCATGATAAGGATCTAGTGTACAGTTTGTTGCTTGTTCTTTCTGGAATGTTGCTGGATGAAAAAGGTGGGATATTTTATATTGCTTTATTTTTTTTATCCGTACCAGAGTTACTCGTTTACAGGCATTAACATTTATGTCCTAATGCATAAAATGTTGTGCATTCCCTGATACAGCCCGAGTTCCTCTTTTTTTTCTTCTTTATCTTCAGCAAATATATTTCTATTGATTTTATTATTACTTATTTGGTTCTGCTTTTAACTTTTTTATCTTTAATTTTTCTTTTTTCCTGAGCAGGCAAAGAACACATTCTAGACAATATCCACATCACCATAAGTGTTCTTACCCAACTTATTTCGTATCCGCACATGATGGTGACTTCATGTTATTTATGTTCATCAATTTGTACTGATTGACCTGTTTTATTTCTGAATTTTCATGTCCTTTTCCTTTTTCCTTTAGGTTGTGCGAGAAACAGCATTACAATGTTTAGTAGCCATTTCTACTTTCCCGCACTCCAGAATCTATCCCATGCGTCTACAGGTTGGATTTCTATTTATTTATATATTTTTGAGGGAATATACATGTATTAAGGCCATAGAAAACTATAAAGTTGCCGAAAAACTGATATCGGGAGATAATAATGCTTGAAACTTCAGCTTTTCTTTTTCAGCACAGAATGAGAAATGAGATGCAATATATCTTATGATTAAGTTCATGTTTGTTAAGTTTGGGGCATAACTCAGAGGGTGTTATTAGGAATTGTGGGCGTCTTAATATAGCTAAATGTTGCTACATAAGAAAACACTCATCAGAATAATATATGTACACGCAGGTTCTACAAGCAGCAGTCAAGGCTCTTGATGATAATAAAAGGGCTGTTCGTCACGAGGCTGTTCGATGCCGACAAGCATGGTGTGAAAAATTTTGCTGGTCACTAAACCATTTCATAATTGTTTTTTAGCAAAGAATCTTTCCTTACCGTATGAATTGTTTCCCTTCAATACATGCAGGCAGTCGCTTGCTTAATAGAGCCTCTTCAATGGTATCACATAGCTGGGAATAGCTTGCTGGGCGATCCTCCTGATACTTGATGAGGTACATGGTATGTATGTAATGTGTCGATGTTTGTCATTTTAACTTGAGACTTTAGTATTGCAAGATCTTTATTGGTTAATTACTTATACATACACAGGATCATTGTGCCGCCACACTCGTCAGAGTGAACAGTATGGTGTATGTCTCACATCTCTTATTCATATCAGCCGTCAGGTTCTGAATGGTAGAACATTCCCTGACGAACCAGAAGCCATGGGAGAAATGCTTGTGCCTAGGATTCGTGGTCAATATGATCGCCTGCTCTTCGGTCTCTTCTTTTTCTTGATTTGGAACTCTTTTTTCTCAAAGATACAAATACATTCATAGGATTGATGGAGAGTGTAACCTTTTTACTCATGAACGAACAGCTGGGGGAGTCCCCTAGTTAATTGAGAGTGTAACCCTTGCCTCCCTATTGCATTGAACTTCTCTCAATTGTGTGAGAATACTAGCATGCCACGCAAGAAACAAGGTCCAAACATGTTCCTTGATTTGACAGTTCGGTGCTGTCCCATTCGAAATGTGATATCATCCAACCAAATGGTGGAAGGTTGTAAGAGTTACTACTACCAACCAAATTATTTCATGTTGTACAGTATGTAACTTACTATCCATATAAATTTGTCTAACGTGTAATGTCCATAGTTGATGAGTTTGAAAAGTGGCAGCTACACCTATCTATATTTCCTCATCGATTGCACAAAAAAATATACAGAGAATAAAGTTAAATGAGATGCAAAAGTCATGCCACACAGGTTGGAACAGGCGATCTTTTCTTATTTCCCATCAGAAATCATCAAGTACACGCTTGTTCTTGGTTAGGCATGATATATCAAGCTTTTTGCGCGTCGTTTCTAAAAATAAGGCTCGTCTAGAGAATCAGCACACCTGGACATGCACAAAAAAGATCTAGGAATCTGAAGAGCTCAGGCATGTGACGATGGACATGAAGATGTTGATTATGTCGAGGTACAGGGAGATGGCCGCCGTGACGTATTCATCGTAGCTGTGCCTCTTGATCAGGTTGTCCGTGTCGTAGATGATGAACCCGGAGAACACCAGCGCCGCGACGCACCCGTAGACTGTCGTCGCCACTTTCCCCATGGGCAGCAAGAACTGCAAAGCAAGCAAGGTTCAGTCAGGTTCAGATTAACGCTAATGGCGGCTTTGGTAAGAGAAGAGAAGTGATGAGAGTATGTTTGGTTGCGCGGTGACCTGGACGAGTCCGTAGAGCATGAGGATGAGGGTTGCTGCCACCAGGAAGGGGCCCAGGAAGCTGAAGTCGTGGCCCCTCTTGGCCGCCCAGAACGTGTAGAGGGTCAGGCCGAACACCACCACAAATGTTAGGGACGCTGCTTCGATTATAATGATACCTGTTTGGTTGCAGTGAGAAAACACAACTGAACTGATGAGCACATAAATATTTTGGGATTTTGCAAGAGTTTTGCGGAAACAGTATATAGTTTTGTACTAGGAAAAGATGGAAGAAGTCATTGTTTCCTATAGACAGTTGTCACCTTTGGCGGAGAGGCAGCCTAACCCCACGGAGAAGCTCATGCAAACGGTGAACAACGCGAGGAGGAACATGTTGATCGGATGCCGCTTCCGGAGGAACAACATTGGGAACATCACTGCTCAATCAATGCATGTCAAGAAATCAAATCACACGAACCAACCAAAACGTACAAGTATGTTATGGACAATGAATGAACACATTAATTGACTCGATGATCCAGAGGACTGCTCTGCTCTGCTCTGCTCACCGATGAGTGGGGCGACGATGATGAGCACGAAGGCGGCGAGGGCGGCCGGCGTGCGCGCGGCGAAGAAGCGGCGGATGGCCGGGACGAAGTAGACGGCGGCGGCGACGGCGACGGTCGTGAGCATCTGCATCGCGACGATCACGTACACCTTCCGGATGAACGCCCACCGCAGCTGCGGGCTCTCGATCATGTACGGGCACGGGCCGGCGCCGGCTCCGGCGGCGGGCGGGAAGCCGCCGGACTCCACGTCGTAGTGGTGGTGGTTACCTTTGCCCATCGTCGTCGATCGCCGGAGACAGTGGTGTTTGAGGTTTGGACGGCGGAGAGAATGCCGGTCCTGCCGAGACGTGTCGTGGGCAGAGAGAGATGGCGGGAAGGAGAGAGGAGAGGACCGAGCGAGCGAGGTTTTCTAGCTAATCGCGGTCAGTTTCTACGGTTTTCTAGTGGTTTGGCAGGCGTACTCGAGTTCAGGGCCTCATGAGGACATGAAACTTTGCCGAACTGATTTACCTGATATATGCCAAAACTGTAGTGACGACGATAACCGAACAACAGAATATCGCCAGGCGGAGTCTTTCTGAAATAAGGTGTGGCATGATTTAGCTTGTGGCTCTGAACCAAACAGTGGCTTTTGTAGTTGTTTCCTAGAGGAATATTGGCAACCGTTAGCACGTACATTGTCCAACCAGCCTAGCCTAACTGCTTACAGACGGTTACATGCTATTTTTCTCGTATTGGAAGTACGCGGCCACCTTGTTGCATTGGCGATCAACATGTCATTCTATTTGTCGTCTTTCTTCCCTGCGCAGATATCTCTCGTCTTTCATCCCTACGCAGCTCTAATTTCACCATTTGTTGGATTTCTCTGCGTTAGCACCATACGCATTTGTTGGATTTCTCTGCGTGAGCACCATACGTGGCCGTTGGTGGCATCCCTGCTAGTGTCTCCTACTGACTAGCTGCTTAATTAGTAGTGTGAATGATGATTACCAGCTTAGAAGGTGAATGAGAAAAATTCATGGCACATTCCCTCCATTGTTATATGACGCCACTTGTAACGAAGGAAGATAAATTTGAAAAGAGCGTATACACCAGGGAGATAAATTTGACTTTGAAGTGCGCGGCTGGTCCTGTGACCGTATCGAACTAGCTTCTCGCATATATTTGCCATGGACACGCATACAACACTCGACCGAACTGGACAATCGTCCAAAAAAAATGCATATGCAAAGAAACAGTGAGACAATAAAGGAATTAGTGACCCTCGAAACTCATCCAAGGTTATCCTTCGACCATATATGTCATAAGCAACCCAAATCCAGCACCATATCCGTGAGTAGAATCGATCGATACACCCTACTTAGATGAAAGATACCAACTCAACTCTGCAACAACGACCGTACTAGTGGTAACTGGCAACGCAGCTATACAATTGCTGGAGCTAGGAGTTCTGGGATCGGGGATTAACCCTCGACTGGGAGCATTCAGGGGCCAACGGTATTCACAACATGCGATTTGAAGCGTGGGAGATGCGCCTAGTCGGCCGCCCTGAAGAGGGTCATCAGGGACAGGAAGAGGTTGATGACGTCCAGGTAGAGGGAGACAGCGGCCCAGACATACTGGTCGTAGGTGTAGCGCTTGATGATGTTGTCCGTGTCGTAGACGATGTAACCACTGAAGATGAGGGACGCAATCACACCGTAGATCATATGGGAGATCTTGCCCAGTGGGAACAGGATCTGCATATTAAAAAGGTCACCGTTAAAAACTTAGTACAATTGAGTATCAAACAGGGATGGTTCAGTGGAAGTAAACAGTATCGCATCACATAAAAATCGGAATGATACTGGTGCGTAGAAATATAGCTGACCTGGATGAATGCAAACACAATCAGCACAATGAGGGAGGCAAACAGGAACGGGCCGAGGAATGCAAAGTCTTGACCCCTCCTTGCAGCCCAGAAAGTATAGGCAGTCAGGCTGAACACAACCACTGTTGTGAGAATTGCAGACAATAGAATGACCTTGCCTGTTCATACAGAAGATAATATCAGCAATTGTTAGACCTCTACAAGCAGCAAAAAGAAGATATAGCCAAAACAAAGAGCAGAACAAACGAAGGATTTATAGGCATAACCAAAACTGTAAGCCAATATAGCTACAAATTGATTCAAAGACATGCTCTGTTCATCTGTTTACCAGGCAAGCAGGAACCTTCATGTAGTTCAAACAACCCATTGAACACGTCTACGATAAAAGCAGAACATGACTGATGATCCTAATTATTGACAAAGTCTTGGGACATCTTTAGTACAACCCCAAAGCAACTAACCACATAATGCACCAACAGTGGCTGAGCCAGCTGCCCAGCACACAAAAGACAGACAGATCACAAAGTTTCAAAAAAGGCACATGAATACGTGTAAAGAATCAGCACCACCTAAACAAGAGAGATTAATCCAGGGCATGTCCAAATTAGCTTTCAAATGTGACTCTGGAGCACAGAGCATGTCGTTACTGAAAAAGATAAATCTCCATGGGTTGTTTTCAGAGCATGTTGAGATAAATCCCCTAGCTAAACAGTAATCTTTACAAACATGTGTCCAATCCATAGCTTAGCTCAGTGATCAGAATAACATCACAGCTGAATTCTTACTATATCTCAACATGAATTTTGTTGCAGAAAAGAAAGAGAACAGAGGCAGAAACAAATAGGAGTTAACTTTGCAAGTTGCAAGTTTCAGCCAGTGTTTCAAAAAGGGTACCATGTCAAAAGTCAGCATCACAATAAGTCAAAAGAAGAAAGCTATTCTTCATGCTGGTGGTAATCCAAAGTAAAAGTGGTTTACAAGATAAAAAGTAATTTATTCCACAAAAGAATGATGTAGCAAGTGCATGTGAGATGTGACTCAGACAAGCATATCATACAGCCACCAATACCTACAACTTGATACCACACAATGACGGGCAAATGCCTCAAATGGACTGCCAGGGAATATTCCTTGAAATTTCTCTGTAACTCTCTAGCGCAATAATATTCTTAACAAAACCAGTGCAGATGAGTTATACATGTGGTTCGTTATAATGGACTAGTTTTAACAAGAACCCTTTATCATTATCTACTTGCACACATAAGAAGATGTTGCTAATTTACCCAAGCAAGAACACAAAGCAATGATCGGAACTTCCAGCAAGAGCATGGATCCAGGACACAACCCTTGATCTTTTCAAAAGAAAAACTCAACCATAAAATCTTTACAGAGTTGATGCAGCAATGCACAGTTAGCATTACGTAACTAGTGCAAAAGCTAATTGTAGGCTCGACTAAGTATTGATTTAAGAACTTGCATGAAAAGAAGACAACAGTTAGCCGAACCACAACTTTATTGTATGCACGCCTTTTGATCGCATTCCTAAACATGTATAGGCTATGGGACTTCCTACTTTTACAAACTCAATTTCCATCACTGTATCATCAGAACGGGCAATGCATAAATAAATGTTTAGATTTCACATTCCAATCCAATTCTTATAAATACGAGTACTGATCTATGAAGTTGTAAGTTTAAATAAACAGTGCAACCCAGTCATAGGTCAACTTAGCAACAAGGCAAAAGAAGAATCATTAATAAAATACTATTCCTGGAGAAGCTGGAACTCAAGTTCTTTGCTTGAATTAATTAAGCAGATGATCCCACAAGGTCGTACTATTCCAAATGGGTCTGACTCAGACAAGCATATCAAAAAATCCAACAAGACCTACAACTTGGCCCTACAACCAGTCTGGGCGAATGTGTAATCACATGGGTTGCCAGGACATGTTCCTCGAATTTTCTTAATCAACACAATCACCACCAAACCTTTACAGAGTTAGTACGGGCTATGCACAACTTGCATTTCATTTTAGGAAACTCAGAAATAGTCCTACATCGTGAACCACATTCACATTGCAAGGCAGCATTGCCAATTAAACAAGCTACTTAACAAAGCAACAATGGAAAGAGAAAACAATTAATGAGAGCAAGATGGTTACCGCTGGTGAAGGCGCATGTCATGCCCACAGCGAAGCTGATGGCGATGGTGAAGAGGCCGAGCAAGATCAGGTTGACCGGGTGCTTCTCATGGTAGAAGTAGAGCGGGCACAGCACTGCACACCGAAACGAAATTCCATTTTCAGGTTTAGCATTTATTCGACGCAGTTACACGTCAAAATCCAACCCCATTCCCAGTAACATCCAATTAGGTCAGGTTCGGCGGGCCTTCCCGCAAAACACAGCGAGGCAAACGCGTGGCAACCACCCAACAACGGACTCATATCCTCTGCCGTTCCCTGGTTATGGCAAACTTTGCCATTAGCAACTGCTGCTGTTCATCTAGGAAAGGACGGTAGATCCGTGAAGCCGCCAATCTCTCCGCTAACCACAGGTGCATGCGCGCCAGTTTCGGGAATTAGGAGCCTAATCCCTGTTTGGACAGAGACTAACTAATTGCTGCCGGATAAAAAAATGTTTGCCTGCACTATTAAGCAAACAGCATGGCGTCATTTTTATTGTCAGACTGCTTGCATTGTTGCATGCGTGATCAGGAAATAACAAACTATAAGAGATCACCTATAACCAGATGAATAAAAAAATATGAATCAAGTTATGACAATACTTATTATTTGATAGTGCTTAATGGCCGAATAAACAAAAATTGCAGAAGAATATTTTCAACTAGTCTACTGGCCACAGTACGTACTAGTTGCTTCATAGCTGCATATATTTTCAACCAGTCTACTATTGCCGGCCACAGTACTAGTTACTTCCTAGCCTGCAGCTACAGCTAACAGGGATCAGGTTCCTAATCCACGAAACCGGCGCACGCACCTGTGGTTAGAGCGCACCCACCTGTGGTTAGCGGGGGGATTTGCGGGCCCTCACGATCTACCGTCCTTTCCTAGATGAACGGCAGCAGTTGTTAATGGCAAAGTTTGCCATAACCAGGGAACGGTAGAGGATACGCGTCCACAAACAACCCCCTTGCCGCCACGCGAAGGCACTGGGAACCATACGTGCACGCACGAGAACACGCAAAGCTCCCCCACCTCGTGGTTGTTTTGTTTCACCCGAGGTCCTTCATAATTGACGTAATTGAAAGTAACAACTCAGGTTAAAAAATTCACTGGCAGACGGAGACCACTAGAGCATCTCGCATCCTAGGAATTCAGCATCCCATTCCAACCGCACTCTCGAAGCAACGCACCGCAGAAGAACATATTCGAACTCAACTACTTCCTACGCGCACACGATAAAAAAATCCCCAAATTAAGGAAAATCGGCAGGTAATCAACCACTCTGCATACACAATGTCGCGACTCATCACAGATTAATATAAATAAAAATCCCCCAAATTAAGGGAAAATCAGCGGTTAATCAAACCCTAGCATACACAATGTAGCGACTCATCACAAATCAGAATAGAAAAACGGCACGCGTATTCCGCGGCGTTCAGTTGTCAGTTCTAACTGCACCATTCACGCAACGCAACTCGCATTTTCACGGGAAAAAAAAAGGGGGAAGTAAACCTTGAAACGCTGCTTTCCCCGCCCCACCGCACTAATCCAAAGTAAACCTCGAAACTAAAGCAGAATCGACCGGAAGGGCGCAGGCGACTCACCGATGAATGGCAGGATGATGAGGAAGATGTAGAGGCCGAGCCCCGCGTTGGTGGTGGTGAAGAAGTGCGGGATGGCGCGGACCTTGACGACGACGGCTGCGACGGCGGCCGTGAGCAGCAGCTGGATGGAGAGGATGACGTAGATCTTGCGGATGAGCGCCCAGCGCATCTCGGGGGACTCCTGCATCCCCGGGTACAGCGCGGCGGGCCCCGCTGAGGTCGCCCCCGACTCGAGGTCGCCGTTCTTCTGGTACCGGAACATCTCGGCGCCGCCTTGGACGAGCACGGCCCGGCCGGGCTGGGGATTAGGGTTTCGGTGTCGAGGAGGAGGCGCTACCGAGGAGGAGGAGGAGGAGCAAGCGGCGGACGGCGACGAAGACGAAAGGCGATTTGGGCTGTGGTTGGTTGGTTGCAGAATGTGTCATCGTTACTTATACTACGCCGTCAACAAGTCCTCAACCGGATGACCGGTGGGTCCCGGTGAGTGGGGCCCAAACGTCATTTGCGGACGCGGCGGCGGAGCTGGTCTCTCGGTGTGGACGCGTGTGACGGTTCTGGATTGGATGGCTAGCGTGGCCCACGTGTCGGCGAATGGCCTTCGGGTCTTCGTCGTAATGTATGATGATGAGGCTGGAACCTGGAAATCTTCGGTTTGGCCCTAAAAAATCCTTTCGGTTTGGCTGGCTACTGGCGAGTTTGTTTTTCGAATTTGAAATCTTTGGGAGGTTGGGTGGTCGAGGAGCGGGCACTGGCCCGGCTGGCGGCGACGAGGGCTGGCATGCGTTTGTTTGAAGCGCTGGAGCGTGGACCGGGTGCACGAGTCGGTGGATTGGCTCTGCCTGCGCCTCTGCTGGAGGTGGATCTCGCACGCGCGCACTTGCCAGTTGCCACCCCGTTTGTGTTTCTTCAAAAAAAAAAAAAAATCGTTTCTCTGTTGACTTGGCTTGACTTGAAAGGGAACAACGTACGAGTAGCAACGTGCACAGCAGCCAGTTAACAAGGGACTGCAGGCCGTGTTTCGTGTTCTTTCCGTGTTGCCGCAATGACGCGGGCCCTGTTTTTGTCACGACTACGGATATCTAACGGGGTGTTCGTTGCATGGGGTCTAAAATTTAGAAGGAAGAATCTTGTTATTTAAGAGTATTAAATAAAGTTTAATTACAAAACTAATTGCAGAACCCCTGGTCTAAATCGCGAGACGAATCTAATGAGGGTAGGTAAGCCGTGATTAGACGCTGGTTACTGTAGCATCACTGTAACAAAATATAGATTAATTAGGCTCGTTAGATTCGTCTCGTAAAGATGTACCTATCTGTAAAAAGGTTTTGTCATTAAATTTTATTTAGTACTCTTAAATAATAAGATTCTCTTTGATGTGACAGGTCTAAATGCTAAATGCTAAAGCAACGAACACCCTCTAAAGGCGTGTTCAGCGTTTTAGAGTCTAAAATTTAGAGGGGTTTAAACAAAAAGAATCTTATTTTAAATAAAGTTTAATTACAAAACTAACTGCAGAACCCCTCTAAATCGCGAGACGAATTTAACGAGGGTAGTTAAGCCGTGATTAGACGATATTTACTGTAGCATCACTGTAGCAAAACATAGATTAATTAGGCTCATTAGATTCGTCTCGTAAAGATGTACCCATCTGTAAAAAGGTTTTGTCATTAAACTTTATTTAATACTCTTAAATAATAAGATTCTCTTTAGAGTTAAATTTTAGAGAGGTCTAAACAGGTACAACGAACTGCAAGTACTCCTATTTGTAGTAGCCATAAAGTTGTTTGGTACGAGCAGCGTTTGCCGAAGTGAGATATCTCCGCCATTGATGCCTGAGACGTGACGGACAAAGCACTAGTAAACGAGTAGTATGGCTAATAGCGGAGCTGTCACAAAAGTCGAAGTCTCTTCATCTAAAAATAAATAAAATCAAATTCTCTTCGATGGGCGTCCGCGTCGCGTCTGTGGCTGTGCGAAACTGCGCGGCTGTGTCAGCGCCGTGTCCATGGAACGGTTCCATCTAATAAGAGCAGGACTAATAAGCACTGTTCACTTAGCTCTAAGCCAAGACAGCTCAGCAAAATCTTAGCCGGAAGAAAGAGAAATCGGGTCTGACATGAGGTTTGGCGCGTCTGCCGGCGCCGAGCAAGGCACGAGCTCCAACGCAGTTATGGGGCCCATGTTGCCTCTCTCCCTTCTCTCTCCACCCACCGCTCCCATTCCCAGCACCGCGGCTCGAAGAGGTGTAGCTCCACCGCGCGCGATGCTTGGGCCAGCTCGGTCGACGGCGCAACGAAGGGGAGTGGGGTGGGGTGGGGTGGCGCGACACGAGCTTGGAAGAGAGAGGCGAGGACACTTCGGGGGCACCGGCGAGCTCGGATGCGCACGGAGATGGCATGCTCAGATGCGCACGACGAGCTCAATCGACGGCGCGGCGCGATGAGCAGGGATGCGTGGGATTCCTGACCGCCATGGCTGGCCTTCGCGAGCTCTGCGTCACCATGGCCGCGCGCCCTGAGGTCCCCCGCCCACCATGGCCGGCGCAGCGAGGCTGCGAGCTCAACCGTGTCGTGCGGCACGGTCGCCATGGCAGGTGCTCGCGCACCATTACGTCGTTGCCGGCGCAGCGAGCTCGGCCCGTGCAAGGATGAGCTTGGCGTGGCCAACGAGGATGGCGAGAGTGGGTGACCTCGGCGAGTACGACAACGGATGGCAGTGTGGGCGACCTCGGCGCGGTTGATGCACTCAGCTGCTGCCATGGCCCATGGCGTGCCCGGCCGCCGTGGTGTGGCGGGCGAGCGCCCGAGCGCCACCAGGCACATTGAGCACGGCCCGACGTGAGCATGGTGCCTCGTGCTCAGTTCGGCGTGGTGTGCGTGCCGTCAACTTCAAGGCTGCAGGTGGATGGGGAGCTCCGGCAGTCCGGTGACTTGGAGAGCGGAGATCGAGCGGTAGCGGTCCTGTGGACTCTATCGGTGACTGAGGTTGGGAAAAGAAGATGGGATAAGGTTGTGTAGAAATGAATAAAAAATGAACTGTTGGAAACTGTGTACAGTCTAATTGTTGTGTACATAGGCTGTAAGCTTGGCTGCTGATTGAGATGGATCGGCTACACGCCGAGTTTATTGGGCTTGCTCTAAGGCGCAACTGCCCTGCACGAGCGCGACGGCGCGTCTGTGGGTCAACGAGAAACGACTCAGACGAGTGGGCCCGCCCTTCGTCAGTCAGGTCCATGGGCTTAGCCTACGGGGCTGGAAGGCGTCGCGAGGCTACGAAAAGAGGCCGACGCGTACGATTAATAATGATGCTGGTGGGCCCGAGTGCAGAAAAACGTGTACACCATTTTGGGTCTACAAACATATGGTAGGCCGCTCTGCCTGTGGTACTGGGCTTGGTAATGCTGGGCCTCAGTGATCACAGCCGAGACTTGAGAGATGTCTCAAAAAACAAAAAAACTTGAGAGAGAGAAATGGAGAGTTCAAATTAAACGTGCTTCTGTTACTGTTAGCAACTTCTCAAAAAAAAAAATGTTACTGTTAGCAAAGACAAGAGGCTAGCATGCGAAGCTCCTCAGTCAAGTAGTGCATTAATTTGTTTCTTTTTTCTTCTTCTTCCTCCTCCTCTCTCTGTTGACTTGACTTGAGCAACGAAGCAACGTGCCAAGGTGCGCGAGTTGGAGGGACAGCCACCGAACAAGCAAGGGACAAGACGAGAACGAGACCCGTGGACTGCAATGCATGCCGCGTTCGGTGTTCTTTCCGGGTTGCCGCAAAATGATGCATCCCTCGCTTTTCGATGGTTCGCGGGCCCTGTTTTTTCTCATGATTACGGATATCTAAGGAGTATCTAGTAGCCATAAAAGTTGTTTGGCACATACGGGATCGCCTGTTCCTCAAAAAAAAAAAAAAAAAAAAAAAAGGGATCGCCTTGCCCCGGTTTTTTTTTTTTTTTCGTCATGACTACGAGTATCTCCGCCATTTATGCATGCGATGTGACCGACAAGGCGTATGGGGGGCATATCTGCCCTAATAAAATTGCATGCGTTCTTTCTTTCTTTTTCGTTTTCTTTTCTTTTCTTTATTTTCCTTTTTTTAGGAAAGTATCACCTACACAAGTCGGTCAACGAGAGATACTCAGACCAGAGGTCCATGGGCTAGGAAGGCGAGCCGAAAGAGACAGGCCGACACTCTCACTGTCTCACAAGCCGAAAGAGCAAGCGTCGCATCGACCAGCCACGTAGGAAAAATCACATGTGGAAGAGAAAGAAAAGCGACCTTGTCTCCGCGTGTGCTTGTGGGACCCACCACTTGCCCAACCTCTCACACATGCAGCTATGCTGCGAGAACAGTAGAAGGAGACCGGAGACGGGAGTGGCCTTGCTCTTGCAATGATTTTACGAGGAGACCGGAGACGGGAGTGGGCTGCAGCCTGCGTTTCGTCTTGTTTCCGGGTTGCCGGGATGATGCCTTCCTCCTTCCTCCGCTGGTTTACGGATATCTTAACTACTTCGGAACCATAAAGTTGTTTGCAAGAACTAAGAGGTGTTCGTAGAGGTCTAAATTTTAGAGGGGTCTAAACTCTAAATAAGCTATATTAAATAAAGTTTAATTACAAAACTAACTACAAAACCCTGGTCTAATTTGCGAGACGAATCTAATAAGGGTAATTACGACATGATTAGATGATGGTTACTGTAGCATTACTGTAGCAAAACATAGATTAATTAGGCTTATTAGATTCATCTGTAAAAAAGGTTTTATCATTAAACTTTATTTAGTATTAAGTTCTCTTTGTTTAGAGGCCTCTAAAATTTAGCGTTAAAAGAAACGAACAGGGCCCTAGCCTTGCCTCATACGTGACTCTTGTTGCCGCCATTCATTCATGCCTGCGACGTGTCGGGCAGAGCAGTTTGGGATATCTAACCTACGGAGACTAGATCGATCGCCGACCTTGCTAATAATTAACACTGCCTAACAAGAAGATGGTGGCGTGCTACTTCGTTCCTAAGCAAACACGGCACCGGCGCGCGACGATGTCGACGCGTCTGTCTGGATGTGATCGATCGAATTGGGGCGGATCATCGTCACACGCGCGTCAGGAATGTAGTACACCGCACATGCATGATCACAAGCGTTTAGGCTGTTGTGCCAGTAGCGCGAGGCTCGATCGATGATGCTGGGCCCGAGTGTTCGCCACGAAGAAGTGTTTCACAGAAAGCAATGGAGCGTTCATCGCATTGCATGTGCATCGTTCTCATTCGGTCGATCATTCGATCTCCCCCCAGCACAACAGAAAAATGGCGAGACGGCTGGACCGATCGAGTGATAGAACCAACCCATATGTGTTAGACCTGTTACTGTATCGGGTCCGACACCCAGCGTGAGCGCCAAGGAAGATTTCCGTCAAGAGGCACAACGCGGGAAAAGAGCTCGGAAGCCCAGCATCAGGACTTCCGGCCCAGAATGGGTCCAAGAGTGAGTCGTAGCTATATAAGCTAGAGAGCGCTGAGAGCGGAATATCAATCATTATGTAAAGACTATTGTTCGAATACAATATATCTCTCCGTCCCCAACTCCTTCTTCTTCCTCCTCAAGCCAAATTCCTCTTCCCTTCTACCTGCTGCTAACAATCTGGTATCAGACGTCTTCGTTCCTTGGATCTGGAGGCTGCGCACCACCACTACACCAGGCGTGCGAAGATGGCGGGCGCAATCGACCCCAACCTGAAGCTGGCGCTAGATGCGCAGACCAAGGCCTTCCTCTCCGAGCTCGACAAGTGCTTCTCCGCCCAGGATGAGAAGTGGGAGGCGCGCGTCGGCGCGCTTGAGGCAGCGGCGCATCCCGTCATTTCGGCATTCGACTCCGACGCGGTCAAGGCGGAGATCGACTCCTCGGTGTCGACCCACATGGAAGCGTTCGAGTCGGCGACTGCGGAGCGGATCACCTGCTTCGAGGCCGCGGCGACTACGCGGGTGGCGGCGCTCGAGTCCGCCGCAGCAGCCTTCGAATCGTGGCGGCCACGCGTGGAGAACTCCGTCGTTGAGATCAAGTCCTCGGTCGACTCCATCCGCGCCGAGATCTCCAAGGTCTCCACCAAGTTGGAGCGCGAGATGCTGGAGCAGAACCACTCCAAGCCCAGCATCCTCGGCGTTCCGGCATCAGCTCCCGCGCGCCAAGCTCCCTCGGCATCCGGGTTCCAAGCTGATGGCCCCGATGGGCACCGCGTCGACACTGACCGTCGGGAGACTGGCTTTGGGCGTGTATTCGCCCAAACCCACCTCCCGCACAATGGTATGCACGAAACTGAAATCTCTCGATTCACTTCTCTGTTTGGATCTCCTCCTGAAGCTCCAGCTAGTCCGCGCGAGTTGTGGTGACCACTTCTAAGCTTCCTAAAATGAATTTTCCCCAATTTGATGGTGACCACCCTAAGTTGTGGCAGAACCGTAGTGAGAACTACTTTGAGATGTTTGATGTGCACAAGTCGTATTGGGTTCGTGTCGCCTCGATGCATTTCACTGGCGTCGCTGCTAGATGGCTTCAGTCCATAGAAAAACGAATTCCTACTATTACTTGGCTTCAATTCTGTGCACTAGTGCTAGAACGTTTTGGTCGTGACCAACATGAAGCACTTATTCGCCAGCTGTTCCACATCAGACAGACTGGTACCGTGACTGAGTATGTGGATCAGTTCTCTGAACTGGTGGACCAACTCCATGCTTACGCTTCAGTCACGGATCCTGTTTATTTCACTATGCGTTTTGTGGATGGGTTGCGTTCCGATGTTAGGTCTCTTATTGCTGTACAACGCCCAAAAGATCTGGATACTGCTGTTTCGCTTGCGCTCTTGCAGGAAGAAGTGTCTGCTGCTCAGTACACTGGCAATTTGAGCACTGATCCTGCCAAGACCAAATATGAATTACCCAATACGTACAAGACTGCACCCAAGGGACCTCATCCTCTGCTTCCACCCCCTCGTATTGATAAGCCATCCACTTCTGATGACAAGAGGGTTTCTGAAGCTGCTAAAGCCAACACTGCTGGTGACAAGTTGGAAGCTCTTCGCAGGTACAGAATGGCAAAGGGCTTATGCAAATTATGTGCTGAAAAGTGGGTTCGTGGACATAAATGTGCTCCTTCAGTCCAACTGCATGTAGTTGAAGAATTGTGGGCTCTTCTTGATACTGATGAAGTGTCCTCTGATTCTCCTACCGCAAATGTTGACAACCAGCTTTTCGTGGTCCTGTCCAAGGCCGCTGTTAATGGTTCAGAAGCTCCCAGGACATTGAGACTTTGGGGCTCCATCCAAGGGAAGGAACTGATGATCTTAATTGACTCTGGAAGTACACATTCTTTCTTGAGCTCTGCTGTCGCCAAAGGGCTATCTGGTATTTCATCCATGCCTTCTTCAATAACAGTAGCTGTGGCCAATGGTAGTACACTTTCTTGTACTTCTGAAATTCCTGCTGCATCTTGGCAAATTGGGGATTTATTATTTCAGTCTTCCCTCAAAATCATTCCACTGCACTGCTATGATCTTATTGTTGGTATGGACTGGCTGGAGGCCCATAGCCCCATGGAAGTACATTGGAAACACAAATGGATGTCTATCCCATATAATGGTTCTACAGCTCTGCTGCAGGGAATGTTGCCTGAGCTTCCCTCTGACACTGTGGTGCAAGTTTGTTTTGTAGAGCAGGAACCTTCAGATAAAGAATCTCACATTCTGCAGGAATTACCTGTAGACATTCAGCAGCTTTTGATTGAATTTGCTGAAGTATTTGACAAGCCTACTGAGATGCCTCCAAGCAGGGCATGTGATCATGCCATTCCACTGGTTCCTGGTGCCACCCCAGTTTGTAACATCCCACACTAATGAAGACCTAAATCTGATGATTAGTGCATTTTGATCACAAATGCTAATGATCACTTTGGAAAAAATTATTTAAAAGCAAATCATTTGAAAATGGTCAAATATGAACTTGAACTAGAAATTCAAAATTTTGTATACAAGTGGACCCAAATGAAAAATTCCTCAGCATCCAGGGGCTAAAAGAGAATTTTAGAGATTTTTGGGAATTTTTCTGCAAAAATCTTGAAGCCCAATTAAATGCATGAACCTTTTTCAAACTTAAGCTTTGAATGAATTTTAATTTGAAATACAAGCAGATTTAGCAAAAGTGCCAATTGACAAAGTTGTTCCTCTCTCTGAAATATTTCAAACCTGAATTTTTAGTGATTTTTGGAGCTCGGGAAGATCGAATTTGAATCAAATCAGTTCAAACCGAGGAAAATCACTGAAATTCGAAAAATTCTCAAATGGCACTGTAGCAGCCATGTGTCGCCGCCGGCGACACCTTCCTCTCTCACTGCCCATTCCGGCCACTGTAATCGCCGTCCTTCCCGTACGATCGCGCCTAACCTCGTCCTCGCCTTCTCCTTCTCTTCCCTCGGTCAAGTCGTCGTCGATTTGCCATTCCCTTCTTCCTTTCCCGAGCCGAGCCATCGCCGTCGACCGAGCTCGCGCCGGCCCTCATTCCCTCACCGCGTCCGAGCGAGCCGCCAGCAGCGAAAGTGCGCGCAAGGACTCCTTTGAGCTGCTACCCACACCAGTGAAGCCGTTCCCCGAGCGTGGAGAGTCAATCGACCGAGAATCGGCCATGGCCGGAGTTTGGGCAAGCTCGTCGTCGACGTGAAATTCGTCCGCCCCGGTGAGCCTTTTTCCCGATTGTTCGCGGCTGTGTCTTCCTCACTTCATTGCGTACCACCTAGAGTGACCTCGACGACGATTGTGCAGCTCGACCACCGGAACCCTGCTTCTTCCCCGCCGCCGTCCACCGGACATCCGCCCCTCTCCGACGACTTCATACTTCCGGGCCACCTCGTCGAGCACACGGTGCACCAGAAGGTTCCCCACGTCAAGGTGATGCTCGTGCTCCCTCTATCTCGCCCTCTCGCCGCCTTTCCTCGCCGGACTGCCGCGTCGCCATGGCCGCCGCCGCTGGCCTCGCGTCGAGCTCTTATTCCGGCTGTGCGCGGGTGCCTTTGATAGTGCGCTGAGCTCGCCTTGACTCCCTCGTCACGTTGCCGGGTGGTCTGCACCTTGGATCGCCGTAGTTTGGCCGGAACGCCGCTGTCGCCGCCGTCTCTGTGGCGCGCGGTCGCCGCGCACTGGCACTGCTACAGTGCCAGTCAGTTTTCCTTTTTCCCTGTTTTTTTTTTTTTTCAGATTTTGGCCAAACTTCTAAATTCGATAGAAATTCGTAGAAAAATCGTAAAAATGCAAACTCAAATGTTCTGGAATCCTTGAAATGAGACCTATCCAGTGGTACAACATAAACATCTGAATTCGTCACAGTTAATTTTATAAAATTCAGAGAATAGAATCAGGAAATAATTTTTATAAAAAGATCTGTAAGTGCAAAAATTCTGAATTTTTGGCATGCACACTCCTAATAGGTTCACTGAACATCCCACCAAGTGGTATCTTGAAATGCACCTTCTTTTAGGAATAATTTCAGTTTTCAGTTTCTAGAAGAATCTTTTTTGTTATTTTATTCCTGCACTTTTTGGCACCAATTTTTGGATATGCTACTGTACCTAGGAGTAGGTTGATAAATAAAAATACAAATGTAATTTTAGATCTTCCAGAACCCTTTTTAAGGAATTTAGGAAAGAATCCCTTGTTTGCGCGTAAGAAAGTTCCTAAGTTCAAAACAAATTGTGTAAATCACTTGAGACCAAAATGCAAAAACCTGATGAAGGAACTTCCTTGATGCATGTTGCATTTGCATCATAACATCACCATGTCATTTTGTCAAGGAAGTTCCTTGAACTATCTTTGAATTTGTGTATTTTGTTGCATTCATTTAGGAACCGACGCCGGACTCGAGGACGTGGAGATCGTGACCGAGGAGACCGGTGCTGACCTAAACGTGCTCGAGTGTGCTAACCACCAGCCCCAAGGCAAGCCCCGGTGCATCTCACCTTGTTCTAAAAGATGTTCCTTTTATCACTATATATGGAGTCATGAATTGTGCATTTAAGTTTTAGGAGTTGTATGAAACCGTAAATGCATTAAGATCCTTATTCCTATGGGTTGGTTCAGATGGTACAGCCGCTCGTTAGTTTTACTATGCTTAATATCGAGTCATCGATAGAAAATCGAGTGGTACGGAGGCCGCTCGGTGTAAGTGGGGTCGGTTTTACTTTATGTTCTCACATGATGATGATAATGAATTTGAGACCGAACGGGGAAGTTCATGTGTAGGTGGAGGTGACAAGGCTCGCCTTGTTCGCCATAGCCCCGTTTGTGTCGGTTGAGGACCGTTCGTTGTGGCCCCGCTGAGCAAGTTTGAACAGTACCGGATGCATGCTAGGAGAATGGGAACTAGTAAACTTAGTAGCTCGATGCTATATTGTTGGACGTGAACCCACCTCTCTTTTGGTGATGAAGATGGTTATGGTGGAATTTGGGACCGTGTTTGAAGGGAGGGTGTCCGGGTGAACCACGGTTAGACCAGGCATAGCTATCGCGTGGGGAGACGTGTACTCGGGAGAGGTGTTAAGCGGCTCGACTTTATGGTACCTTGTAAACGGTTGCCGTGCGTGACTCTTTCGAGTAGCGTACGTCGTGTATCTCGGGTTTCGCCTGCAGGTGTAAATCGATTCGAATCGCCGTCCCTCGCGGTTATTGAGTACCACTTGTTCACTGCGTCACATCGTAGTAAGAAGTGCACATGATGATGTTTATATGTTATTGTACTTCAATTAATTGTATTGCAACCATGTATTGCTTAGTTAGGTTGCTAATATTTATATTTATGTAAGAACCCTTTTAATCTGGCTAAAATATGAAAATAAGGATCCATTATTAGTGCCGTTTTTGCGATTAAATTTCACACCCTGGTCAACCCCCCTGCATAGTAGAAGTCGGTCTTAGATTACCATTTTGACGGGTAAGACTTGCTGAGTATTAGTTGCTCAGGGTTTCGCTGTTCAAAATTTTGCTGCAGGTATCACTGATTGCAACTTCTGCGGGTGTTGCGGTAAAATAGTGTGGGAGGGTGAACCGCCCAAGGATTGGTCCATTGAGTGGGTTCCCTCTTCTCCCCGACAGGAGCAAGGTGAGTGAGATCGTGTCTACGGGCCGGACACGGTTTCATTGTATATATGTATCGTCGTGTGTTTCGCTTCCGCTCGTGTTATGTAATCGAATTTCGAACTCTTTTATGTAAAATAAATCGAACTTCGAACTGGCTATCTTATGTTAATTATGGAACCAATGTAATAACTGGACTTAATGTAAAATTATTTTACGCATGCTTATGTGTGTGGTCTATGCATGCTTGCCTCGGCAAGTATTCCCCGATTAAGATCCTGGTTTGCTAACCCCTCAATAATTTGAGGTGGGATGCTACAGCTGGTACCAGAGCAAAGTCGGGTTTGTACCACACTAATGAGCATTATTTTCGAAAACCACGCTTACGGTGAGATACGGTTTAGTCGGCCCTATATAAGGATGTTAGTGGTTTAAGGTGGCAATTAGCGAGTCTTGCTTGAATAGGTTGATTGTTTTTCTTTCTTTTCTGAAATGTCGGCGAGATGAAAGGTAAGAATGTTGTTAGGCATGGGTCGTTGACCGCATAGCCTCGATGTTGTATGGTTAGGCATGGATCGTTGATCTCATGGCCTTTTTGTTGTTTTTGCTTTATTTTGTTGTTTGTGAATCTTCTGCAGGTACTCTAACCACGTTAGAGGTCACACCGTTTGCTAGACTAACACGGTTGAGAGACGTTTTTGCCACCGAAACGAAATTGCCGATATAATGGCACCCTTTTCTTTTGGTGAGGAACGAATTACCTAGGTTAATAAAAATGGTTGCATTGCATTTACATCTAGCATGTTCATGAACTTAAGATGCAAAGAAGCTTGGTTGTGTTCGTTAATATCGAAATTTGGTAATGAAACAATCGATCCAAACGAATTTGAAAACATTCAAATCAAGCAAGTTCAAATCTGCCGCGAGTAAAAATTTTCAGTCAACTTCAAAACGCCATAACTCCTCCGTTTTAAATCCGATTGTCGTGTTTAAGCACTCTATGGAAAGATCTCAGAATTCTCTACAAGTTTGGTATGTAACTATTTCTGTGATTCGTCCTGCAACCTGACGAAATTCGGTAGTTTGTGAGTCGAGTCCAGTCTGTCCAGAACAGAATTTCAGCAGACCAGGGTCGAACTTTGAAATGGCATAACTTCCTCTATACTGCTCTGGTTGAGGTGAATGAGTACTTGTTGGAAAGCTCTTGAAGTTATCTACAACTTTAGTAACTACCAAATTTTCTGTTTCTGCCTAGAAACATATCAGATGTCGTTTTAGTAATCACTGCCAGTTTTTGACAGATTTGGTTACTTTTGTGTTGCAAAATTTTGAATTCCATGATTTGGGTTCAATAAATTGTACTCGTTGGAGATGCTATATGTTAATTCCTTAACATGTTTTAATGCTGGGCATTATGGTTTGACTTTTATCAAACTTGACCCCCGCAGATGGCGTTCAACGAGCTCCTGGCGGAAAACGCCGCTATGGCTGCACGCATCGCCGAGCTGGAGGCTGAGCTCATGGAGTCCGAGCAGCGGCGTATGGCGTTGCAGCGGCAGAACGACCTGCTGAGGGAGACAGTGGATGACTTCCAGGGTTTAGTGAAAGACCTCGCTGATGAGAAGGCCCAGATTGCAGTAGAGCATAACGGGGAGGTTAATCACCTTCAGGCGCAGCTGCACGTCGCTCAAGCTAACCTTGCTCATGCACAAGATCAGATTCAGCACGTGCAGGCCGAAGCTGATGCAGCTCACAATGCTTTTGTGGAGCTGATTCAGATCCAAGTGGCGCACCACAACCCCCAGCCGCTTGCCATGGATGACCAACACGTGGTGCAGGGCGCGTCGGGTGTGGACTATGAGCCACCCGCTACCCCTAATGACGAGGACATGCTTTTCGACGCGGGTAGCAACATGCCACACGAGTAGTGGTCTTCGAGTAGGCTTTAAAGTAGCTAACTAGTGTGTATGACTTAGGCTAGTAGCAACATGTCGGTTGACCGAACTTTTCGTGTCCCGCAGCTTGTTATTTTGGAAAAGCGTTGCAAGCGGTGTTGTAATCTAATGGTGACGGTTCGGTATGTTGCAAGACCTTAGCGTAGCTTATGGATGTCCCGTGCGGTGTATGGTAGCTGCACACCGCCCTTTTGTGATGTAACATAGTGGGGAACATCCAATGATCGTGTTGTAAAGTATATGCTGCAAATGGAAGAAAATGCTTGCGTTGAAATGGTCATTTATCGTTGTTTGTCTACGTGGGTTAAATTCTGAAATTATGCCATGTATGCCTTGTAATTTTATTACAGCACTTTATTGATCATTAAATATGTTATTTAATGGTGCAATGCTTTATGGCAGATGGCAGACCCTCGTAGCGGACAGGTTCCCCAGGAGGAGGGCGATACTTCGGCCCAACGTGATGGAGCACCACCGCCTCCACCACTACCGGGCAGCATGGAGCACTTGCTCTCGACTCAGAATGATCTTCTTCGTCTGCTACTGGGGAACAACGCTCGCCAGGCGGGCCGTAATGGACCACCTCCTGAAACAACATATGCAGACTTTCTGTCTACTCACCCCCCGGTGTTCACCGAAGGAAGTGAACCGCTGGAGGCCGACCACTGGCTTCGCACCATCGAGTCCAAGTTTGGGCTCATTCGCTGCACCGAGTACCAGAAGACTCTGTTCGCGGCCCAGCAACTCCGTGGGTCAGCGGGCGCATGGTGGGCAAACTATGTGGAGACTCTTCCAGCTGGCTATCAAGTTCCATGGGCAGAGTTTCGTACCACCTTTCGTGAGCACCACATTCCACAAGGCCTCATGGATAGGAAGCTTCGTGAATTCCTGGATCTGAAACAGGGCAGCAGCAATGTGCATGAATATTCCAGGAAGTTCAACCATCTGTCACAATATGCCTCCTACCATGTGGACACAGATGCAAAGAAGAGGGAATGTTTCCGCCGAGGACTGAACACCAAGTTGCGTGATCGGCTGGCACTTCTCTCTAACTGCACCTACAATGAGTTAGTGAGCGCCGCGATCGTGCAAGAGGATGCCACTCGTGCTCATCAGGAAGACAAGAAGAGGAAGCGTGTAATTGGTAGTTCCTCCGGTACCGCACCTCCTAATAAGTATCGGTTGGCAATCACCTCTCCAACCGGTCAGCAGTACCGGGCAGCCATACCACACGGTGGAGGGCACCGTGCCTTTACTAATCAGCGGCAGAGTGCTTCGCAA
Source organism: Eragrostis curvula (assembly GCA_007726485.1). NCBI lineage: Eukaryota > Viridiplantae > Streptophyta > Magnoliopsida > Poales > Poaceae > Eragrostis > Eragrostis curvula. The sequence goes on from CM017442.1 coordinate 52,616,370, forward strand.
GGCTCTAACCAGCAGCGCTCTTATGTTTCCCGCCCGTCACAGCAGAGTTCCCAAGTGGTGGCATCAAACCCCTACACTTGCTTCAATTGTGGCCGCACCGGTCACTTTTCGAAGGATTGCCGATTCCCGAAGAAGTCACAGGGCAGTAATAGCAATAACAGCAGCAGGCAGAGCTCTCAGGCGTCTGTTAACAACCCAAGAGTGGCCGTGTTAACCACACTACGGCAGAGGACATTCAGGACGGAGAACCAGTGCTCGCGGGTACGTTTTCCGTTCACAGCCACCCCGTCCTTGTGCTATTTGATTCCGGTGCAACGCACAATTTCATAAGCAGAGCCTGTGTGAAAAGGTTGCATCTCACCCCTACCACTTTAAAAGCACCATATTTAATTACTTCGCCTGGTGGAAAGATATCCGCCACGCACGGGATTTTTGCCTTGCCTATTATTTTAGAGGGTGTGACATATCCGACCAACCTCATCATTTTGGATGGACAAGGCTTAGATGTGATATTGGGTATGAAGTGGATGAAGTATCATAAAGCCGTGCTGCACATTGATTCGCGGGAAATCCATTTGGACTCCCCGATCAATGGATCCGCCGTCCTTAGGTTGCCTCTCTTGCGAACTAGAAGCCCCCTAGTTCACAACACCACCGGTAAATGTCTCGAAGAAATTCCAGTGGTTTGTGAATATCCCGATGTGTTTCCAAAGGAATTACCGGGTTTACCGCCCGACCGGGATGTGGAATTTCGGATTGATTTGCAGCCGGGAACCGCCCCAATATCCCGACAACCGTACAAGATGGCACCAAATGAGTTGGCGGAATTAAAGAAGCAGTTACATGATCTTTTGGACAAGGGTTTTATTCACCCGAGTTCTTCTCCCTGGGGTTGTTCAGCACTCTTTGTAAAGAAGAAAGACGAGACACTGCGGTTGTGTGTGGATTACCGACCGCTGAATGCTGTCACCATCAAGAACAAATATCCTCTCCCGCGGATTGATATTTTCTTTGATCAATTAGTTGGTGCCAAGGTCTTTTCAAAAATTGATCTTCGCTCCGGTTATCATCAAATTAAGATAAGGGTGGAGGATATACCAAAGATAGCTTTTTCTACGAGGTATGGTTTGTATGAGTACCTTGTTATGTCTTTTGGACTAACAAATGCTCCGGCCTATTTCATGTACTTGATGAACTCGGTGTTTATGCCGGAATTGGATAAGTTCGTGGTGGTATTCATTGATGACATCCTAATTTATTCCAAGTCAGAAGAAGAGCATGCTGAACATCTCCGGATTGTACTCCAGAGGCTCCGCGATCACAAGTTGTATGCCAAATTCAGCAAGTGTGAGTTCTGGTTGAGAGAAGTACCTTTCTTGGGCCACATTGTTTCCGATGAAGGTATTTCAGTGGATCCGAGTAAAGTGCAAGAAGTGCTGAATTGGAAGGCTCCTACATGTATCAAGGATATCCGTAGTTTTCTTGGGCTTGCAGGATACTATCGGAGGTTCATCCCCAATTTTTCCAAAATTGCAAAGCCTATGACGGAGCTGCTGAAAAAGGCAATCAAATTTCAGTGGAGTGATGTTTGTGAAAAAGCTTTTCAAACTCTCAAGAAGCATTTAACCACCGCCCCGGTGTTAGCTCAACCCGATGTCACTAAACCGTTCGATGTTTATTGTGACGCCTCTGGCACGGGTTTGGGTTGTGTCCTAATGCAAGAAGGACGTGTCATTGCTTATGCATCTCGACAACTTCAGAGGCATGAACAAAATTATCCCACTCATGATCTAGAATTGGCTGCAGTTGTTCTTGCTCTGAAGATATGGAGACATTATTTGCTGGGAAATTTGGTTCACTTATACACCGATCACAAAAGTTTGAAGTACATTTTCACACAACAAGAGCTGAACATGAGGCAAAGAAGATGGCTTGAGTTGATCAAAGACTACGAGTTGGAAATCCATTACCACCCCGGAAAAGCCAATGTTGTTGCCGATGCTTTGAGTCGGAAGTCACATTGCAATAATCTGGTGGTTCGCAAATTGGATCATACCGTATGTTGCGACCCTAGTGAACCCAGCCTCAGGATTATTCCTCATGGTGCTTTGTATAATCTCGCTCTCATTCCCACCCTACGGGAGGAGATTATCGCTGCACAAAAGAGAGACAAAGGGATGGAACATATCCGGCGAAGACTAGAAAATGGTGACATCAAATGTTTCCGACAGGATGAGGATGGAGTGTTATGGTTCAATGACCGACTTGTTGTGCCCAAAGACATGGAGCTGCGAAAGAAAATTTTAGATGAAGCTCACTTGTCTAAATACTCCATTCATCCCGGTAGCAACAAAATGTATCAAGGTCTGAAAACCAAGTTTTGGTTGACGCGCATGAAGCGCGAAGTGGCACGTTATGTGGCTGAATGTGACACTTGCCAGAGAATCAAGGCTGATCATTTAAGAAAGGCCGGTCAGCTGCAACCTTTGAGTATTCCGTCCTGGAAGTGGGAGGACATCAGTATGGATTTTATTGTTGGACTACCCCTCACTGCTCGCAAGCATGATTCTATATGGGTTATAGTGGACCGATTGACAAAGTCGGCCCATTTCATTCCGGTCAACACTAGATACTCTGCCAAGGTATATGCCCAGTTATATGTCTCGCGTATATTGTGTTGGCATGGAGTGCCGAAGACAATTATATCCGACAGAGGACCTCAGTTTGTTGCTCGTTTTTGGGAGCAGTTACATGCATCCATGAAGACCAAGTTAATCCGAAGCTCCGCTTATCACCCCCAAACCGATGGACAAACTGAGAGGGTAAATCAAATACTGGAGGATATGTTGAGGGCATATGTTTTATCTGAAGGTGGCAATTGGGATGACCACTTACCATTGGCAGAATTTGCATATAACAATAGCTACCAAGAAAGTATAAAAATGTCTCCATTTGAAGCTCTTTATGGTCGTTCATGTCGAACTCCTTTGAACTGGTCAGAACCTGGAGAAAGGGTAAATTTTGGGCCTGATTTGATTGCCGAGGCTGAAGAGAAAGTGCGGCTCATTCAAGCAAATTTAAAGGCCGCAAAGTCCCGTCAAGCTAGTTACGCCGATAAGAGGCGTCGTCCTTTGGAATTTCGGCAAGGTGACCACGAGTATCTTCGTGTCTCACCCACCAAGGGCGTTCAGCGTTTCGGTGTCAAAGGAAAGCTTGCTCCCCGCTATATCGGCCCATTCAAAATTATTGAAAAATGTGGACCCGTTGCATACCGTTTGGAATTGCCGGAAAAATTATCCGGGGTACACAATATCTTCCATGTGTCTCAACTCAAGCGATGTTTGAAGCCTCCTATTGATGTGGTACTCGATGATGTGGAAGGTTTGCAAGACGATCTCACTTATTCCGAGTATCCCGTCAAAATCATCGACCAAAAGGATCGAGTGACTCGCAACAAAAACATTACTTTCTACAAAGTGCAATGGAGCAATCACTCGGAAGAAGAGGCTACATGGGAACAAGAGGAATTTTTGAACTCCAAGTTTCCGGACTTTCTCGCTTCGCCATCGAGGTAACGCAAGCAAATCTTTGCAACCCCCTCTTTTCCGCACTTATTGCAAATCTCGGGACGAGATTTTCTTAAGGGGGGAGGGCTGTAACATCCCACACTAATGAAGACCTAAATCTGATGATTAGTGCATTTTGATCACAAATGCTAACGATCACTTTGGAAAAATTTATTTAAAAGCAAATCATTTGAAAATGGTCAAATATGAACTTGAACTAGAAATTCAAAATTTTGTATACAAGTGGACCTAAATGAAAAATTCCTCAGCATCCAGGGGCTAAAAGAGAATTTTAGAGATTTTTGGGAATTTTTCTGCAAAAATCTTGAAGCCCAATTAAATGCATGAACCTTTTTCAAACTTAAGCTTTGAATGAATTTTAATTTGAAATCCAAGCCGATTTAGCAAAAGTGCCAATTGACAAAGTTGTTCCTCTCTCTGAAATCTTTCAAACCTGAATTTTTCGTGATTTTTGGAGCTCGGGAAGATCAAATTTGAATCAAATCAGTTCAAACCGAGGAAAATCACTGAAATTCGAAAAATTCTCAAATGGCACTGTAGCAGCCATGTGTCGCCGCCGGCGACACCTTCCTCTCTCACTGCCCATTCCAGCCACTGTAATCGCCGTCCTTCCCGTACGATCGCGCCTAACCTCGTCCTCGCCTTCTCCTTCTCTTCCCTCGGTCAAGTCGTCGTCGATTTGCCATTCCCTTCTTCCTTTCCCGAGCCGCGCCATCGCCGTCGACCGAGCTCGCGCATGCATGATCACAAGCGTTTAGGCTGTTGTGCCAGTAGCGCGAGGCTCGATCGATGATGCTGGGCCCGAGTGTTCGCCACGAAGAAGTGTTTCACAGAAAGCAATGGAGCGTTCATCGCATTGCATGTGCATCGTTCTCATTCGGTCGATCATTCGATCTCCCCCCAGCACAACAGAAAAATGGCGAGACGGCTGGACCGATCGAGTGATAGAACCAACCCATATGTGTTAGACCTGTTACTGTATCGGGTCCGACACCCAGCGTGAGCGCCAAGGAAGATTTCCGTCAAGAGGCACAACGCGGGAAAAGAGCTCGGAAGCCCAGCATCAGGACTTCCGGCCCAGAATGGGTCCAAGAGTGAGTCGTAGCTATATAAGCTAGAGAGCGCTGAGAGCGGAATATCAATCATTATGTAAAGACTATTGTTCGAATACAATATATCTCTCCGTCCCCAACTCCTTCTTCTTCCTCCTCAAGCCAAATTCCTCTTCCCTTCTACCTGCTGCTAACAATCTGGTATCAGACGTCTTCGTTCCTTGGATCTGGAGGCTGCGCACCACCACTACACCAGGCGTGCGAAGATGGCGGGCGCAATCGACCCCAACCTGAAGCTGGCGCTAGATGCGCAGACCAAGGCCTTCCTCTCCGAGCTCGACAAGTGCTTCTCCGCCCAGGATGAGAAGTGGGAGGCGCGCGTCGGCGCGCTTGAGGCAGCGGCGCATCCCGTCATTTCGGCATTCGACTCCGACGCGGTCAAGGCGGAGATCGACTCCTCGGTGTCGACCCACATGGAAGCGTTCGAGTCGGCGACTGCGGAGCGGATCACCTGCTTCGAGGCCGCGGCGACTACGCGGGTGGCGGCGCTCGAGTCCGCCGCAGCAGCCTTCGAATCGTGGCGGCCACGCGTGGAGAACTCCGTCGTTGAGATCAAGTCCTCGGTCGACTCCATCCGCGCCGAGATCTCCAAGGTCTCCACCAAGTTGGAGCGCGAGATGCTGGAGCAGAACCACTCCAAGCCCAGCATCCTCGGCGTTCCGGCATCAGCTCCCGCGCGCCAAGCTCCCTCGGCATCCGGGTTCCAAGCTGATGGCCCCGATGGGCACCGCGTCGACACTGACCGTCGGGAGACTGGCTTTGGGCGTGTATTCGCCCAAACCCACCTCCCGCACAATGGTATGCACGAAACTGAAATCTCTCGATTCACTTCTCTGTTTGGATCTCCTCCTGAAGCTCCAGCTAGTCCGCGCGAGTTGTGGTGACCACTTCTAAGCTTCCTAAAATGAATTTTCCCCAATTTGATGGTGACCACCCTAAGTTGTGGCAGAACCGTAGTGAGAACTACTTTGAGATGTTTGATGTGCACAAGTCGTATTGGGTTCGTGTCGCCTCGATGCATTTCACTGGCGTCGCTGCTAGATGGCTTCAGTCCATAGAAAAACGAATTCCTACTATTACTTGGCTTCAATTCTGTGCACTAGTGCTAGAACGTTTTGGTCGTGACCAACATGAAGCACTTATTCGCCAGCTGTTCCACATCAGACAGACTGGTACCGTGACTGAGTATGTGGATCAGTTCTCTGAACTGGTGGACCAACTCCATGCTTACGCTTCAGTCACGGATCCTGTTTATTTCACTATGCGTTTTGTGGATGGGTTGCGTTCCGATGTTAGGTCTCTTATTGCTGTACAACGCCCAAAAGATCTGGATACTGCTGTTTCGCTTGCGCTCTTGCAGGAAGAAGTGTCTGCTGCTCAGTACACTGGCAATTTGAGCACTGATCCTGCCAAGACCAAATATGAATTACCCAATACGTACAAGACTGCACCCAAGGGACCTCATCCTCTGCTTCCACCCCCTCGTATTGATAAGCCATCCACTTCTGATGACAAGAGGGTTTCTGAAGCTGCTAAAGCCAACACTGCTGGTGACAAGTTGGAAGCTCTTCGCAGGTACAGAATGGCAAAGGGCTTATGCAAATTATGTGCTGAAAAGTGGGTTCGTGGACATAAATGTGCTCCTTCAGTCCAACTGCATGTAGTTGAAGAATTGTGGGCTCTTCTTGATACTGATGAAGTGTCCTCTGATTCTCCTACCGCAAATGTTGACAACCAGCTTTTCGTGGTCCTGTCCAAGGCCGCTGTTAATGGTTCAGAAGCTCCCAGGACATTGAGACTTTGGGGCTCCATCCAAGGGAAGGAACTGATGATCTTAATTGACTCTGGAAGTACACATTCTTTCTTGAGCTCTGCTGTCGCCAAAGGGCTATCTGGTATTTCATCCATGCCTTCTTCAATAACAGTAGCTGTGGCCAATGGTAGTACACTTTCTTGTACTTCTGAAATTCCTGCTGCATCTTGGCAAATTGGGGATTTATTATTTCAGTCTTCCCTCAAAATCATTCCACTGCACTGCTATGATCTTATTGTTGGTATGGACTGGCTGGAGGCCCATAGCCCCATGGAAGTACATTGGAAACACAAATGGATGTCTATCCCATATAATGGTTCTACAGCTCTGCTGCAGGGAATGTTGCCTGAGCTTCCCTCTGACACTGTGGTGCAAGTTTGTTTTGTAGAGCAGGAACCTTCAGATAAAGAATCTCACATTCTGCAGGAATTACCTGTAGACATTCAGCAGCTTTTGATTGAATTTGCTGAAGTATTTGACAAGCCTACTGAGATGCCTCCAAGCAGGGCATGTGATCATGCCATTCCACTGGTTCCTGGTGCCACCCCAGTTTGTAACATCCCACACTAATGAAGACCTAAATCTGATGATTAGTGCATTTTGATCACAAATGCTAATGATCACTTTGGAAAAAATTATTTAAAAGCAAATCATTTGAAAATGGTCAAATATGAACTTGAACTAGAAATTCAAAATTTTGTATACAAGTGGACCCAAATGAAAAATTCCTCAGCATCCAGGGGCTAAAAGAGAATTTTAGAGATTTTTGGGAATTTTTCTGCAAAAATCTTGAAGCCCAATTAAATGCATGAACCTTTTTCAAACTTAAGCTTTGAATGAATTTTAATTTGAAATACAAGCAGATTTAGCAAAAGTGCCAATTGACAAAGTTGTTCCTCTCTCTGAAATATTTCAAACCTGAATTTTTAGTGATTTTTGGAGCTCGGGAAGATCGAATTTGAATCAAATCAGTTCAAACCGAGGAAAATCACTGAAATTCGAAAAATTCTCAAATGGCACTGTAGCAGCCATGTGTCGCCGCCGGCGACACCTTCCTCTCTCACTGCCCATTCCGGCCACTGTAATCGCCGTCCTTCCCGTACGATCGCGCCTAACCTCGTCCTCGCCTTCTCCTTCTCTTCCCTCGGTCAAGTCGTCGTCGATTTGCCATTCCCTTCTTCCTTTCCCGAGCCGAGCCATCGCCGTCGACCGAGCTCGCGCCGGCCCTCATTCCCTCACCGCGTCCGAGCGAGCCGCCAGCAGCGAAAGTGCGCGCAAGGACTCCTTTGAGCTGCTACCCACACCAGTGAAGCCGTTCCCCGAGCGTGGAGAGTCAATCGACCGAGAATCGGCCATGGCCGGAGTTTGGGCAAGCTCGTCGTCGACGTGAAATTCGTCCGCCCCGGTGAGCCTTTTTCCCGATTGTTCGCGGCTGTGTCTTCCTCACTTCATTGCGTACCACCTAGAGTGACCTCGACGACGATTGTGCAGCTCGACCACCGGAACCCTGCTTCTTCCCCGCCGCCGTCCACCGGACATCCGCCCCTCTCCGACGACTTCATACTTCCGGGCCACCTCGTCGAGCACACGGTGCACCAGAAGGTTCCCCACGTCAAGGTGATGCTCGTGCTCCCTCTATCTCGCCCTCTCGCCGCCTTTCCTCGCCGGACTGCCGCGTCGCCATGGCCGCCACCGCTGGCCTCGCGTCGAGCTCTTATTCCGGCTGTGCGCGGGTGCCTTTGATAGTGCGCTGAGCTCGCCTTGACTCCCTCGTCACGTTGCCGGGTGGTCTGCACCTTGGATCGCCGTAGTTTGGCCGGAACGCCGCTGTCGCCGCCGTCTCTGTGGCGCGCGGTCGCCGCGCACTGGCACTGCTACAGTGCCAGTCAGTTTTCCTTTTTCCCTGTTTTTTTTTTTCAGATTTTGGCCAAACTTCTAAATTCGATAGAAATTCGTAGAAAAATCGTAAAAATGCAAACTCAAATGTTCTGGAATCCTTGAAATGAGACCTATCCAGTGGTACAACATAAACATCTGAATTCGTCACAGTTAATTTTATAAAATTCAGAGAATAGAATCAGGAAATAATTTTTATAAAAAGATCTGTAAGTGCAAAAATTCTGAATTTTTGGCATGCACACTCCTAATAGGTTCACTGAACATCCCACCAAGTGGTATCTTGAAATGCACCTTCTTTTAGGAGTAATTTCAGTTTTCAGTTTCTAGAAGAATCTTTTTTGTTATTTTATTCCTGCACTTTTTGGCACCAATTTTTGGATATGCTACTGTACCTAGGAGTAGGTTGATAAATAAAAATACAAATGTAATTTTAGATCTTCCAGAACCCTTTTTAAGGAATTTAGGAAAGAATCTCTTGTTTGCGCGTAAGAAAGTTCCTAAGTTCAAAACAAATTGTGTAAATCACTTGAGACCAAAATGCAAAAACCTGATGAATGGCCCTGCCAGCATGTTGCATTTGCATCATAACATCACCATGTCATTTTGTCAAGGAAGTTCCTTGAACTATCTTTGAATTTGTGTATTTTGTTGCATTCATTTAGGAACCGACGCCAGACTCGAGGACGTGGAGATCGTGACCGAGGAGACCGGTGCTGACCTAAACGTGCTCGAGTGTGCTAACCACCAGCCCCAAGGCAAGCCCCGGTGCATCTCACCTTGTTTTAAAAGATTTTCCTTTTATCACTATATATGGAGTCATGAATTGTGCATTTAAGTTTTAGGAGTTGTATGAAACCGTAAATGCATTAAGATCCTTATTCCTATGGGTTGGTTCAGATGGTACAGCCGCTCGTTAGTTTTGCTATGCTTAATATCGAGTCATCGATAGAAAATCGAGTGGTACGGAGACCGCTCGGTGTAAGTGGGGTCGGTTTTACTTTATGTTCTCACATGATGATGATAATGAATTTGAGACCGAACGGGGAAGTTCATGTGTAGGTGGAGGTGACAAGGCTCGCCTTGTTCGCCATAGCCCCGTTTGTGTCGGTTGAGGACCGTTCGTTGTGGCCCCGCTGAGCAAGTTTGAACAGTACCGGATGCATGCTAGGAGAATGGGAACTAGTAAACTTAGTAGCTCGATGCTATATTGTTGGACGTGAACCCACCTCTCGTTTGGTGATGAAGATGGTTATGGTGGAATTTGGGACCGTGTTTGAAGGGAGGGTGTCCGGGTGAACCACGGTTAGACCAGGCATGGCTATCGCGTGGGGAGACGTGTACTCGGGAGAGGTGTTAAGCGGCTCGACTTTATGGTACCTTGTAAACGGTTGCCGTGCGTGACTCTTTCGAGTAGCGTACGTCGTGTATCTCGGGTTTCGCCTGCAGGTGTAAATCGATTCGAATCGCCGTCCCTCGCGGTTATTGAGTACCACTTGTTCACTGCGTCACATCGTAGTAAGAAGTGCACATGATGATGTTTATATGTTATTGTACTTCAATTAATTGTATTGCAACCATGTATTGCTTAGTTAGGTTGCTAATATTTATATTTATGTAAGAACCCTTTTAATCTGGCTAAAATATGAAAATAAGGATCCATTATTAGTGCCGTTTTTGCGATTAAATTTCACACCCTGGTCAACCCCCCTGCATAGTAGAAGTCGGTCTTAGATTACCATTTTGACGGGTAAGACTTGCTGAGTATTAGTTGCTCAGGGTTTCGCTGTTCAAAATTTTGCTGCAGGTATCCCTGATTGCAACTTCTGCGGGTGTTGCGGTAAAATAGTGTGGGAGGGTGAACCGCCCAAGGATTGGTCCATTGAGTGGGTTCCCTCTTCTCCCCGACAGGAGCAAGGTGAGTGAGATCGTGTCTACGGGCCGGACACGGTTTCATTGTATATATGTATCGTCGTGTGTTTCGCTTCCGCTCGTGTTATGTAATCGAATTTCGAACTCTTTTATGTAAAATAAATCGAACTTCGAACTGGCTATCTTATGTTAATTATGGAACCAATGTAATAACTGGACTTAATGTAAAATTATTTTACGCATGCTTATGTGTGTGGTCTATGCATGCTTGCCTCGGCAAGTATTCCCCGATTAAGATCCTGATTAGCTAACCCCTCAATAATTTGAGGTGGGATGCTACACAGTTAATATAAGATCCTACAGATATCCCCCTAAGTTGAAATCAGAAATTGAAAAGCAAGTGCAGGAGATGCTTGAAAGTGGTATCATCACAGCAAGAGTCCTTTTTCATCTCCTGTTCTGCTAGTTAAGAAGAAGGACCTGACTTGGAGATTTTGTGTCAATTTCAGACACCTTAATGCTCTTACCATCAAGTCACAGTTTCCTATCCCTCTGCTAGAAGAGATCTTTAATGAGTTAGCAAAGGCTAAATGGTTTACCAGCCTTGATTTGAGAGCTGGATTCCATCAAATAAGACTGCAGTTGGGTGAAGAGTTTAAAACTGCTTTCTCTACTCATGAAGGCCACTATGAGTTCAAGGTTCTGGCATTTGGGTTGTCTGGAGCTCCTGCAACTTTTCAAGGAGCAATGAATGCTACTCTGAAACCTCTTTTGAGAAAGTGTGTCATTGTTTTCTTTGATGATATTTTGGTATACAGTTCCACATATGAAGAACATTTGGAGAACTTAAGACAGGTTCTGCTACTTCTCCAGAAGGATCAATGGAAAGTGAAACTCTCCAAATGTTCCTTTGCCAAACAACAGTTATCCTACTTAGGCCATGTCATTAGTGCTGATGGGTTAGCAACTGACCCTGAGAAAATCTCTGCTATTGCTCAGTGGCCTGTGCCTTCTAATGTCAAGGAATTGAGGAGCTTCCTGGGCTTAGCTGGCTACTACCGACGTTTTGTGAAGAATTATGGTGTTATTGCCAAACCCTTGTATGAACTTCTGAAAAAACATGCTTTGTTCATTTGGTCTCTATTGACGGTCCTTACGACCCTTTTTTACCGTCAACTTTATGCACCTTTTGGAACCTAACACCATCACCAAGGGTAGACATAGGGCTTATTTCTAACAAATTCCGCTAGTCTTGGTGAAATTATGAGTGCAGGTGCATTTCATATGAATACGAGGGAAAACACATCAAGAAGCCCACAATTTATCACTCCGAGAAATCAGCATCGGCAGCCGAGGAAGACATGCACCAAAAAGGATACAAAACCTATTCAACTTGGGCCAAACCACCAAGACACATCATTAGGACCCAAAGGGGGACTCCTTGGTCCAAGCCCATGCATGATATCCCTCCGGCAACTCCACAGTCATCGCAGAAACACACACGATGGAGAAAAGGCCATAATTCAGCCACCTGGACTCTCCTTGGGCTATTGCACCAAGGTCAAACATCATAAGGGACCAAAGGAACACTAGCAAAAGGCCCAAGACCTGAGGAAACAAGAGGGGGTCGGCCGACCTGCCCTTCCCAGGTCGCCCGACCTGCTCTGAAGCCCAACAGGGCCCATCTTTGGCCTGCTGGCAGCCACCGACGTCCTGAAGTCGGTTCCACCTGCAATCAATGCATTAAGGCGGTGGTTAAGGCGGTGGAGGCCTCCCAAACCGACCTACCAAGGCTATAAATAAAGGGGTACCCCCCTCCTATCAAAGACGACAAGACAACACACATTGACACCAAGAGGAATCCATTCTCTAGCATTAGACTAGTCTCTAGGCTGTAGAGGAGTAGAGGGGAGAGTTTGGTAGAGGAGAGGGCTGTCCTCCCTTTGTGAGGACTTAGCCCAATCTTGTATCTTGAGGATACTTGCTAATAATATATTGTTCGTGGTTCGTTCTTCGTTCGTTCGTCGTTCGTTCATCGTTCGTTGTTCGTTCATCGCTCGTTCGTCGTTCATCGTATATCAAGTAAGTATCAAGGTCCACCTCAATAGAATTATCTTCTTTATTCCTTATGCCTTATGATTGTACTAGTATGATGATCATGTGCTTTCTATGTGGTTATTATCTAGTCATGATTGGTTGCTTCATGCTTGACATGCCTTTATTCATTCGTTTATGTCCTTACACTCGATTCATGCATGAAATGGTGAGACATGCTCGGGCCCATGACTTGTTAATCCGTAGGGTTAGAGTTATGTGCGATATAGATCGTAGCTTGTTAATCCGCAGGGTTAGAGTTACGCATGTCTCACCCATTGACTTGATGATCCGTAGGGTCAGAGTCATGCATGTTCTAGCACTTGATCTGTTGATCCGTCGGGTCAGGATTAGGTGTACTCTTATTCCCGACTTGATGATCCGAAGGGTCAAAGTCCCGTGGGAATCGAGAGTACTGTTTAGCAATGTGAGCATGGTGCTTAGGTTGATAAACAGCTTTGGGTGTTTGGTTGTCTGCTTGAACAAGAGAAGGTCTGGCAGTGAGGACTTAATTGCCTTATTGTCACGTGACCCTAGGACTGGCATTGGGGACTTAATCGCCTTAGTGCCACGTGTCCTAGTAGGGGGGTTTGCCGGTAGGTGGTGACAGCCCTGCTGTGCCTAATCCTCTTTGTTCTACGGTAGATAGCCTTGATTGCCTGGTAGAAGGAATGCCGGTAGGTGGTGACAGCCCTGCTGGTTACCCCCCTTGTTCCAGGTTGACATAGAGCTTAGACTTGTATGTGTTGCATGAGCAGGAATATAAGAAGTACATAAGGGCCCATCTCGGCTCTCTTCTTAACCCTGCTTAGCCTAGGCTTAGTTCTAGTGTTAGATTGGATTGCTCTGGTTGTGTTGTCACTACTACCCCTTATTATTATCCTTACCCCTGTTTAGACCTTGGTACATTATTAGTTATGTGATTATGAACTTTGCTATCTCGTAAACCACCGCCTTCCCTGTGGAAAATACGATACCCTTGAATACTCACGGGTGAAGTGCTACAACGGTATTCTCCGTGCGCTTGCGGATTTATCTGTGACCGTAAGAAATACCAACAGTCTCAACCTCAGGAAACTGCATTCCAGTCCTTGAAAGAGGCCCTCAGTTCTGCACCTGTGCTTGCTCTTCCTGATTTCTCCAAGCCCTTCTGCATTGAAACTGATGCATGTGGAACTGGTGTGGGAGCTGTCCTAATGCAGGATGGCCATCCTCTTGCTTTTATAAGCCAACATCTTAGCCCTAAGAATCTTGGTCTATCAACCTATGAGAAGGAGTATCTTGCAATTTTGATGGCTGTTGAGCAGTGGCGTTCCTATCTGCAATATGGTGAATTCCTCATCAAAACAGACCAGAGAAGTCTTTGTCATTTGACTGACCAGAGGTTGAACACTCCTTGGCAGCAGAAGGTGTTCACCAAGCTGCTTGGTCTCCAGTATAAAGTCATTTACAAACAGGGTTCAGAAAACAGTGCTGCTCATGCATTGTCAAGAAGACCTGCTCCTGGCTCTGAAGTGTTGGCTATCTCTGCTTCTTCACCCTTGTGGCTTGCAGACATTGTTGCTAGTTACAATGATGATCCTAAAGCTCAAAAGTTACTGCAAGCTCTTTCTGTTAATGCTTCATCCTTGCCTAACTACACTCTCCAACAGGGCCTTATCAGGTACAAGAACAAGTTGTGGATTGGTAATGATCCTACCTTACACACCAAGATCATTTCAGCTCTACATGACAGTGCTGTAGGGGGGCACTCTGGTATTCCTGTCACCCTTCGACGTGTGAAGCAACTTTTCTCTTGGCAAGGTCTTAAGTCCTCTGTTACTACTCATGTTCAGTCCTACTTGACATGTCAGCAGGCCAAGCCTGACAGGTCCAAGAACCCAGATTTGCTTCAGCCGCTGCCAGTACCTGAGGGCGCTTGGAAGACAATATCAATGGACTTTATTAATGGTCTTCCTGTTTCTTCTCAAGCTAATTGCATAATGGTCATAGTGGACAAGTTCACTAAGTACTCTCACTTTGTGCCTTTACACCATCCATTCTTTGCATCTTCAGTGGCAAGAGCTTTCATGGATCATGTCTATAAACTCCATGGCCTTCCAAAAGCTATAATTTCAGACAGAGATCCTGTGTTCACAAGTAAGTTGTGGCAAGAATTGTTCGACTTGGCTAAAGTAGAGTTGCGCATGAGTTCTGCTTATCACCCGCAGACTGACGGGCAGACAGAGCGCGTCAACCAGTGTTTGGAAACGTTCTTGCGCTGCTTTGTGCATGCCTGTCCCAAAAAATGGAACCAGTGGCTATCTCTCGCTGAGTACTGGTACAACTGTAGTTTTCATTCTGCTCTGGGTCGTTCTCCATTTGAGGCTTTATATGGTTATGCTCCATCTCATCTGGGTGTGGATTCTGCCACAAGTGTTTCTCACCCTGACCTCAACACATGGCTCTCTGAACGCTCTCTCATGACTGATCTTATCCGTCAACACTTGCTCCGAGCTCAAGCTCGTATGAAGACTCAAGCTGATAAGAAGCGTTCTGACCGAAACTTTGAGGTGGGCGACATGGTGTTCCTTAAGTTGCAACCCTATGTTCAGTCCTCTCTCGCTCCTCGCTCTAACCAGAAGTTGGCTTTTAAGTTCTTTGGACCCTATGAGATCATGTCTCGTGTAGGAGCTGCTGCCTATGAACTCAAGCTTCCTTCGTCATCTTCCTTGCATCCCGTGTTCCATGTTTCGCAACTGAAACAAGCCGTCGGAGTCAAGACTGCTGTCAGTTCATCTTTACCTTCTGACATTGTGATGCATCATGTTCCGGAAGCCTTTCTGCAGGAGCGAGTGGTACCTCGCGGCTCATCTTCTGTCCGTCAGGTGCTTGTCAAGTGGTCGGGCATGTCGGAAGAGCTGTCAACATGGGAAGACACTGACTACTTGAAGCAATGTTTTCCTCGTGCATCTGCTTGGGGGCAAGCAGGTTGTAAAGAGGGAGGGAATGTTAGACCTGTTACTGTATCGGGTCCGACACCCAGCGTGAGCGCCAAGGAAGATTTCCGTCAAGAGGCACAACGCGGGAAAAGAGCTCGGAAGCCCAGCATCAGGACTTCCGGCCCAGAATGGGTCCAGGAGTGAGTCGTAGCTATATAAGCTAGAGAGCGCTGAGAGCGGAATATCAATCATTATGTAAAGACTATTGTTCGAATACAATATATCTCTCCGTCCCCAACTCCTTCTTCTTCCTCCTCAAGCCAAATTCCTCTTCCCTTCTACCTGCTGCTAACAATATGGTTCGTTGAACCAAACGATGGAGCCGTGAAAAGATATATAATATTTTTACACTATATATCGCGGACATCGTTCTTGCGGTGTTGCCCATGGATGTGTATGTACGTACTCTAATGTAAACACCACTAGACACTCTTTCAGGGGCAGACAGCAGAGTATAGTACTTGCATGCACTACGTTTACAAGGCATAATTCGCATTGTTTTTTTTATACTCAAGAAATTAAAGCATTACTCCCTTGAGACATGGACGAACTTGGAGAACTCGCAGGGGAGGAATGACGCGGGACAGCTGGACCTCTCTTCGGTCAAGTCAGCGTCCACGCTCCCAACGTCGTCGAATCCATTGGTATACCGATAAGGGCCTGGTTGACCGATAAGGGCCTGGTTGGCAGGGCTTCGGATTCTGCAAAAAACAGATTCTGCACTGGATTTTGAGGCAAAACAAATTTTCTGGCTTCTTCTGGATTCTTTGTCAAAACAGCTTCTCCAGTTAGACCGTTTGGCAAAACAGATTCTCCTAATATTTTCTGAAATAAATTATGCATGTCAAATGACTGCAATACCTCTAAAATTAATGGTTCTGTTTGTCAACACTTTGTGCCATATTGAATGAAAATAAGTGTAGGAAATAAATTAAATATAATTAGATGACTACTAATAAGATCAAATTTGAACATTTTTTAAATATTTGCAAAATATAGTCAAGTGTGGTCTAGTTTCGAAGATCTCGTCGCAACGATCGCAACGGTGTAATTGGTTCGCAATTTGGATGTTCGATTTGTAATCTACGAATTTTTTGAACAAACACAATTACATTTGTTTAGTGGGCCCGTCCATGCAGCGCGTGTGTCAGATGGGGAATCCAGGAGAAGCTACAAATCCCTGCTTCTACTCCCACGGTCAAAATGAAAACGAATTCTGTCAGGCCTTTTGCTGAGAAGCTGTTTTCCAAACTGGTGTTTGGCAAATCTTAAGGAGAAGCTGAAGCAGAAGCACAGACAGAATCTGTGCCAAAGAGGGCTAAGACGACTCCACGGTCTTTGTCCTCATGTCAACGGACACCACCCAAATCTTCTTCATCACGTACTTGAACTCGCTGACGACAAAGTGGACGACGTGCGGCCAGTCGACGTCCACCTGCGGAAACATGAGGACGCAGCGCGGGAGGCGCTCGGGCGGGTTCGCTGACCAGAGCTCGCCGGAGGTGAACGTGCAGTCCTGGCTCCACACCATGTTGTTATTGTCTCTTCCTGACCCGACGTGCAGGGTGTGGCAGGTGACGGTGAATCCGGCGCCGAGCTTGAGCGCGCCGTATCCGACGCCGTCGTCGCGTGCGACGTCGACGAACTTGAGCGTGTTGCCGTCGATGGCGGTGACGCAGCGGTAGAGCCAGCTGCAGGCGTGGCTGCGGATGTGTGTGTCGGGGAACGCGTCGAGCGGGAACCGGAGGAAGGAGACGGTCGGGGTGGCGGTGGGGTCCTCCCCGCCGAACACGTCGAGGAAGAGGATGCCGCGGTAGTAGTCGACCCAGCAGAGGTACTTGTTGCCGAAGGGGATCACGGTGTCCGTCTGCCACAGGCAGAGCTGCCACGTGTCGTCGGCCTTGCGGTTGATGACGTGGATGGGCACGCGCATGGATGTCCACTCGCCGCCGAGTTGTGGGAGTTCATCGGCTGATGATGACGTGGAGGAAGAGCGCAGCAGGAAGATGTCGGCGTAGACCTCGAAGCGGCTGGGCTTGAAGAGCATCATCTCTACCACCGCGAACTCCTCCTCTTGATCGCTTCCTCCTTGGCACAGGATGCCCATGGACTTGGCCGTCATCAGGCTCCGGCGCCGCTTCTTCTCCTCCTCCCAGGGCCGGTCCTGGGGGAGGGCCAACGGGGCAGCCGCCCAGGGCCCCCAAATCTGAGGGGCCCCACCCCAAGGTATGTATATACATATTATCTACTAATCATCATCAGGCATTCCAGCAGGCCCATCAGGCAATCAGGCATCCACGAGGGCTGTTGTTGCTTGCAGCCTGTCTCCCTTGCTTCTAGCCTAATACCGAATAGCAGTAGAAGAGGCACATGTCGTCTGGCATTGCAATTCTTTGTGCCGCAAACAACGCAAGTCGCCGCAGACGACGGACAATCGCTGGCCGCGCTGCCTGGTGCTGCACCTTGAACTCCGGTCCAGGCAGGCCTTTCTTAATTAGCTTTGTTTGACAGCGCTAAAGAGGGTATATCAACTTCCTGCCCTAAGTTCCTAAAATGCTACTCCCTCCGTTTTTAATTATATGACACCGTTGACTTTTTTCGTTACCTTGACCATTCGTCTTATTCACAAATATTTGTGCAAATAGCTAAATGTATGAGTTAATCTTAAAGTGCTTTTGATGATATATCCAATAATATACATTTCACGTTAAGCAACTAATTATTTTCATATATATTATTGGTCAAAGTTAATAAAAAAAGTTAATGGCGTCATATAATTAAAAACGGAGGGAGTATTGCTTAATTTGATCCAAACTTTTTGTTGAAATATTCAGGAAGACCGTGTTCTCGTCAAGCAGAAAGTAATTAAGCAAAACAATTATTGAAATATTCCCGACGCCCTGAGCGGCGCATCGCTGGCGTCCGGGAAGGAGGACTCGTCGTCACGGCGGAAGACGAAGCGCTCCAGCATCGCCCAGCTGCTGCTGGGGAACGCGGCGGCGGCGGCATCAGCGGCGACGGCGGACATGGCGGTCGAGAACGTGAGAGACGGATTGGG
The DNA here is from genome assembly GCA_007726485.1 of Eragrostis curvula. Lineage (NCBI taxonomy): Eukaryota > Viridiplantae > Streptophyta > Magnoliopsida > Poales > Poaceae > Eragrostis > Eragrostis curvula. Next base: position 52,634,783 of record CM017442.1, read on the forward strand.
GAGAGCGGCGATCGATCCGGCGGGTTCCTGTTGGTGGCGAACACAATATTGTTCGGTTCGCTCAATGTCGCAACACCGGCGTGAAGTTAAATTTGCCTGTCTTTTTACAGGGCGGCGAGGCGACTCTTCTGCCGGTGTTTACCGATTCAAACGCTAAGAGAACAGAGTACTTGGAAAGGAAAAAAACTGAACTTTGTGATCCGACTCTGCTTCTGATCTTCTGCATGTCCATATGTCACGACTCAGGTTCAGAAGAAGAATAAGAGAGAAAAAACTGCCGGCACGAATATTGGAAAAAATTATCACTCATTGATTGATGAGCCGACGCTGAGTATCAATTTGTCTAATCTTTTGTCGAGCCAAATTTCACCACAAACACTTTCAGAGACCAAAAACAAAAAACGGATGTAGTAGTAGGCCGTATTGGGCCGATGAATTGTTCCCTTTGTTGTAGCACTGGGCTTGATAGTGCCGGGCCTCGGTTTCGGCTGGCTAGACTTTGAGAAAGGGGGAAAAAAAAATAGCGACGCGGCTGGATCGAGTGATGATGAACCCTGGTCCGTTTGGTCGGGCTCCAGCCGGCAGCCACGGAACCAAATGCCTCGAGCAGTGAAACAAAGAGTGACTTTTTTTTTGTGATTAAAAGAGTGACTTTTTTTAACACCGATGATTGATCTTTCGCGGATACACCTAGTTTTACATAACCCTAATTTTACATCTTGCGTTGTTTGCTTCACTTTGACTCGATTTTTGGCCCAGGACGCGTATAGTTCAATGTAAACCCCACTACAAAGGCATCATTCAAGTATTTTCCCTCGTACCGGAAACATGCCTCGCGCCCACACCTTCTACAAAGCGCAGCGTAGCCTAGTAGGGACCAGGGACGACGGCATTTGCACGCCAATTCTTTTCGAAACCGTAAGCAGCAGTAGACGGTACTCTTTAATCTTTATGGCAGGCCGTCAGCAACTATCGACCATCGTCATTAATCTTTGGGACGTTGTTAGTTGTACTCTTTGATGATGTGAATGCATGCACGCATGTCTCCCAACCAATCTCTGCTCTCGCGTTGGAAAAACAGCTCCAAAACCTTGTGCTGATCTCGTGACCCCATAAATCCGACAAATCCTGTCTAGGTCCATCTGCCTCAACCAATTCAGGCACAAGTAGTCCCTAAAAAAAAAAAAAAATCAGGCACAAGTAGGGGGGTGTTCGTTTTATAGGGGTCTAAAATTTAGAGAGGTCTAAAAAAAAATCTTATCATTTAAGAGTATTAAATAAAGTGTAATTACAAAACTAACTGCAGAACCCCTGGTCTAATTCGCGAGACGAATCTAATGAGGGTAAGCAATCTGTGGTTAGACGAGGGTTACTGTAGCATTACTGTAGCAAAACATAGCTTACTTAGGCTCGTTAGATTCGTCTAGTAAAGATGTAACCATCTGTAAAAAGGTTTTATCATTAGACTTTATTTAGTACTAGATTCTCTTTATTTAGAGGTCTCTAAAATTTAGCGCTAAAAGAAACGAACAGGGCCTAGATGGAAAGAAGATTCCATTATTTGAGCTGCTGTCCGTACTGCAACATGCGAGTGGTTTTTAGGCCCTGTTCGTTTCCACCCCTCTAAATTTTAGACCTCTAAAATGAAAAAGAATCTTGTCATTTAGGAGCATTAAATAAAATTTAATGACAAAACCTTTTTGACAGATAAATGCTCATTTCGAGACGAATCTAATAAGCCTAATTAATCTATGTTTTGTTACAGTGGTGCTACAGTAACCATCATCTAATCATGGCTTAATTACCCTCATTAGATTCGTCTCGCGAATTAGACCCGGGGTTCTGCGATTAGTTTTGTAATTAAACTTTATTTAATACTTCTAAATAATAAAATTCTCTTTGATGTAACCCCTCTAAAATTTAGACCCTGAAAACGAACACCTCCTTAATTGGAGGCCCCTCTTCATACGCTTGAAGTCTGTGGCGTTCGTTGGCATGCAAATCAAATTGTTCCACATCTTTTCAATGTTGACTGGTGACGTAATCTACGAAAACATGTAATCTAACATTTTGCACCAGGATGAGCATGGTTTCTCTATGCACTTTAGGATGATATATACACACTAGGTGGGTTGGCTTAGCATCCATATCATCATCAATGTAATTATTCATAGTTTTGATTAGGACTAACAAACAAACCAATATGATTAGAACGACATCAACGAAACGTAGCAACGCTACCCAGTACTCTCTCTGTCCCAAAATACTTGGCATTCTGGCTCTGAACCAGATTCATTGAACATTCTCTGAACCTAGACAACCTGTCTGTCCAGATTTATTGAACATTCCATAAATCTGGACACCAGAAAACACTCTCAGAATGCCAAGTAAACTGAGACGGAGCGAGTAGCTGCCAACAGACAAAAAATCAGTCATGTGTGGTGCGGAAGAGAAAGTACGATTAGAAGGACCAAGGTGGTTATGGCAGTTGCCTGCATACCATAGTGGTTAGAATCACCAAACTTGCCAACTATTGTAAATCATGAGGAAACATTTAAAAAAAAAACATCATAAGAGTAGCTAAGAAAAGCATAAAGTTTGGATGTAGTACTGCATAGAAAAATATTGAATGTGTTATTAAAGAAAACCTTAATTTTAATGATATACTGCATAGAACGTTGGTGTCTATGAAATTGGAAAATGCATTTGAACTGTGTTTTGGCAACCAAAAGAAAAAAAACTATTTAGTTTTCCCGAGCAAAGTTTAGTCCCTACCATGAAGTATCCACATTACAATTTACAACATTCCCTTCAAAATTTTGAATAAGAACGCGACCTTTTTCTTGCAAGGGTCCTACACTTTGCGACCTGTAGCAGCGTGTTCGTCTCGCTGCTTTGCAGCGGCTGCTTTGCAGCAGCTACAGTGTTCGCAGTTATTTCTTTTGCAGCTGCTACAGTGTTTCTGCAGCTGCTACAGTATTCGCAATTATTTTTCTGCAGCAGCGAAACGAACAGGCTGTACTCGCATAGCATCCCCACATTCCCTCTGCATGGATTCATGTGCAGGACGCAACATCTTTTTGTTTTTCCAGAAAAAAAACTCTACCAGTATACAACGTTTTCTCCTCTAGGCTAAGCCCAACACCGTACTTTATTTATTCCTCTCCACATCCACTACGAAAAAGAATAAATAAATAAATGTTTTTTTTTTTTGCCTTTCCTGTCTCTCCTTCCTCTCTTCTCCCTCCTCTCCATTCTCATTTCTTCCACGAAGCCGCTTGGGCAGGATCCGAATCCGAGCTCGCCTGCGGCCTACCGGTGTGGGCCAGCAGTTGCAGCTCCCTCCTCACCCCCGGCCATTGCTCTGTTCTTGATTTGACCGTCCTCCTCGCCCCCCCTTCCCAATCTCTCCCCACCCGAGCCCGGCCGACACTACCCGTCCTCTCCCAAATCTCCTCCCGCCCCGACGCATCGGGTACCAACGCCCGGCCCCGTGGGTCGTCGAGCTCGCCGCGGCGCCGCCTGAGTCGCCGAGCTCGCCGCAGCGCTTGAGACCAGGAGAGAGGCCACCGCTTGTTGCGGCCTCGACTAAGGGATCCGCCGGTAGGCGACGCGGGAGGGCGCGGAGCAGGGTCCACGCTGCGGGGGATGCGGCTGGTCGTCAACCCGTCGCGCCATATCTTTCCTGTTACCTTCCTGGCATCATCTTCCCCCAATTAGCTGGGATTATTACAGATTCTGATTCGTCTTGGCTCCTTCCTCGTGCTTTGCGGTCAGTGTGGCTATGCAATTAGCGCACTTTACATCTGTGATTTGTGTAAAAATCTGAGAGTGTGGAGATTTGGGAGGTCTTCTCCTTACTGTGCTCTATGAGGAGCAGCTTCTTGTCAGAGTCGCCGAGCGACGAGCAGCACATCCATGGCTACGGCTTCAACCCTCAGTCATGGCTGCAGGTGGAGCGGGGAAAGCTGGCCAAGTCATCCTACTCGCCTTCTTCCATGTGAGCCTGCTCAATGCCATTCCAGCATTTCATCACTCTTTAGCTAAGTTCAACTATTCACTTGATGCTGCTGAATTCTATAGTGACTAACTTCGGTAATTTTGCCATGTGCAGCGAGTCACTCATCAAGATTGCTGAGCCGCCTGTAGTGCCCTTGTATAAGCCTTTGGATTATGTTGAGGTGCTGTCGAGGTTGCATGAGGAGCTCGAGCAATGCACCCCAAGTGAGCGGCCCGGGCTGTATTTGGTTCAGTCTCAAGTATTTCGTGGCCTTGGTGAGGTGAAATTGCGACAGAGGAGTCTGCTCTCCGCATGGCGATGTGCAAGTACCGTGCATGAGAAGGTCATCTTTGGAGCATGGCTGCGGTACGAGAAGCGGGGAGAAGAGATCATATCTGACGTCCTTGCGTCTTGTAGGAAGTGCTGCCGGGAGTTTGGGCCTCTTGATGTTGCTTCTGAGATGCCTGCTCGGAATTTTAGTATGATTGGTTCATGCGAATCGGGCTATTCTTCTCAAGTTTCTTCCACGGTGACCTTTCAAATAAGGGATGGGAGGGTGACATGTGATAGGCGCAAGATTGCATCTTTGTCAATCCCATTCTGCTCCATGCTTAATGGACCGTTCACTGAGTCACAACTTGAGCTTGTTGATTTGTCAGAGAATGGTATTTCGTTGGAGGCCATGAGAGCTGTTTCTATGTTTAGTTCCTCATATAACTTAGGGGATTTGCCGTTGGAAATCTTGTTGGAGATTCTAGTGTTCGCGAACACATTTTGCTGTGACAAATTAAAAGACGCTTGTGATAGGAAACTGGCTTCATTTGTTTCATCGAGGCATGATGCTGTTGAGCTTATGGCGTTGGCATTTGAAGAAAATGCACCAGTTCTTGCAGCTTCTTGCTTGCAAATGCTTTTACAGGAGCTTCCTGATTGTCTAAGTGACGAGGTAGTAGTTAGCCTCTTCTTGAGTGCAACTGCACAGCAACAACATATCATGGTTGGACATGCCTCTTTTTTATTGTACTGCTTGCTTAGCGAAGTTGCAATAAACATTGATCCAAGGACAGAAACAACTGCATGCTTGTCAGAGAAGCTAGTTCAATTGGCTGTTACTCCTACTCAGAAGCAAATAGCTTTTCATCAGCTTGGATGCATTAGACTTTTTAGAAAGGAATACAATGAAGCTGAACACCAGTTTGAGGTTGCCTTCTCTGCTGGTCATGTTTATTCCATTGCCGGCCTTGCCAGAGTCGCTGGTATAAAAGGCAAAAAGGCTTTGGCTTATGAGAAGCTCAGTTTGGTCATAACATCAAGTGTGCCATTAGGGTGGATGTATCTGGAGAGGTCTTTGTATTCTGACGGTGATAGAAAGTTAGCAGATCTTGACAAAGCAACCGAGCTGGATCCTACTCTTACTTATCCTTACATGTATCGAGCTGCTTCCTTAATGAGAAAGAAAGATGCTAAACTTGCCTTAGAGGAAATCAACCGACTTTTGGGTTTCAAGCTAGCCTTAGAGTGTCTGGAGCTCCGGATTTTCCTATATTTGGCTCTCGAAGATTACAAGTCTGCCATCTGTGATATCCATGCTATTCTTACACTTTCTCCTGAGTACCGGATGTTGGAAGGGCGTGTAGCTGCTTCCAAAATAGGCACTCTTCTCGGAGCACATGTCGAGCAGTGGAATACAGCTGAGTGTTGGCTCCAACTGTATGAGCGCTGGTCCTCAGTGGATGATATCGGTTCCCTTTCAGTGATCTACAGGATGCTTGAATCAGATGCAGCAAAAGGTGTTCTGTACTTCAGGCAATCTTTATTGCTCCTTAGGTAACTTCTACCCTCGTTCAGATTATTTTCGTATGGCTGTTTTGATCTCCTTTTAATGACAGTATGTTCTTGATGTTTGGGCATCTAGGTTGAACTGTCCTGAGGCAGCAATGCGCAGTTTGCAATTGGCACGGCATCATGCAGCAACCGAGCATGAACGACTAGTATATGAGGGGTGGCTTTTGTATGATACTGGGCACTGTGAGGAAGCGCTACAAAAAGCAGAAGAATCTATTTCTATTCAAAGGTCATTTGAGGCTTTCTTTCTGAAAGCTTATGTTTTAGCTGACTCCGGAGTTGATCCTTCTTATTCTGCGACTGTTATCTCGCTTCTTGAAGATGCGTTGAAGTGCCCTTCAGACCGGCTTCGGAAGGGTCAGGTTTGTGCTGCTGCATACTGTAACAAAATTTGATTCCTGATGTTGTATGCTTCTTATAACTAACTGAATCTGAACAATTAGTTTATTATATCCCATGTATTAAATGTGGTGAAGTCAAGGGCATTAGGGCACCTTGGTTCATTCATTCTTTCGGTGAATTTTGTATTCTTGGTTGGAAAAGAACTAATCCACCTTTGAATGTAGTTAAGTTAAACATATTTGATGCTTGGTGGTGTATTAGCTGTGGAGCATGTCACAAATCACATATTCCTCCTGGCTATCATATGCTATATAACCGATATCCTTGGTTATGAGGCATGATTATTACAACGTAAACGTAGTGCATTTATTTGAATTAAAAAAGAAAGAACTTCGAGAATTTGTACAACATGAAAAGTATCACTAAACTTAATCATGAACTTGAGTGGCCAAGGAATGCATCTATACATTCATCTTGGGCACTTACCCACCACATATGACACAGTAGCAACAAGAATGTGTACTATGTTTTGGATTAATAAGAGCATTTCAGATTTGTCCATATTCACAGTTGGCATTGGGTGCAACAAGTACGTCCTATGTTGCTCATTGTGGTATGAGGATGGTCCTAACACTTTGTGGGCGATATTTTACCTACAGGCTTTGAATAATCTTGGCGGTGTCTATGTTGATTGTGGGAAGTTGGACTCAGCAGCTGATTGCTATACAAGTGCATTGAAGATTCGACACACTAGGGCCCATCAAGGTCTTGCTCGTGTTCATTTTCTCAGGAACAACAGGGAAGCTGCATATGATGAAATGACAAAGTTGATAGAGAGAGCTAAAAACAATGCTTCAGCTTATGAGAAGCGCTCTGAATATTGCGAACGAGAACAAACTATGACAGATTTGCAAACAGTGACCCAATTGGATCCTTTACGTGTTTATCCTTACAGATATCGAGCTGCAGGTTAGATCAGAATGAATTCCTGTTTATTGAGAACATGCAGTAAATATAATTATAATGTTGCTTATGCCTTCTTGGATCCTGCATTGAATTGAAAACCAGTGAATCATGCCATATCATTATCTGAATTAGTGGTTATGTGAACAGATTTTCTTGGTTAGCTGTCATGTTCTTAGAATATATTGTAGCTGTTGCTTTTTATTATAGTTGAATAAACAAATATTGCCTCCTCTAGAAATACTACGCTTCTTACAAAATATGTCCAATACGATGACCAATATTCTGTTTAAAGATAGTCAGCCAATGGAGTCATTTGATAAAATTTTGAATGCTAAAACTTTGTTTAAGCGGAGGGCACTGAATGGAACTGTTGGCTCTGGTGGATTATGTTATCTCTGTATTGTTCAACATCAAATTCAACTGTGTGCTTTAGTTGTGAACTACAGATATGAACGAATGTCCTTTTTTTTTTTTGGTTTGTATTATTTTATTTATAGATTTTCTGTGAACATAAGTTGCTTTAACTCTTGGACCCTGCCCCGTTTCGGTTATTACAGACAGTTCAGTGGATGAGGATAAAAATATATTATGTTTAGTGATAACTGATAACCCAGTGTTAGAGTAGAGCATATGCATATGCCTATCCATACTGTTCTCATTCCACGTTTGCAGGCAAGTTTTGTGTTTCTGGTAGCATGCACAACATGATAATTCTTATACATTTCTCAAGGCTTTGTCCTGGTCTCTGATTTTCCTGATATTTTGATATTACGAGATAACTGACAGTTTTAACAGCATAGCCTGTTCAATCTTTGTGCTTTTTTCTATTCTTGGCCATACTTCACCTCAAATCTTTTATCATGCACGACTTTGCAGACCATATTAATGTAATTAACATATTCTTTTGGTTTCGAGCACAGTACTGATGGACAGCCACAAGGAGAAAGAGGCAATAGCTGAGCTCAGCAGAGCAATTGCATTCAAAGCTGACCTCCACTTGTTGCATCTTCGTGCAGCATTCCACGAGCATACTGGAGATGTCCCTAGTGCTCTCCGTGATTGTAGAGCTGCGCTCTCTTTGGACCCAAGCCACCAAGAAATGCTTGAGCTTCAGAAACGAGTGAACACCCAAGAGCCCTGACAAAAATTGTGGTGACTTATTGTGTATACCACGATTCATGCCACGTAGATGTAACTCATGCTAGCCTTGACTTAATTCATTTTTTCTGTTTTCTTTGTTAATCACTGTAATATGATGTTTTAAGCAAGAAAGGGGAAACAAGCTAATTAGTTCTTCGAAAAGCCAGCATCGAGAAAGAGCTTAGTTTAGCTCTCGATGCTCATGCCGTTTGTAAAAGTATTGGCTAATCACTGAACTGCCTCCTGAAAAAAAAAGAAGGAATTTTTCGTGCATAATGTTGATTTCAGGTTTTCCTACCTCTGTACCCAGTTTTGATGAAGTTTCAGGTACTCAAATTTTTTGATCCACTTAAGATGTACTTTCTTAGGATGTTACAGTGATCTTGAGGGCATCTAGAAGTAAACCTTTGTGGTGATGAATCTTATACAGGACATTTTTCAGAGAAAAGTATTGCATGGTCATGAATTCAATGACTTCGGTCTCCTGTGTCCTTTTCGTGGTGCTGAAGATAGATCTTGTAACATCATCTACGAATTTGTTTATGCTGCCTATAGCTTGGACTATTTCAGAATAGCATCGAGAGAAAGTGGCCTATCCTGATGCCAGCAAATATTTTTTTTTGAAGAAATGGAGACACTGCACATTGACATTGTGAGCTTTTGACCTGAGTGCACCGGCAGTGTGTGTGTGGTACCTTTAAGAAATTTGTTTGCTGCTGTCTTTATGCAGACTGAGTGCACGCTGAAAATGATGGCAGCGTAATGCTAAACATGGGGAGTATTAGGTTGTATCTGTCTTGCCTGTGATGGTGTTAAACAAGAGATTATGATAAGGTTGTTTATGAAGAGTATTTGCATGCCACCTACTATAGTTTTGTCGCTGCTTTCAGCTTTTCCAGGGGCGTATGTGTGCGGATTTTTTTTTTGAGCAAATGTGTGCGGAAATTGGAAATACCGTGATAACTGCAACTCCCCTTCAGTGTTGTGTGCGTAAATTGAAAATACCGTGATAACTGCTACTCCCTTCAGTATTATCTCAGCATGCTACCCTAACTGATACTTGAGGCATTCATTAAAAAAAAAAACCCCTCATACTTGAGGCCTTCCGGGAAAAAAATCTCAGTGACCTTTTAGCACTGTGCCCTTGACGCTGCACTGGTTTGGATGGAGCGCTGACTTTCCGCTAAACAGGGGAGTAAACATATCTCGTTAGGACAGATACAAGGTTACACATAGGCAGTCTCATAAGTCGTTTTATGTAACGTCACGTAAGATTTTTGATGAGGTGGAAGAGAGAAGGAGAAAAAAGAAAGAGACGGTTGTTTCGCGAGACAACTACCTGAAACGCTAAAATTTAGGAGTATAAGACGACTTATACACCATTGTACGTCTTGTAGTTGCCATGCAACTTAAAAATATTCATTTTCTCATCTATAAATTAAGGAAAGATGCTATTTCTACTTAGACAATTAAAACAATCACCTATTGTATCTGTTGTCTGATAAGCAGTCTAAAAATTACGTGATATGTATGAGATGGTCTCATAGATAACTTCACTGTATCTGCCCGACTCTCCCTCCAGCTTGGGGACGCTGACAGCTGTCCGCATCGGCCCACCTGCGGCCCAGGCCCCCCAGTGACCAGTGACCACCGTCTTTCACCTCCCACCGTCCCCTTCCCCACCGGTCCCCGCCGCTCCACGACCGCGACCCCACTCCCTTGGACCCTCGCCTTCCAGAACCTTCGTTTCGCGAAACAGGCACCCCTTCCCATCCCCAAGAGCCGCCCCCTACTCCACTCTCCCCCTCGAGCTCGTGACCACCACGCATCTCCGCTGCTCCGGGCGCCGAAAAGGTCCCCGTCGTGCCCAACGACCGCGAGGTCTCCCTCCTCCCTCTCCCTCCCTAAAGCTCCCGCCTTTCCGCTCGAATTTTCGCTCTCCGTTTCGGCCCGCTCTTTTTTTGGCAGCTAAAGCTCACATCTTGGTGTCGATTTCAGGTCTTTGGCGCCTCTGTCTTCCTCCTGGCGTGTGGCTTTGGGTCCCCGTTTGTCGGCTGCTTTTCGCCTGTGCTTGCAGGTGGGGGAGATGGTGAGGTGTTCTTGGCAGGATTGCACCTTATCCTGTTCCCCTTGAACGTGCTAGATGCTGCCCCGTTCCTTGCAACGAACCTGTGTGTGTATGTATCTGTATTGGTGCCCTGCATAGGAGGACAGTTTCTCGGTACTGCTCCTGGCTTCCTGTTACAGCTCTTGGCTCTGAAATGAGCTTCCTGTGACCATTTCTGCCGCAGGAGTGTAGATTTAGTGCCGACTCTTGGTTAGTAGTAGTGTAGTGTAGATTTGAGCTATGGACCCAATGCTGAACCCGGTTAAGGAGGAGAGCAGCCATGGGGAAGGGGGACTGCTGGGTGTGGCTGGGGACGGGCCTGCGACTGCGCCGAGGCCGATGGAGGGGCTGAACGACGCGGGGCCGCCGCCGTTCCTTACCAAGACCTACGACATGGTCGACGACCCGACCACCGACCACGTCGTGTCGTGGAGCGCCGGCAACAACAGCTTCGTGGTGTGGGATCCCCACGCCTTCGCCACCGTGATGCTGCCCAGGCACTTCAAGCACAACAACTTCTCCAGCTTTGTCAGGCAGCTCAACACCTATGTAAGTTGTTTTTCTCCCCTTCGCCATCACGCTCTGTTCCCTAGTTTTTGGATGAATGCAGCTTGTTTCTTCTGCACTTGAAGTCCCCCAAATGCCATATTGTTAGCTGTTTGGTAGTTGTTAGTTTGCAAACTAAAGAATTATTGAAGATTGCTTCGTGTAGAGGAATTCTCATAACTTGATTTTGGACTTGTGTACTTCAGAACATTGACGGTAATCAATTGACAAAGCAATCACTTGGGGAAATGTATAATAGGTAGTATTATAATATGCATCCTATTTAGATGTTTTTGTACAAGTGCATGGATATCCCAGGCCAGCAAACCTTAGTTAAGTTGTGAGGAACATATACATGCATCGTTGACCAGATCTGCTCATGTTGCCTTTGAAGGAGGGGTAAAGAAGAAGAAGAAAATAATGTTGGAATTTAGGGAGATGTTACTGCTGTTGTGTATTCAGTATACCATTTTTCAAACAATTGTATGATTTTTATGAGGTCCTTTTCCTGAATTAATAGCAGCTGGAGTATGTATAACATTGTGGAAATGAATCAGTATTTTCATAATGATGATTTCTAACCCTTCTACTAGATTTAATTTCTATGCGTGTGTTTCTGAATGAAACAACAACTGCTGGTTTGTAATTTGCCCTTAAAACAATAGAGAAGGATGAAGATTGAAGCAGAAAGTTAACAAATAAAGTGCAGAAAGAACTGAAAACAATGAAACTGAAACTTTGCAAAGTGAACTGGAACAAATCAGAAAGAGGTAATAGGATCTGCTTTGTGTAATTACACATTAGATGTTATTGCTGTGGTCTTAAGAAAAAGACCCAACCACCTTTTTATTGCCAATAAACTGTCACATCTTGCATTGAGATGTTTTGAAGCTAACCCTAGCCATGTATGTTGTTTGCTGGCCTATCCAGGGTTTCAGGAAGGTGGATCCTGATAGGTGGGAGTTTGCTAATGAGGGTTTCTTGCGGGGACAAAAGCACCTCCTGAAGAACATTAGGCGTCGAAAACCTCCTGCTCATAATGCTCCAAACCAGCAGTCTGTTGGTCCATACCTTGAGGTGGGGCACTTTGGATATGAAGGAGAGATTGACCGGTTGAAAAGGGACAAACAACTATTGATGTCTGAAGTGGTGAAGCTAAGGCAGGAGCAGCAGAACACAAAGGCAAATCTCAAAGCCATGGAGGATAGGCTACAAGGGTCTGAGCAGAAGCAACTGCAGATGATGGCATTCTTGGCACGTGTCATGCGAAATCCTGAATTCCTAAAGCAGCTGATGTCCCAGAATGAGATGAGAAAAGAGCTCCAAGAAGCCATCTCAAAGAAACGTAGGCGTCGCATTGATCAAGGACCTGAAGTGGATGACTTGGGTGCTAGTAGCAGCCTAGAGCAAGGCTCACCCCTTCTATTTGACCCCCCGGATCCAGCTGAATTCCTTGTTGACGGGATCCCAACTGATATTGGAAACTCAGCTCTGGACGCCGAAGTTCTGGTTGAGCCCCAGACTATTGATCTTGGCATTTCTGAACAGCAGCAACACATTCCTCAGGCGGACTTCAATGAAGACTTCTGGGAGCAGCTGTTGAACGAAGGACTTGCTGAGGAGGATGACAATCCTGTTATCGAGGATGACATGAATGTGCTGTCCGAGAAGATGGGTTATCTCAACTCAGATAGCCCAACGTCCCGGAAATAGTTCATTTTCGTCAGTTTTTCTCATGTTCAAGGTGTCACAATCTGCAGTTTCTGAGTTATACCGCACCAGCAAAACGACAGTTGTTCTGTGACTTGGTTTCCCATGCCTGCTGATCTCCTATTGAAGAGTAGGGTTAAACGGTTTCTATAAAAATTGGTAGAACTTGCCATGGTATTCGATCTGACTGACTGTAGTGGTATGTTCTTTCAGTTTTTACTGATGTCTCGTAGGCAACAAGGGATTTGTTAGTTGTTTAGAGCATTACACCTTTTGGCATGTACATCGAGTAATGCTGTTATCCTAACATGTTTTGGATAATGCTGTTCATCCTAACATGTTTTGGTCTCTCGCTGAATTGAGTTGAGTAGTAGTATTGACATTGTGATCATGGGTTAAAGTTGTAGACTTGTAGATGAACTCAAGACGTCTCACTGTAACAACTGTTTCTCTTCTCCGTGTAAAGTCCTTGATTTGTTTGGATAATGCTATAATGTTTGTTTTGTTCTGGTGCGCCACTTTATTTTGCCTCAAAACATTGAAATAATCACATTTTTTGTGCAGTAAAGACTAAAGAGGAATCTGGACAAGTTCAACGAATTGTCTCCTTATCTATGTGCTTCGTATCACAAAAAAGAAAGAGGAATCCTGAAAATCACACATTGTGCTCATTTCGTATCACAAAACTATGCATTTTCCAATGTGCACACGTGTAGTTTTGCCATAAATAATGAAAACAAATGTGCAGTTTTATAATATGATGCAACAAAAAAGTGTAGTTCTTTGAACTTGGTTATCAAACGTAGAAGTGGAGTATTTTTGAACTTCATTCACTGATGCAAAATAGTTTTCTGACGTGGAAGCCTGGCCGGTACCACAATTCAGTTTACCCTTGACCAAGAGGCCCCAAATCAAGCATTGTGTCATGTTTATCGAGAGCTTGATGGACCTGCTCCTCCTGGGGAGGTTGCCCCCAATGCTGCATAAATCCACAAAAGTAAGAAATAATGTCAGCGGAGTATTTAGAAACGAGCTCCCGTCGATGAACATTCCCGTCCGTCAAGGAGTGCTGGCTAACAAAACAGGTAACTGTCCATGGCCTGATTCATAACAATCTTTCCAGTGGACAGATTGTACTGAACAAAGCGGACTGATTTAATCATCCTCCTTGTTTAGTGACATCTATAGATTTTTTTTTTGAGAGACATCTATAGATATGTCATATGTGGGAGCGAGCCTGACATCTACCCAGCATACCATTTAAGTTTCTTTTTTCAAGATCATACTTGTATAGTTGTATCTAACCAATTTTTCAGAATGGTCTATAATAAAAATATAAGGGGTAAAAGGGTTTATTTTTCATTGCGGTATTCAACTTTCACACTCTACATGTGAACGAACGTACTAGTCAAATTTGCACATTAGAAATCAGGGCTAGTACCTGGAGTATGGAAGCTCTTGTAGGGGAAAATGTCAAAGAGGCATCGATCGACACTGCATACCATCGTCAGCTGGCAAGACTTCATATCAAACCTGTAGATCTCATCGTGTACGCGCAATCAAGGTTAACACTATCGACGAACTCGACAAAACCGACCGCCAACGAAAACCTCGATTTTACCGATTTTCGCGATAACCGGTCGATTTTTGACGGAAAATTCAAATTTTAAATTTTGAATTCGATATCGACCAAACCGGTCGATTTTCACCCGTTACCGACCGGTTTGTGTCGGTAACCGGTCGGTTTTGTCGATTTTTGACGCAGAAGTGAAAATTGACGAAAAAAGGCTTATAATGTTGGATTTTTTTGAATGATCTTTGGTAAAATATTATAAAAATGATTAGCCACACATTGAGAACATAGAATTGATAAAAAGATTGCACCAATCAATCTCATACAACATACCACAATTCACACGAAGTCCAACATAAAATGTCCGATACATAGTTCTTGACGAAATTAAACATACAACATAGTTTTGAACATAATACACATAGTTTTGTGCACATCAACATTCAACAATGGATACATCTCAAGACCATATGACGTCGGATTGCGGATTGTTCATGACGTTGTATTCATCAATTGACATGACCTGGATTCCTTGTGTAGCCAACAAGTGTGCCCTGAACTCACTCCAACTTTGATTGTTCCAAAAATGGTTTGTTTGCCATTGTGAGAGCAACATGTTATAAAATTCAGGCTCTACCCACTCAAAGACTCATTTTTCCTGTGGTTGCTGATTCACTTCAGGAATAGAGTACGAGTAATAATCATTTGAGCAATGACTACCTCCATGTCCATAGTTACTTGAGCTATCACTTGATTCAGGAAGAGAGTAATAGCAGTAATCGTAGGAGTGTGAGGACTCACTCCCGTAGCTATGACGATGTTGCCTACTTGTGTCCCCCGATCCCGACATTGTTGTCCTCTTCTCGGTAGGAGCGCCATAGTCTTCATCCTGGGTAGCATGAGTGAAGTAGGTCTCACCTGCAAATGGTAGTAAATAGTTAGTAAACAATGTAGATGATGAACTGTGACGGCAGTACCGAGTCAATCCTTGGTTGATAGGTCGGCTGAGATGAACCCCCTTCCCTCGTTGAGAAAGACTTTCTGAACATCCCCATGATCCCACCACTTTTTTTGCTACTCCCTCCCTGAGATGAACCACCACCGTGCTCGTATTGCCCTCCGTGTGCACGTGAACGCATATCATATTCATGCTGTTGTCGAGAAGCATGCATGGCAGCTTGCAACTCATCATCCTCCTCATCAGTGCTCACATTTCCCTCTCTAGCAATGTCCTCCGCTCTCATTTTTTCCCTTTGTTGTTTCTTAGTCTTCTGCTTAGTTCTATCTATCTCACGGCGATAGTAGTCACAAACATCTTTTGGAACGAACATGCAATGCACCACATTACTTCCACGTCCTGCCAAGTGCTCCTTCAACCTTGTGGCACCACCACCATTCCTCTCTAACTTGCAATACTTGCATAGAAAGCCGACCCCCCCAGGCTCTCCATGTTCCCAAACAGTATCTTTGTCGCGATCACCCATTGTGCCTGCATGAAATTCACATTTACTTGTATCAAAATCACAATTTTGCACAACCAAGACAATTTCATCCACAATGGCACAAGCAATTCACTATATCATCGACATGTCGTATTTCTTAATCCCTAGTTTGCGAGCTATACCAAAATTTGATAAACTGCAATCCTTCATTTACAAACTATACCATCAGACATCTACAAGCTTTATTGACAAGCTATACAATCATTCACATACAAGCTTCATTCAAAAATCAGAAAAAAAAGGATGCAAGGAGCTCACCTTGGGGGGCGCTGCCGCGTCGATATCGCCGGTTACCGAGCCGTATACGTCGGTAACCGGTCGATTTTCCCGGTTACCGACGACCGCGCCACCGCGGCGAATCGGCCCGCGGGCCGCGGAATCGACCAAATCGGCCGGTAACCGCGCCCTATCGAGCGATTCCTGCCGCCGCGTCTTCGGTTGCATTGCCGATTCCGGCACTCTGGCGACGTTTTGACGGCGGCGACGTCCGGAGCGACTGCGGCGTGCGTCGGCATGGGGGAGGAGTCGAGGGGGACCGACGAGTGGTGCCGTGGGGGACCAATAATGGAGGTAGGGAGTGGATAAGGTGAGTTTTTTTTTTTTTTTCAATTTCTCGCCCAGAACACTTCGGCGATTTTTTTGTCCAATCAAATGAACGATTCTATGTATATGGTTTCCACCAATCTTCTCCAAATTCCTTCTAGTTTTTTTTACATATTTTTTGTTCCAAAATTTTTCAAATTTTCAAAAATTTTCAAATTCGAAATTCAAAAATCGGTGAACCGGACTTACCAGACCGGACTGGTAAGTCCGGTTTTCGCGAAAACCGACAGGTTTTCGTGTGAATTGTGGTATGTTGTATGAGATTGATTGGTGCAATCTTTTATCAATTCTATGTTCTCAATGTGTGGCTAATCATTTTTATAATATTTTACCAAAGATCATGCAAAAAAATCCAACATTTTAAGCCTTTTTTCGTTAATTTTCACTTCTGTGTCAAAAATCGACAAAACCGACCGGTTACCGACACAAATCGGTCAGTAACCAGTGAAAATCGACCGGTTTGGTCGATATCGAATTCGAAATTTAAAATTTGAATTTTCCGTCGAAAATCGACCGGTTATCGCGAAAATCGGTAAAATCGAGGTTTTCGTTGGCGGTCGGTTTTGTCGAGTTCGTCGATAGTGTTAACCTTGGTCACGAGGACAACCATGAAGGGGCCACGGCTGCAGTCAAGGTGGTCGCAGGTGCTGTAACTGGCACAGATTATAGGCACATTCCAGCCATGAGGATCCGGGGACATAGCAGGCATCATGGGCAGTACCCACTGCTCTTTCGTGATTGGGTTCCAGACGATAAGGGCAGTCTTCGAAGGATACCCCAACCAGCACTTGGGATTGGAAAGTAGTACGCGGCCGTGGCGAGCGTCAGTCACAAGCAAAGTTGCCACGGTCAGGAATCGGTGGGCAGGAGGAGGAGGAGGTGCGAGCGAAGGTGGAAACTGCATCTTTGGTGTAGTAGACGAAGCTAGGGGTGAAAACAGTGACGGAAATTCCCGATCTACCGACGATCGTTTCCGAGAAAACAAGAAATGGGAAAATGAAAATGGAAAATTTGAAAACAAAAATGAAAATGGGAAAAACTAAACGGAAATGAAAATGAAAACGATAGAGGGGATTTTCGATCGAATAGACGGAATATCGTATTACATCGGAAATTTCCGTAAAAAATACCGTATTTATTACTACAGTAGGCACCGTCAGACCTTTTTTCTTTACCCAACCAGCCCAAGCAACAAGCCTAACTTCCTTATGTGGAAATAATACTGGCATGGAAGTAATCACCGTGACTTTGTCATGATAGTGATTACTGTCTAACTACCTCCATCGTGATTGACTGACTACCATGTGCATGAACGTCTCATTCCATCCAGCCCTTACCAAACAGAGTCAAATCCCAATATGAGCGACACCGCTACACTTGTTATGATGGTTCACTTTTATTCTTCATTACTTAGGCTATATTCACGTTATTTTATTATTTATATTGGAGCTCGTTATTTTCGATCCCAATTATCGGTTCCCGACCGATATCGACATATTTTCGTTCCGATAATTTCGTTCTCGATCTCCCGACATTTTCGATATCGTTTTCATTTCCGAAGTTACCGGTTTCGATTTCGTTTTCGACTAAATAATATGGTTAGGAAATGATAATGGATTTTTTCGATCGTTTCCGACCGTTTTCATCCCTAGACGAAGCCCAGTATTGGGAGCGTGCGGTGGAATTCGCGGAACCTGCGGCGGAAGCTGGAGTTGGAGACGAGGTGGCGCCATCGCAAGCACACGAGGGCGGCGCGGACGAGGCTTGCGGGATCGTCCGGCGGCAGGCGGATGAGGACCTCCTCGACGAGCTCGTCCATCAGCGGCGGCGCCATGATGGTGGATTGGATGCAAATTGCGCGAGGGCAAGAGGTTCCGTTTTGTCTGGTTTGGTTTGGCTTGGTCTGCCAGATAGGATCAGATAGACAGCAAGGCCTGGGACTTCACGGCTCAATTCATCTCTTTTTTTTTTGAAAATTTATTTTTCTGCTTTATTCACCGTTTTTTCTTACTATTTTATTAACGCAAAATATTTTATCGTATATACTCAGGTTCAGAGAACACAAAACATCTTTTCACAGAAAGCTGATTGCATCTTCGCAAACCACAACATGGTAAAGTTGTTCTTTTTTTAAGAGAAAAGGGAGCCTTTATTTCACCCCCCAACACAGATACAAAGTGTTCAACGAAAAAGGAAAAGACAAAAACAAAACAGAGCAGAAAAATACAGAACTCCAGGCAATCCGCCTTCCTCGTGCTTGACTTCCCGCCTCCTCTCTCTCTCTCTCTCTCTGATAGAAGGGTGTTTTATTTCCCCTGCTTCTAAAGAAGCGTGGTACCAGGTTCACAGTTTACAATCAAAAGGACAAAAAAAAAGAAAAGAAAAAAAAGAAGTAAACAACCACGCTATTAGCCATATCCTAGGCACTATATCGCTACTGTTTCCATCCGACCCTCTTTCACAACTACTGCTCCTCTTCATTTGCCGCCTTCCTATCTTCGCCACGGATCGCCTCTTCCACTTGCGCTCTAGCTTGATCGCTTCACTTCTGTAGTCTTCGCTGCTCCATACCTGTACAAGAAATTCAGTGCTACTACTACCTTGCATTACTCTCTCAACATTCCATAGCCTGATGCTATTTGAATTGTTTTCATGCCACATCCTGCAATAAGAAACCTAAACATTTCTATTCCAGGATCGCAGTCCCATCAACCATTTCCCCATCCCGTCCCCATGTCAGAGCAAAAATACCTCCTACCAATGCATCATTAATCCACCATATAATAGAAGCTCTCCATATTTTGTTCAGCAGTGCACATCCCCAGTTAACCATTACAAGATAAGTTTGATCTATCCATTAAATCGATGGTAAAAACAGGGCATCCTCTTGATGCCTCTTAACATTCTCCTTCACCCGGCTCCCATAACTTGACACCATCTCCCTTTCATCTGTTTTCATCAGAACAGACCATAAGTTCATATACGGCACAGCAGAAAAAATAACTTGATTAAGGTTCACAAGAAATTTCTCTTTAAAAGTGGTGCTGTTCCTTCATTTCCATACTGCCCATAATAATGCCGAACCTATTACTCTGCTTACATGCCCTTTCACACACCCATTTCCATTCACCCATTCATCTACTCCCTCTGGAACTTTACTAATGACCCCTATGTCTCCAAGTATCGACCATCCATGCACTGCTATTGAACAAGAAAA
The DNA here is from genome assembly GCA_007726485.1 of Eragrostis curvula. NCBI lineage: Eukaryota > Viridiplantae > Streptophyta > Magnoliopsida > Poales > Poaceae > Eragrostis > Eragrostis curvula. The sequence goes on from CM017442.1 coordinate 52,654,334, forward strand.
GAACAAGTGATCTAGTGTTTCATCCTCATCACAGAAACTGCATTTTTTCTCACCTGTCCATGCCCTTTTCCTTAACTGCACTCTCGTTAATGTCTTACCATGATACATGATCCACAATAAGATTTGGATTCGATTTCTTCCCGCCTCCTCTTACTGTTGCGCATCCGGCAGAATCTTGTTAACAGCTTCTCGCATGTAGAACTGCCATCCATTAGCCACTTCCTTGATGAACTGGTACCTGCAAAACATATCCATGAACTGTGTCCAGCAAATGCCATTGCTGAACAACCTATCACAATCACTTCCCATACTGTAACCATCCAACAAACTACCATAATCAGCGACAGAAACAACTCAGCCCATGCTTTTAATTTCTTTGCAAAAGGTACAGTCATTCCAACAAGAGTAAACATGCGAATATCTGTTTCTGACCAAAGGTCCAGAAACCCAACTTTGCTCACTTTTACCACCAAACTGAACAACTAGTTCGACATGATCTCTAACCTTACTTGTGCTTTCCTGTGTCCAAGTATTACAGATCCCAGCTTTACCTTACTAGCCAAGTACCATAGTGCCTTACACACAATCTTTACACATAACATGGTAAAGGTGTAGTCTTGCTGAACGCTATTAAGGAACCCAAATAATGTCCAGATATTTTGTTCGTGCTTGGATGTGCAGAGGAACTCGTGAATGTCACTTTGTCCATGCTTCCTTCTTCCGAGAGCTCATCAATCAAGCCCCGAATCGCTCCTTGCGTTTTGTCTTCCACTTTGGCTCCGTTCCGGTGCAATAAATCAGGCCTTTGTTCCAAAAATAGCGATAGCAGCAGGTGACAAGATGGTGGACAATGCTGTGTGGACTGGGCGGCGGAGTGCGGGCAATGTCCCCATCGCACGCAGGCGACAAGGTGTCATCCCCTAGATTGTACTGCTGCAGGCGATCTGGTATGCTGCTGCAGAGAACGATGGCATTCCCGGCGATGGAAGGCAGGCCGTTGGAGGAAACCGCCAAGCTGCGCGTGCCAAGGAAGAGGCAGTGGTCGCCGATGGTCTTCAATGGCACGACATGCCGTCCCTGCTGGAGGAGGTCGGCAAGCCTGAGAACCACGAGGTGGGAGCGGGAGATGTCAGTGCTGCCGACCACGAGGATCTCGTCGTCGCAGTCCACCAGCTGCGGCAGGATCATGAGGTTGGCTGGAAGTGTGGCGATCGTCTGCGGCTGTGGAAGCACGGGTGAGGATGATGAGCCATCGCCGTCCTCATTGAGGGGTGGTGGCGGCGGGTCAATGCGCAAAATGGTCCTGGTCCCACCATTGTAGACCATGTAGAGGCTGCCATTGAACCCCAGCGCTCTGCTCACGGACTTCAGGCTCCAGGTCGCAAACGTCCAGCTCCGGTCGGTGGCGCAGGCGTGGGCAAAGCGGCAGCAACTCTCCAGCGACAGAAGGACGGTGACGGTCCCTGTCATCGGTGCGACCGACACGGCCGCACAGACCCTGCGGTAATAACGTAGGCTGTCGTCGTCACCGAGCCGCGCCTGCCGGAGGAGGGAGCTGAGCGGCGGCAACTCGACGATGTCGCCGGTGAAGGGGTTGAGGAGGCGGACGGCGGTGTCGGCGTCACGCTGCAGGAGGAGGAGGCCGTCGGGGCAGTCGAGCGCGGCGTGGTCCGCGAACAGCGGGAGGTGGACGCCGACGAAGGCGCCCGTGGCGCGGTTGAAGAAGCGGACGCGGCCGCGGAGCCTGGGGTGGCCGGGGTACAGCCCGTGGCCCTCGGGGAGCATCATCCACTGCCGCGGGTGGAAGCGCGCGTCGGACACGCCGCGGCCGCGCGGGTCGGCCGTGCTGGCGCGCCAGTGGCGGCAGGACGCGCGGAGGCGGACGTAGTCGACAGGGTCGCCGGCGAGCACCCGCTCCGCGATGCGCTCCACCAGATCCCCCGGCATCGATGACCAGGGGGACGATGCGGAAGTCGCGGCGGCGGCGACGCGGCCGCGCTTGGCGGCGCTGGGCTCGCAGGGAAGGTCCTCTGCCCCCGGCCGAGGCCGCCGTCGGCTACGCATCTCCAAACGACGACGGGGGCAGGGGACGCGCGGTCCAGATCCACGAATCCGGCGCGCGGATTGGTTTTCTGTTTCGCGGCTAGCCGGCGCGTGGTGGCGATTCCGGCGAGGGGCTACGCGGATGGGGCGCGGGGAGCGGGGCGTCGGCTTATGCTTGGGCAGCGAGGAAAGGGGAGAATCGATTGGATGACGACGGCCAGCTGTTTTTGTTGTGTTTTTGTTTCTACTAGTATATTTTTCGCGACCAAACTATCTTTCAACAAAGTTTTTGCACCATTGTGCCTCATTATTCTTTATTTTTTTTACAAATTTTCGAATTCGTCCAATCAAACGACAAAAACCGGCCGTACGCTCAAACCGGACCTACGATTTTCATGAAAACCATTTTTTTCTTAGTTTTTCAAACCATGGATCGGCCCAAAGATAGAACCGAAGCATTCTCTCTTACGGCTTGCTCTAATGCTCTAATAGGCGGCAGCCATGGGTTCGGGTTTACTTCCGACTCCCGGACGAAAGCAGCTTAGACTATCTCCAACAGCTAGTCTATTTTGGGACTTACATATGAAATGGGTAATAAAACTGCAAAAACTCCTTTCCAACGGATGATGCAAAGTGAAGACACAAAATGCAAGTAACGGAGATCGCCACGCAAAAATACAGCACCACACACCCGCGACCAACCCGTCGGCACATGCCTCTCCCATCGCGCCTCTTCTTCTCTGCCACGGCACCAGCTTCCCCTGGCCCTGGCGAGGCAGCGGCGAGGCGACGCGGTGCCCGTCAAGGTCAAGCACGCAGCTTCGGTGAAGGATTGGGGGAGGACGAGGTGGAAGACGGCGTAGTGGTCGGCAGCGGCGGCGGAGGCGGAGGCCGCCGCACCCCTCCCTCCAGAAATCACTGCTGGTCGCCGCGCCACCTCTCCCTCAATCCGCCGTCGGCGTGCTGGCGTGGCCCGCTCCCCCTCCTCCGCATCACCCCGGAGCTCCGGCTCGTCCATGGCGATGGCGGAGGTCGTCGACTCCAATCGATCCCGGAGCATGCGAGAGGAACGCTTTCCCTGCATCGCCTCGGATGCCACCGTGGGGGAGGCCACCTCGGCGGGGCTGGGGAAGGAGCCGCCACCGTGGCGCCATAGGGCCGTGGGCTTCTCCGTGTCCTCGTACTGCAGGCAAGGTGGGTGTTGGTTGGAGGTTGGGGGAAGTTGGGGGAAGGCGGAGGTTGTGGGAGGTTGGCGGGGAGGGTGGAGGGAGGGTAGAAGAGAGCCGTGTGCTGTCGGCCAGCGAGGGCAGTGGCGGGTGGCAGGCAGTGGCCATGGCGGCTGGGCAGGGGCGGAGAAAGCGTCTTCCTGTTGGAGATTGCAGTTTTTTGGTTTTCATTTTTTTCTACTGTGCAAGATCCACTTTGGTTTTGGGTGCCTCCCACCATTGGAGACAGCCTTACGGTATGCTCTCTCCTAAGGCCACTGGTTCGCTCATGGGATCTTATTTCTCAGCTAAAGCTTTTCATTTGTCTTACCTTTTTCTGATTTTATTATCTTGTTTCAATATTCCTTACCTAAACATTAAATACCTTTGATTTTGTAATGCTATATTTTTTTAGTTGACACTTATTGTTTATTCTATTGCGAAAGGGCAGCTTGCTCGACCTGCGTGAGTCTTCTCCTTTTTGAAATGCCGCGGGGCAGCTTGCCCCGGCAGGTTGAGTTTTTTTTTTAAATCCTTATTCTATTACTTTACTTCCCAAATGTCATTTTCTTAGTTCACAATTTATTTCATATCAATTTGCTATGTTGAGTATACTTAAAATTTACCAGGATAAAAAATCAAAAATAATATAGATCATATAATGGCACAAAAATCTGGACAGGAACCCTATCTTTTCCAACCGTTTTCTACTTGAATTGTCCTAGTTTTACTTTATCTTTTTTTCTCCCACTAGATTCCTGTTACTTTTCTTTTGGAAAATTAGCATAGTGTAAACTGAGCATAAAAAAGTGAGTGGTATGTTTTATTTTTAATAATATTATTAATGCGTGGACCAGTGGTAGAAGAAAGTTTGGTAAGAAAGCGACTTTGCTTCCTCTTTTGCTTGCTATAATCAAATTGATATGCAGACGCCAATACTAGTACAAGACATCGTGATTTTGTTCACTAATGGAATCTAGTGCAATGGCTACACTAATACTAATGTGATATTGTTTGTATCCTTTGCTCACATACGCCAGCTCTCGGAAGAAGAAGCATGCTGAGGACCTGCGATGGGTGCCACCGCCGCCGGGGTAAGATCGCCGCGGTTGTCTCCAGTGCCCCCGCGACCGTCACGACCTGCTCTCGCTGGAGCACATCTTAAGCTTCGCCCGTGTGTGATGCGTCCACTGGCGATCAGAGTTGGATTCTCAGAAGCCGGAGCAAGAACGTGGCTAGGACACTGGCGTTCCAAGGAAGCGTCTACTGGGGGATCGAGGTGTCAATAGCCTGTGCCTCGTTCCTGCCGCTCCTCAAAGCCGCCGTTTCATCATCGCCATCGCCGCTCACCGACGCGGATGATCGCCACGTTTGGAGCCAAGCTCCTGGGCTCCTGGCGCAGCTGGTGAAGATCCTGGTGTTTAGATGCATCGTCATCTTCCGTTCACACCTTGTTTTTTAGACAAAAGGCCCCGCCCAGCTTTATATTGAAAGCTAAAAACAGTAATACACTGGTGATACCAGTTTGACAATTTGCCCCACATGCGGCAATTACGGCACGCTCCGCAAATATCTAGACGACTCTACCACTCTAAAGGACCTGTCACCATATTTTCTGGAATGCAGGAGAAAGTATATGGACAGTACTACCGCGTATGCATCCAGAACAAACTATCCAGAATTAACTAGCTATTACAGCAGTTTGAACAGAATTATTATCAGTGATGAGTTCCAGCTGAGCTTCTATCTTCTCTACCATCTTGTCAACCGCAACTTGTCCATCCGCCTTGAGTAGGATTCTCCAGCGCAGCACGAGCGACACCGTCTTGTACGCCACAGCCTGTGGTGATATACATATGGCATCACGAAATACAAAATCATTGCGGGTTAGCCATAGAGTCCAGCAAATACAACCTAGAAGATAAAACATTATGCAATTATGGTTGTGGCTTCTATTTTGCATATTAATATCTATGTAGTCTTGTATGCTGGTCGGTGTATATGGCCATCTAAGGGCATCTCTAAGGACACACGAGACTAATCTGGCTATTGGACAGGCGAACATAAGGTGTCTAGGTGTTTCTTTTGCTCCACACATTCTACAATTCTCACTGTCTTTCCATTTCTTCCGTTTCAGTTGCTCGGCTGTGGGGATTCTATCTTGTAAGAGCATCCAGATGAAGATTTTAATTTTTAGTGGTAATCTTGAATCCCACATTTCTGCCATTCTTGGGTCCGTCACTCCCTCAAAAGTGAGGAACTGGTATAGTGATGCTGTTGTAAATCTGCCCTTACTCTCTAGCGCCCATTTGACTGTGTCTGGTTCTTCAGATAAGTTGAATTGGCTAAGCATAACTGTTAACTGTTCCCATTCCGACAACTGGACCTCGCTAAAGTTTCTTCTAAACGACAAATTCAGCTCTTCTGCCGACATTACTTCAGCAACTGTTGCATTCTGTTCTCGGCATATCTGAAAGATGGAACTGAACTTAATTTTTAGAGGGCAAGAATCTATCCAGGCGTCTAACCAGAATCTAGTTTTGTCCCCTTTCTTTGTGATGTAAATCAATCCTCTGATAGTGTATTGTTTAATATCATGAAGTCCTCTCCAAAATTGAGATCCTCCTTCTCTCTTACTGCTGTAGAAGCCTTTCCCACGCATGTACTTATTTCTCAGTAGCATGCAGCATAAGTCATCATCTCCTCTTTCTAATTTAAAAATCCACTTTGATAGAAGACACACATTCATAATTCTAGTATCAGTCAACCCAAGTCCACCATTTGTTTTAGGTTTGGCCATGGTATCCCATTTAACCATATGGTACTTTCTCTTCTGGCCTGGGCCATTCCAAAAGAAGTCTGATCTTGCTGTCTGCATTCTCTGGTGTGTTGGCTCAGGGATCAGGTACATGCCCATTACATATGTCGGTATAGAGCATAAGCAAGCCTCAATCATTGTCAATCTCCCTCCATATGATAGGAACGCACATTGCCATAAGTCCATTCTTTTCTCCACCTTGGTGCTGACAAAAGTGAAGTCTGTTGAGGTCAATTGATTAGTGTGAACTGGAATGCCCAGGTACTTCATTGGTAATTTGCCAACTTTGCAATTAAACATGGTTGCCACTCTATTCTGTTCTAACTCATCAACTCCCAGCACCATGACTTCGCTCTTCTGGTAATTTATCTTCAGTCCCGACATGTTCTCAAAGCAATATAGCAAGAACTTTGTGTTTGTGATTGAGTCATCATCTATGTTTAAGAAAATCACCGTGTCGTCGGCGTATTGAAGATGTGTGATGCCACCATCAAGCAGATGTGGTATCAGTCCTTTGATGAGTCCCTCATTCTTAGCTTTACTCAATAAAGCATCTAATGTATCTGCGATGAGGTTGAACAAGAGGGGGGATAGTGGGTCCCCCTGTCTTAGGCCTTTGAAAGTTCTGAAATACTTTCCTGGAGTGCCATTAAGGTTAATCCCAACTCTACCACCCTCCACAGCTTGCTTGATCCATCTAATCCATTTCTCTGGGAATCTTTTTTGTGTCATTACTTCTTCTAAAAAGGACCAACTGACTTTATCATATGCTTTCTCGAAGTCTAATTTCAGAATGATCCCTTTTTGCTTTTTACTTCTGATCTCATGCATGATCTCATGCAAGATAACTACCCCATCTAGAATGTATCTTCCTGGGATGAAGGCTGTCTGATTTTTACTAATCAATTTTTCTGCCACCCTAGTTAGTCTAATCGTCAACACTTTTGTGAAGAGTTTGTAATCTACTCCCAACAGACAGATAGGTCTATATTGTCTAATGTTATTTGCCTCCTTGAGTTTTGGAATCAAAGATATCAATCCATAATTTAGCCTTCTCAGGTTGAGCTCCTCGCTGTGCAATTTGTTGAACATTTCAAGCATTGTTCCTTTGATTTGAGGCCAGAATTCTTTGTAAAAGGTCACTGAAAAGCCATCTGGTCCAGGTGCTGTGTTGGTCTTCATTTCTTTGAGTGCAGATTCTATCTCTTGTATAGTGAATGGTTGAATCAGCTTCTCTGCTTCCTCCTCAGTTAGTGTTTGTTCAGCTGACCATGTATTCTCATGCAATTTAAATTGACTTGGTGGCTCTCCTCCAAATAGGTTTTTGTAGAAACCTTCTATATGTTCTTTTAGCTCCCTTTCTCCACTTATTTCACCTTGTTCAGATTCCAGTGATGTAATTGTGCATTTCTTCTTCCTGCCATTTGCAATTCTATGGAAGAAACCAGTATTGGTATCTCCTTTTAGGATCCAATCTTCCCCACATCTTTCTTGCCACAAGATCTCTTCATACTGGAAAATATTTTCTAATTCCTGCTCAAGTTCATATCTGTTTTTCCATTCCTGTGGGGGAATATTCTCCCTATCTGCTTTCTCATCTATTTCTCTGATCTTGAAAAGCAAATCTAGCTTCTGTTTTTTCAGGTGGCCACCACAGTTGGCCCCCCATCCCTTACAAAATCTTCTGATTGTATTTTTGACCAACTTCCAATATTCCTGTACCTCTAGGTTACCTCTATTTGGCCATTTAGATATTAAGCTTTCCTTGAAGCCTTCTTGTGTCAACCAAGCTCCTTCGAATCTGAAGATCAGGTTTTTGGTCACTCTTTCATCATTAGTGTCAACTACTAGAGGGTTATGGTCAGATCCAATTCTAGTAAGCGCTTTGCATGTGGCCAATGGGTAAATCTGCTCCCAGCCATCAGACATAAATATTCTATCCAGCACACATCTAATTGGATTTTCCTGCTTATTGGTCCATGTGTATCTTGAGCCGCTTCTATGCATTTCTCTAAGAGATGTATCTGCAATGAAAGAATTAAACATATCCATCCACACTTGGTCAGTATTATCAGTTGATTTATCTTCAGGGTATCTGATGAGGTTGAAATCACCACCAATTAGCATTGGAATTTATGTCTTCATTAACTTTTGGTATAGTTCCTGTAGAAATTCTGGCTTTCTAGTATGTTGTACTGGACCATATACATTAATCACCTCCCATGGAATCAAATTCTTCCTGCTCTTTACTGTGATACTTGAGAAATACTTTCCTGAGTCCATTTCTATAGCTTCAATATTACCTTCTTTAACTCCAATCAAGGTACCTCCTGAATGTCCATTTGCTGGAGTCCAATTCCATGAGTAATGGTATCCCTGTGCCAGTTCTTGTAACTCTCTAATTACAAAGTCCTTCTTGATAGTTTCCTGTAGGCAAAATATATCTACATTATTCTGTCTCAATAAATCTTTTAGCTGGTTCCTCCTTTTTTTCTGTCCCATCCCCCTGATATTCCAGAACATGACTATCATTTGGAATTCTTTTTGGCAGAACCACACCTTCTCTTCCTCACCACTCTTCTGGGTCTATTTGTTCTATTCTGGCTATTGATATGTGCAGGAGAACTAGCTCCATCTTCAGAATCTACTTTTGTCGATGTCTCTTCTGCTTCTGTCTGTTCAGGGTCAGGGTCTGCTTGGTTGTCTATCACTTGCTGTTTCTCTTCTTCTATTCTTACTCTAGCATTCATCAAAGTGACCCTAGCTTCCTCCAAAGCTTGCATAGTCGATATATTTCTAGTTACCTCCTCCAGATCTTGGCCTGTATCTATGTTACATATATTTGCTACCCTAGCTAAATGCAAAGGATCAAAGGAATTAAAAAGAGCAAAGTTAGGTTTGTTACCTGGAAGTTCATTCCTTTGTTGTTGGCGTGCTCCAGCTTTTTCTAACATTGTTCTACCGTCCTCTTGGGTTCTAGTGCTTCTTTTTTGAGCCATTATGAAGTTGCCTTTAGTATTATGCTTCACCATTGAAAAGCCCTCCTCCTGCTCTGTAGTTTGGCTGAGGTCACCTGACAGTTCCTGCTGTGCTACTTTAGTTGCTTTGTTAGGGGAGGTTGTCATCTTGATGTTCATAAGTGGGGCCAATTCTGCTGTTCTAGCTTCAATTCTAGCTTCTATCTGTGCCATCTCCTCTATCTGCTGCTCTAATGGGTCTACTTCATAGTCAACCACATCAATTCCGTCATCGACTTCATCATTCAGAGCTTTTGAATTCTTGTCAGGGCTATAATTGCAACCTTCTTGGGATTTTTTGCCAGTCATTTCCTGATCAGCATCTGGTAGGTTGGTATGTGATATCTGTTTGTGGGAGGTTTGGACTTCACCTTCCTCCAGAATTTCTGCATCATCTATGTCTTGGGGCTTTCCATCATCATCTCTCGGTTGGTCACTGTTTGATTTTTGTGATGTAGTAGCACCTTTCTTCTCAGCTTCCTGCGCTTCCATGATTTTCCTGAATCCTGGGTCATGGCTGCCCTTGTCAGAATCTTCACCCTCGCCCTTATCTTCTTTGTCTCTATATCTGTCAAATTTGGTCTTAGTGTTTGCTGCAGGCTTATTCTTGGTAGTATTTTCCACCATCCAATTGATTTTATGGCCTTCACCATTGATAAAGATTTCTGTCTCTCCCTTCACTTTGCTGGCATCCTTGCATAGGATTTGAATTCTAACAGGCCCTCTACTGTTAAAAGTTCTATCATCAACTGCCATGGGATCTCCAGCTAGGTAAGCAATTTCTGTTACAGCCTCCTCGTACTGGGCATTAGGTGGTATTCCACTGGCTTTAACCCAGATACGATCCAGCCTGCTCGTAGCTTCTGCAGACATCTCAGTATCCTCGACACTTGCACTGATCAGTTGGTTGTCTAGATGGAAATCAAATTTGCTGAACCTGGTTAACTGAAATCTCATGGCCTCAGTTGGGAAATTTATCATGAATTTGTTTTCAGATAGTTTCTTAATTGTCCAGCCTCTCTCCTCTCTTAATTGTCCGTTCACACCTTGTCGCTGTCAGACTCGCTCGACAACCTCCTGACGGATTCCTGGGTCGTTGACGAGCATCGGCAACCACTGTCCCTTCTTTCGCCATCAAATAGGCTGCCATCCATTGCCGAGAACACCATATTTTTCGAAAAATGCCGAGAACACCATATGATTCTCTGTGATCGACAGCATACCAGACCGCCTGATGCAGTACAATACCTGCGGCCGCACCTTATCACCGTCGTGCGACGGAGACAGAGAGTCTGTTTGTTTTCATTTATCCTAAAGTTTAGTCCAGAGAATCTTGCTATTTAAGGGTATTAAATAAAATTTAATTATAAAACTTTTTTATAGATGGGTGTTAATTTATGAGACAAATCTAACGAGCCTAATTAAGCTATGTTTTGTTACAGTGATGCTACAGTAACTATCGTCTAATCACAGTTTAATTACCCTCATTAGATTCGTCTCGCAAAGTAGCCCATGTTTCTGCAAAAAGTTTTGTAATTACACTTTATTTAATACCTTTAAATAGCAAGAACTTTAGACTAAACTTTAGTCCTAAACGAAACGAACAAGCCACCATCCAGTCACTCGCTGGAACAAAGGACTGATTTAATTATTTCTTCAATACAAAGGCTACTTATGGCATGTAGAGTGGTATAGACGACAATTGTCTGGAAAGCACATACAAGTCATTTCTAGACGGCTTAAAAAAGACACACAATGCATTGTCTGAAAGATGTTGTCTAAAAAAATCATATGCAAACTTACAAACAACAAAAACCTCACCTACAATGGTTTAGACGGCAGTGAGTCGTCGATTAGACAGCATGTGAGTCGTCTAGTAATTACTACTAGACAACATTCTTCTCTCTCCTCTTTCTCTCTCATCCACATTACTCAAAATCCTATGTGTAACCTCTTCTAAACGGCTGGTCTCCCCATTGTACGTGCCCTTAGACTGTCTCCAACAGTTGAGGAGATCCAAAACACATAATTGGTGCTTTGAAGAAAGAGACGCAAAAACTTTCATCTCCAATGGAGTATCTTTTCTTCGCCGCCGAACCTTCTTCCTCCCTCCTCCCTCCCCTGCGTCGCCGCCGGATCTGCCCTGCTCCTCCACCGCTACCAGCTCCTCCACCGCTACCAGCTCCTCCCTACCGTCGCGCTCCGGCCCCTGCTCTCCCTCCCTCCCCTCCCCCCCCGTGCTCTGCCTTGAGGTAACCGTCGCCTCGAGCCCCTCCTCAACGGAGGAGGCGGCGTTGTCGGGGGCAGGGAGGAACGGGACGCCGGGCCCGATGTCGAGATCGAGCCCGAAGTCATCGGAGGGCTCGAGGAGGACGCCAGTGCGGTGGAGCCGCGGGCAGCAGACGGAGAGCTTCTGGAGCGCCGCCCAGGCCGCGGGCACGCCGTCCGGCAGGGGCTCAGCGGGGAGCGCCCATGTGACTCACGGCGGGAGGCAGGCGGCGCCGAGCAGCGCGGCGAGGCGCGGGGACGCGCAGGAGAGAGATGCGAGGCGGGAATCGAGCCCGGGGAGGAGAGAGAAGACTGAGAGAGCTGTGTCGCGCGGCGTAGCTGATGCATTTGTGCGTCACGGCATCGACGAGGAGAAAAATGGATACGACGTTTGGGTGTTCCGTTGGAGGGGTGTTTTCTGAGTTTGAAGACCAATTTTCGGCATTAAGAGGAGAATGGGGTATCCGTTGGAGATAGCCTTAGATAACGAAGCGCAAATGGTGGGTTGGGGCATAGTTGTGAAGTTTCTTCCTGAATTCAAGTCCTTCAGTAGGAATACATTGAGGGTGTATGATGAATTTATCACTGTTTGTAAATCTAGAGAATGTTTGGAATACGTGAAATACATGAAGCAGTCAAATGGTGCTGAAATTGAAAAAAAAGGCATATGTGAAATTCAGTGTACTGCTAGCGTACCGTTCTATCAACCGGTGTCTTCAATAGTAAACGAAAAACCAGTTTTCTTTTTTAGATTTTGGGAACTCCCATTATCTAAAATAATATCTTTTTTTAAAAAAACTATTTCTACGGTTGTACAAAGAAAAGGGTTCGGTTCTATTGGTTCTGGCTATGTGTACCCTACCTTGCATTTTATTTTGTTTTCAGCTACATGTTATTGATCTTGTCTAACAGATTGGATGCACAATAAGGTACAGAAAAAGGGAAGTAAAAGAATGTGCATAAAAATAAACATCTGAATACGGTTAAGATAAAGTCATGTCATCTTTCAGAGATCGTTTGACCTATATATGCAAAACTGTAGGATAATATCATTAGCGTTGTGCCATTGCGTGAAGGGTCCATGGAATCAAATAATTATATGAAACATAATTCAAATATGAGTTTTATTATGAGATAATTAAAAGTTAATTTGCACTTTGCTCAAAACTGGAGGTAATCCTATCCACATTGGGTCCATTGCTGGGCTGGGTTCTTCCATGATTTCGGTTGTTTTTCCTGCTCCTCTGCTTTAAGATCTCGCCTACGGTATTATATTTCACTCTCACTCCACTTTCCCTCCAAAATCGGCATCTCGAACCATGGCACAACCCTCTGCAAGATCCTGGGTGTTGAGTTCTTCTTTAAAGTTGCCATTTGGTTCACAATCCTTATTCGTCGAGCTGCATCTACCAATTTTCTCTAGATAAATTCTGATGGGCTGATGCTAATTAACAAATATTAAAATGACTAAGAGAACCAATATGTGGACTATTATCCATACCGCTCGGTACTCATTTACCTAATTTCTGGAAGCTACTTGACTTGTTTGTTATATCTGTTGTTCAGATGATATAAATGTTTGGATCCTAACTAAACAAGCCCGTTATATTTGTTAACCACCACAGATTAATAATCCATATCAAATCTTAACCCACAAACATGAGTTAGATTTATATTACCATACAACTTGATTTCTTAATGATCTCAAAACTATGTACATATGTTTATATTTTTTTCATAAAATTGTTGTTGTTACATGTATCACAAAAGAACAGATTATTTGATGTGATGTGTCTGACTTCTCTAATTTTGTTGGGTATGTCGGTTCACAACCCATCACTGGTGTGAGATACTGTTCGCTAGGGGGAAATGGCCTCTCAGGGGGTGTATTTCAAGTAGGGATGGTAATGGGGCAGGTTCGGGGCGGGTAGAGCAAATCCATACCCGCCCCGACAGGCGCAACGGGTAAAAATCTCCACCCGCCCCCGTTCCCGTGGGTGAAAATCCCTACCCGTCCCCGTACCCGTCGGGTATCGGGGCGGGTATCGGGTACCCACGGGTGCAACATTATAAACACATGTTAGCATCAAAATTCAACAAATTTTCACAATTTTGTAGCCTCACACAACAAACAACAACACATGAAATTTTTTTTGACTAAAACTATTGTTAAACCACCTATGGACAGCACACATTAACATAAAACAACACATATATTAGATAAAATGAGTTAAATTTAAAATTAAATTCAAATTGCGGGTACCCGTCGGGTTACCCATGGGTGGGGATAAATCCCCGCCCCGTACCCGACTCATGTCGGGGCGGGTACGGGCGCCACCCACGGGTAGAAAACGAGCCCCATACCCGGCCCCATCGGGTCGGGTACCCGGCGGGTACCCGATACCCGGCCCCGAATTGCCATCCCTAATTTCAAGGTTGTCTACTAGTCACTCGAGTGCTTCTTGTCTGCAGCACTAGATTTTTGTGTCTGTTGAGTCATTGTTGCAGGATTAGTTTGACGCCTAGTATCTAATACCATGTAATAATTCACCTGCTTTGCCCTTTTAATATAGCCCACACTAACTATTGATGCATGACAAGTGTCATCTTAAACACTCTTTTGTACAAATTTTTTGATCCTGAAAGCACCCCTTAAAACCGATCCTAAATCAAATATTTGGATGCTCCATATTTTATATGGATGGATTATTGTTATTAATATGAACTTTGTGCTTGTGGGTTCAACAATGGACTGCATATTTTACCATGTTCATTGTTGCTACATGTATAGTACAATATGATCAGATTATTAGGCAAAATGTCTCTCAGTTTTGAAGCTATTGGGTTGGTTCACATTCCACTACTCGTGTATCGCACAATATTTTCAGAGTTGTCTGCTGGGCACTCAAGTGCTTCTCTTGTCTGTAGCACTAGATTTTGTAGGTGTTGGGTCATTGTGATGGCCAAGTCTGAATTTTTCCTTCGCCCAATACTCGTTACATACCTGGCACAAACTATTGATGCGTGACAAGTGTCTTCTTAATAAGCATTCTTTGTGCCAACATTTGGACACAAGAAGCACCCATAAACCCCATCCTCTGGATTAGGGCTGGACTAGCGAGCCAGCTCGGCTCAGCTCGGCTCGGCTCAGTCTAGCTCGTTAGGATCACGAGCTGGCTCGGCTCGGCTCGTTATCTCAACGAGCTGAAATGCTGGCTCGGCTCGGAGCCAGCTCGTTAAGCTCGCCGCTCGCCTCCAGCATCTCTGCTGTGACCTGGGGAACAAGACGATGACCACGCCGTCGGGTACATCTTCACGCCCTTAAGCACGATGACGTGCCGGGAGGGGAAGCAGAGGCTGACATTATGGAGGTCGTCGCGGCCGAGAGGGGAGTAGGGGTAGGGGCGGCACTGCACGGCTTGAAGCCATCAGCCGTCACGCGTCACGTTGCCTATCCGCGGTTTAGATCTTGACTCGGTCCCCTTCTGTCGTCGCCATGGTCATGTGGGAAGAGTGATGAGGACAATGACCTCATGCTCACCATGAGCTTTGGCGTGGATGGATACCGTGTCAATGACGAAGGGGAAGGGAGAAGAGAGTGTTGCGACGGGGAAAGGAGGCGCCGACAACCTTGTGGAGCTCCTCCGAGCAAGCTCGCAAGTGAACGGCGAGGGAGCAGGGTGACGGGCGAGCGAGGCAGGCGGTGCGGCTCGCTAACGGAGCGAGGCATCCGTGCGATGGGGACTAGGGAGTAGGCAAGGTGTGATGAGAGCCCGATTCAGGCAAGGGATAAGGTGTGGAGAGAAAGGAGGGGACTGAGGGATGCTAGGCCTGTTGAGACTTTCTGGCTCGTTTGGCTCGCGAGCGGCTCACGAGCCAGCTCGAGCCAGCTCGTTAAACATAACGAGCTACAAACCTGGCTCGGCTCGTTAGAAAAAGTGAACGAGCCGAGCCGAGCCGAGCCGAGCCGAGCCAGTCACGAGCCGAGCCGAGCTAACGAGCCACGAACTTTTCATCCAGCCCTACTCTGGATGCTCCAACGGTTTCTTACGGGATGGTATCTTTCTATTTGCAAAGTCCAAACAACAAATTTTAGAATTTCTTCAAGTTAAGTATGCTTGTTTGGTTACTTCTCAGATAATCACATTGAGAGTATACTGATGCAATCAACTGATCGTATTGATTGCCGTTTGTGTACCAAGTTGGATATGTGCTATATTGTTAATTGTTGGGCAGTGGTTGAAGGTTCAATTTCAAAGAATTCCCAACTCTATCGTCCACCAATGTTAAGCCGTAATATTCTCTGTGTTGAGCTAGGTATGCTACACGTCAGCGCGCAAGCACCTCCACAGTCCACAGACATGATTTCATCGCTTGGCCATGAAATCAGTGGAGGGAAATGGAAGCATGCCCCTTAACCTCGCTTTGTCTACTTGAATTGTGGTATTAGATTGAATAAAAAAAAGAACTGTGGTATTAGATTTTTTCCTAAAAAAAAGTTTAGTTCAACAAGTGATGAAGAACGTACGTACGCTGTCATGAAATGGTCGTCTACACAAGCCCTCCTGCTCACGTGCCGTATCCAACTCGTGATTCAGGTCCAGCTAAGCCCCACGCCTGCGTGGTTTCTTCTGCCACTTTTTGGACGACAAGGAGCGAGCCACCTAGGCCGAGCTCGCGCGCTTCCTGCCCTCTGCTCTGGCATTTTTTCACGGTGACCTGAGCGTCCACGTCGATGGCAGTGCAAACATAGTTCATCCCCACTTTCGGAGACGCTGGTAGAGGTAGAGGGTAGAGACTTTCGGAGTGGACTCGTGTGTGGTTTTGAGTGTATATATGAGTCTGTACTGTGTTTAAAAAATAAATAAATGATTTTCAGAGAATGGTCTGATTGATTAATTGGAGGTTCCAAGTAGATTGACGATGCACAATCCTGCTGTTTGGCAGTGCTTTCCTTTGTTTTTCTCCGTGTAGAAAACAAAACACAGCATAAGCGTGACAAAACAATGTAGAGAAATCCTCAACATGTATGAACTCGCTACGTATACATGTATGAACTTGAACTCCCTACCTTTCTGGAATCTTCTGCGACTTTTCAGACCGAGGAGGGCGAGCGAGCTCTCGCCAGCCTTCCTTCTCCAACTTTCACGCGCCCCGATGGCTCGATGGATTCCTGCACGGTGGCGTGGACGTCCACGTCGACGACGATCGACGACATCACCCAGGTTCCTGGCTTGCTGGTTGTGACCCCGCCGCCGTCCACGTCGCGCGCATGTACTAAGGCTGTGTGCGGTCGCGACGTGGCCCGCCTCCCGCCCACCACCGCCCAGACCCGTGATCACGGGCTTTCTAGCTCGCTGGCTTCCTATAAATCCGGCCGCCCACACTCAAGCAACCATCACAACGCAGTACTACGCAGCAACAAGTCAGCAGCAAAAGCATACAGAGCCTTTTAGCCCCTGCTCTCTCCGACTGCCCGTGCATTTCAGGATGGCAACCACGGTGATGTCCTCTATGAGCTCCCTCGCCTTTGCCTCCGGCGTCCGTGCCGGCCGCGTGTCCCCGGTGTACGGCCTCGCGCCGCGCCGTCGTGCTCTGGTTGTCAGGGCCCAGACAGAGGTGAGCACTGCTGATTTACATTTCGTACTGTTAATCTCTCTTGCAGTCCATCCGTTACGATTATGCAAGAACTAACAACGCCCCTCTTTTGTGTGTATGTGCAGCCGAACGCTGAGCCAACGGAGGAAACGTCGACGACCACCTCAGCCCCTTCGTCGCCGTTGCCGAGCACCCCGACACCGAAGCCCAAAGCGAACAAGCCCGGCCTGTGGGACGCGCTGGCTTTCAGCGGCCCGGCCCCCGAGCGCATCAACGGGCGGCTCGCCATGGTGGGCTTCGTGTCCGCGCTGGCCGTCGAGGCGTCCCGCGGCGACGGCCTCCTGTCGCAGGCCGGCAGCGGGTCCGGGCTGGCCTGGTTCGCGGTGACGGCAGCAGTGCTGTCGGCGGCGTCGCTGACGCCGGTGCTGCAGGGGGAGAGCGCGGAGGCGAGGAGCAAAGGGTTCTGGAGCGCCGACGCCGAGCTCTGGAACGGCCGCTTCGCCATGCTCGGCCTCGTCGCGCTCGCCGTTACCGAGTACATCACCGGCGCGCCGTTCATTAACGCGTAAATATGGCGTAGCCCGTGTGAGCGTGTATTGCTGGTGTATGTGCCTCTTCCTAGGACATGTAGACGAGAGTGTATATACGTGTGTATGTACGGTTGGTACTGTAGTGTCCTAATTCATTTGATAGATTGGATACACTGAAGCAAAATTGCAAAAGTGTTATCTCGATTTGTATTGTCATCACTGACAAATTACTTTCACGGAGGAATTTTTTTTTTAAACGAAACTGTGGGGGATCCCCACAAAATTTTCCATTAAAAAAATAAACCAACCAAGTCTTTCAGAAATACCAACCTGAGACAAAATAAAAAAGAACTAAATGAAAAGAAAGAGCTAGCTAGCAAAGCACCCCATTCAGGGGCAGAGTTACAAAGAGTCAAGCCAATCTAGAATTTCCTGACGTTCTTGTTGACGAAATCTGATAGTGTGGAGAAACATATCCTCTCTGAACAGATGCCACCATGTACCGAAGGTCGTCAAAGATTTTCGCATTTCTTACTCTCCAAATGGCCCAAGCTGCAATAAGGATGACCTCCATAAACATTGGTCCCTGGAAAAGATGTCTTGCGACCATGATCATGTCAAAAAGTGATAAAGATGGTGGCCACTGAATTTTGAGTTTGTTCCAGCAGTTGCTGCTAAAGGTGCAGCCAAAGAATAGATGACACATGGTTTCCTCTATGCTCCTGTTGCAAAGGACACAGTTGTAATCTGGAATCCACATGGAAATTCCTCCTCCTGAGCATATTTCGGGTGTTCAACCTGTCCACTCCAAGTAGCCAAGCAAAGACCTTGATTTTTGGGGTGCAATTAGTTTTCCAAATCCATTTGATAGGTCTGGGGACAGTCCTGGTTTCTGAAAGTGTAGTTGTAGTATTTTTGGGATGAATAGCATGATGTACCCCACTGAAATTTCCAAGTATCTTTCACTGTTGGGTCATATTGAAATGCTTCTAATTCATTTTGCAAGGCTAATAACTCTCTATATGCACTATTGTTCAGTGGCAGTTGAAAAAGTGTGGAAAGATTCCTCAGTTTCCCATGACTTCCTTGACTGAGATTTTCTTATTTTGTGCAAATTGGAAGAGATGTGGGTAGGAGGTTTCTCTTCTCTGCCCATTCCAGAGATCTGACCAGAAAGTAATTGTGTCTCCCATTCCCACTTGGCAAGCGGCAATTTCTTTGTAAATTTCATATAATCTCAGAATATCTTTCCACCAGAAAGATCCCATTTCTCTGGTTGCATGTGGGACTCTATTCTGATAATATCTATTCCAAATGAGCTTTACCCAAGGCACATCCTTTTTGCAGTAGAAGTTGTGAAGGTGTTTGAGCAGCAGAGCATTGTTTTGAATTCTCAGATCTTAATGGCCCAGCCCTCCCTTCTCTTTTGGCTTTGAAACTGTTGTCCATGCAGCTAGGTTACCCTCTTTCCTGTTGATATCATTTCCCCTCCATAAACAGTCTTTCATTGCTCTATAGATTTCCTCAATAGAGCCCCTCGGTAGCCTGATGATGCACATGAAGAATGTTGGGATAGCAGTCATGACTGATCTTATATATTGAACTCTCCCTCCATAGTTTAGGAATCTTGTTGTTGCTATAAGGCTTCTTTCCACCCTTTCTACCATTGGTGCACAATCAGCAATTGTTGGCTTGAGCGTTCCCACAGGCAGACCTAGATATGTAAATGGAAGTTTGCCAACTTGGCATCCAAATGTGTTGGCAAGATGTTCCATTTTTTCACCTGTGACATTGATAGGTAAGATGTAGGACTTGCTGTAGTTTACTTTGAGTCCAGTTGATTGTTACAGGGAGTGTAGGAGGCTTTTGAGACAGAAGAGTTTGTCTTGCATCAGCCTGCATAATTAGGAGTGTATCGTCTGCATACTGGACAATTGGGAAATCCACTGTGTTGTCTTGAGGAAGAGGAGTGTGCAGTAGCCCTTCTCTGTAGGCCTTGTTAATGATGCATTGCAGGAGATCTGCTGCAATTACAAAGAGTAGGGGAGAGAGGGGATCCCCCTGTCTGACTCCCCTCTTGCACTTGAATTTCTTTCCTGGAATACCATTTAGAAGAACTGCAGATGTTCCTGAGGACAATATTTGCTTTATCCACACATTCCATTTGTCTGGCAGTCCCATAGCTTCCATCATTTGGATGATAGTGTCATGCTCAATGACATCAAGGCCTTTTCAAAGGTCGAGTTTGAGAATGATTATTCTCTCTTAGATTGATGACATTGGTGGATATACTCCAGAGTCCATGCCAGCCCATCCTGAATGGTCCTTGTCTTAATGAATCCATACTGGTTTATGTGGATCAATTCTAGTATGATTCTCTGCAGGCCTATTTCCCAAGATCTTTGTTATGATCTTCAGGCTTGTGTTGAGAAGTGTTATGGGTCTGAAGTCATTTATGGTTTTAGGAGATAGGCATTTGGGGACCAATGTGATGAAGCATTCACAAATGCTTTGTATATCAGTTTCATGGTTGAAAAAATCCATGCACATTTTATATATATCCTCTTTGATGATGTTCCAGCATTTCTTGAAGAAGAAAGCATTGAAACCATCTGGCCTGGTGATTTCTCATTAGGCATGCCTTTGATAACCGCATCAATCTCTTCCTGTGTGAAAGGATCAATCAAGTTGGTAGCAATTTCCTCTCTTCCCTGGCTTCTCTTAACTAGCTGGTTGAGGTTGAATAACATTTGGGGATTAGTTGTGACTCCCATTCTCTTCCTGAAAGAATTCCAAATGATTGCAGCTTTCTCTTCATGATTGGTTACTGTTCTACCATCCTCTGCAATCAGGCTGGCAATAGTGTTGCCTCTGAAAGATCAGTGGCCATTGCATGAACAAACTTGGTGTTCTCATCTCCATACAGGATGAAGCTTTTTTTTATATCTTTTCCTCCAATATAGCTATTTGTAATGCAGTAGCTGCCCTTGCTGATCTTATATAATTTTCCTGAAGTTTCTTTCTGTGATATGCAAAGTCCTGTGTTCTTCCAACTGGTCTAGGAAAAAAATTACTTTATTGCAATTTTCGATTAGTGTATCCAGATTGGAATATCTCTTGCTCCATGCTTTCAACTCTTTCCTTGCTATCTTTAGTTTGGCATTGACTGTGGCTGCACTGTCAGGTTTGGCACAGGGGTGTGACCATATCTCCAATACTTTGTCTGCAAATCCTGGTATTTTTGCCCAATAATTCTCAAAACGAAAGATCTTGGCTTTGGGGATACTTGTACCAATTTCATTTTGCATGGCACATGATCTGAGGTAGTTCTGGCGAGAGGCTGCACTAAAGTGTTTGGATACTTTGTTGTCCAGTTGGTGGATGTGAAAAACCAGTCCAATTGTTCGAGTAAAGGCTCCTCTTGCATGTTGCTCCATGTAAAAGCTCTTCCTTTGATGGGTAGTTCAATGAGTCCTACCTGACTGATTATGCTGTTGAAGATGTTCATATCTGAAATATTGGCACCAGGCCTATTTCTGTTTTCAATAGATTTGTAAAAATTGAAGTCTCCCATCAACAACCAGTCTTCTTCTTCAGGAATTTCAATATTTTGTAGCCAGGTTATAAATTCTGCTCTCTCTGGTCCATTGCATGGGCCATAGACAGTGATCATCGTCCATGATGAATTGTTGTGAGTGGAGGTGAATTTCATTTTCAGAGCAAAGCTATGTTTTTCAGCGACCACAGCAGAGAAAATCGAGCTATTCCAAGCGACCAAAATTCCCCCCGAGGCGCCCTGGGATGGTATGAAGTCGAACTTGTCAAAACCTTCTCGGCACAAATTTTCTGATAAAAAGCCCATCCCAGTGTTCTCTTTTTGTTTCTTGGAAACAAATAATGGAGCTGTTGCTTTCTTCTATTTTCTCTCTGATTCTGTTCCATTTTTTCAGGTGCATTAACCCCTCTAACGTTCCAGTAAAGCACGTTCCAATTTCTGTGGTTGTTGTTATCCATTAAAAAATAGTTTGCGGAGTGGTAAGCGGTTCTGCAGAACAGAACTATTATCATATAAACCAAGCCAGAGCATAGTCAGAGCAACATCGGACAGCAGATAAAGATAAAGATAACTTCCATTCAACATAAGAGTTCCCTAAATGCACTTCGACACAGAGTTGCTTGAGCTACTGTCTCCACAGTTCATCAGCTTAAAAGAGCAAAAGAAAAAGACCAAGAAAAAACAGCTAGGGAAAGAACCAGAAAGTTCTAGTTATAAGCACAACTGCAATTCTTTGCCTGGCAGCCTGCAGCGCCGCCTACTGTCCCTGGCTTGAGGAGTCATCTTCATTGGTAAACTCATTATGCAAGAGCTCTGCAGTGATCATCGAAGGTGCCACCCCACATAAGTTGCTTCCCCAGGCCTGCATGACAGGAATGGGAATAGTATTATTTAAGAAAAAATTAGCTATTTCATTGCTGTGAGCAACCAGTTTCCTTGGCCATCTCATCTTCCAGGTTTCTGTTGGTGCCATGACCTGCTTTCATGCTGAAAGTTTGGGGGACTGCTGTCTCTTTTTGATGTGGCTTGTCAGAGAGTTGAACAAGTTCAGTGTTGCATTTGCTGAATCTAGTACTTCTTCTGAGACCAGTATCCACCAGGGGAGTTTCCATCTTTCTCTCTTGGCTTTGAATTTTGCAGGTGAGACTGAAACTTTGCAGCAGTTGATGGCTCTGATATGTTGTTTAACATATCCTTCTGTGCTTCTGGGCCATACACCTCGAGCTTGGATAGCATTTCCAGTTTGTCCATTGGCCTCCTGAACTTGCTATCAATGTCCATACTAGCTATGACATTCTGCTGTATACTCATTTCCTCCCTGCTTGTGACTTCAATACTACAGTTCAGGTCTTGCTCAATCTCATCCAACTCTCTTTCCCATGATAAGGTGTATTTGTCTTCTTGCATCAGACCAGTGTCTAATTCATCTTTGTGCAGCAGGAATTTGATCACCTCCATGACAATGAGGGGTTTGTATGGGATAATAGCAAGAGAGTTGTCCACGGGTATTGTAGCTTGATGGGGAAGATGTTCCTAGGCACACACCAGTCCTCATCATATGGCTTCAGTTTTGGCAGCAACACTCTTCAGGGAGCATGTTTATATTCCTTAGAACTAGAGCTCTGGAGTATAGTTGCAAGATCCAATTCTTGTTATTTCCTGCTCCTGCCCAAGGGCCTTTCTGAACATGGAACATACTGATGTCTGCAGATTCTACCTTGGCAGCAGGAGAACCCAGCATCTGCTGCCTGCACTTGAAATTGAAGCTGCATGTCTAAACCCTGGCTCTGATAATTCCATTGGCTGCTGAAGCATCATCAAAATTCTGACCTTGACTTGCAGAGTGGTCAGGCTGCTGGACTGTGACGTCGGATTGTTGAGGGCCATCTTCCTGCATTGGGTCTTCCTCATCTGGGTGATTGTTATGTCCTCCATGGCCACCATGCCCATGATCATCATCATTGCCATGTCCTCCATGGCCCCCTCCATGGTGACCAGGGCCATCACCAAAACCAGGAGGGGGGCCATCATCATCATCTCCACCAAAGTCATCACCATGGTCAAAATCTAAGTCATTGCCCAGTTCATTCAGCCAATCACTGGTACATTCTGGTTGCCTGGAATAAGGGACCATGCAGTGGATGTGGATTGCCATTCAGTGGCAGCGGGTCCTCATCTCCCATCAGTACATCAGTAAACCTGTTGCTTAGGATGAATATTTTGAATAACAAAATTGTGCAAAAAATTCTGAAATAGCTAGCCATATCAGAGCCACTTTCGGTCCAAATGGTGCAAGTTTATGCAAACCTAAGTTTTATAATTTTCAAAATATAGAGTAAGGTGTAGATAAAAGTATGGTCCACACCACACCCACACAATACTTGAGGGAAAAACTCACACCGGCGACATATGAAGGGACATTGTGCCAATGTACTGTTAATGGCTTTGCACAATACTATGTCCTCATATGCCTTTTTCCTATCTGCACAAATGCAGGAATCAAAATGTTCCAAGAAGGTTTTGCATATATGCAATATGCATGTTCAATCAACCAAAATGCCATTATTTTGACCTGATACATCCCGTAGTATATACACTGCTTATGGCAGTGCCATTTTTCATTACAAAACTAAGTCCAATCTTTTTTTTTCCTCTGAAGAATTTACTTCCATATATATATATTTCAGCAATCACTGCCTTGTATTGGCACAACTTAATGCTCATATGTGTTGTAGATTTATGGTCTTTCTAAAAGACTTATAGACATCACACGTAATTCAGCAGAAATGCATATTTACATATGTGCATACACATATTTTCTGAAATTGTGTTTTCAAGTGTGAAGCTTTATGACCACAACTAAAGTGATACATTGGGAATATTTGTGTTTCCCTGTTGTGGGCATGATAACATTGGTGTGCAAAAATGTTTTCAAGATCTACTTAAATGAACGGCCCATAATTATTTGAGACTATCGTAAAAAATGCCATACAAAAAATATGATACCAATAGATTTAATGCCAAAGGTAACCTAAGCATGTGGCCTATTTCTGAAAAGAGATTATGGAAATGGCGACCGGTCAGAACGATAAACAACAAAATCAGAGTTGCCATTACGTATGAACAGAGATTTGTACTTTTTCAGCCACTACAAACTGTATAAATATTGAAAGACGAAATGTTTGTCTAATATAGCTGAAATAAAACAACGTGAAACGGAAAAGAGCGAGGAGAAACTAGCTCATTTTTGATTGATTCTGAATACATTGCGGTAAACTCAGTTCAACTACAAATGTCATAGCTGCTGGGTGCATAGATGGACAGAACAAAAGAAAGAGGAGGCGACAGAATCGTGGCAGGATGAACGACGCCAGGACAACGAGAAAATGAGATCCGCCAGCGCCAATAGCCAAGCTTGGCACATTCTGCTGCTTCGCCTAAGACGACAGGCGTGCTCTCGCGGCCACTACCACGCACCGGCGTGGCGGCGTTCGGCACCCCTCGCTCTGTTCTGGAATCTTCTGCCACTTTTCCGGCCAAGGAGGCAGCAACTTCCTCCGGAAAGCCGGGGCGCGGTGGCTGTCACGCTACTGAACGCTCCAGAAATAGAAGACCGCCATGGCTGTCAACGTCGCCCCCGCGACTGTCACCGTACTGCTCTCGCTCGCGCACCTTTTACGCTTCTCCGTTGCGGTGATGCGTGCACTGGCGATCAGAGGTGGATTCTCATAAGCCGGAACACGATCCGGGTGCCAGGAACTGGCGTTCAGGAAGCCTACTGGGGGCTTGAGGTATCAGCATGTTGTGCCTCGTTCCCTCCGTTCCTCAAAGCCGACGGTCATCATCGCCATCGCTGCCACCGCCGCGGACGATCGCCACGTTTCCAGCCAAGCTGATGATCATGTTGTTCAGATGCATCAACATCTTCCGTTCACGCCTTGTCGCCTGTCAGACTCACTCGACAAGCTCCTGCAGGGACGGCTTCCCGTGTCATACTGTCATTGACGAGCCCCTTCTTTCGCCATCCATGATTATGTGTGAAAATATATCAGACCGCCTGATTACAATCTCTGCATCAGTATGCGAAGCATTGCCAAAAGTAACTCTGCAATGATAATATATCCCGTTATCTTTCAGAGATACGGTGTTTTCCTAATTCGGTTCTTTGAGTTTTGTTCTCTTCCCAGCAAGAATAGACTGGAAGGATAGTCTACAGGCACAAGTTGCAGAGATAACATTGCTAGAAGCAACCAGTAAATTTGAGAGTAAATTTAATAAAACTACAACTTTTGAGTACACTTTAGAAAACTACCATTTTTAGACCTGGACCCACATGTCAGCCACATATCTCCATTTTGCTTAATGAGTGGCTGACAGCTGGGCCAGATCAAAAAGTCATAGTTTTGTGTTATAAGAGGTGTAAATAGTCATAGTTTTCTAAAAATCAAAAGTCATAGTATTTTGTTACTTGGGTGCAAATACTCGTAATTTTGTTAAATTTACTCAAATGTGAACAATGCGAGGTCATAAATAACTTGAATCAACTATTGATGGCAATCTCGATGGTAAGCTTAAAATATAGACTTTGTGCTGTATGGTTACATAGCCATTCACCTTTGCAGTGAAGGGCTATTTTAGCTATGTAGATTAATTGTACCAAAAGATCACGGTGGCTTTGGGGTTATGAACACAAAAATCTTAGATGAATGCTTAATCACTAATGGATCTTGAAGATTTTCCTGCTGTCATAGGATGGCCAACTGTACCATGAACATCCTTCAGCACACCGTTGAAAGCCGTAAGCTCTGAATTAGGCCCATTAAAATTAGTAATCTGGCCGGCGGCAATGAACTACCCGTCATGAATTCAATTATCACGGGCAAGGTTCATCGACACATGACATTAATTGGCGGTATACCTTGAGCATGTAAGCTTAATTTCTACAGAGCTACGGGATCACACAAGAGAGTGCTTTTAAAAATTAGAAGAAAAAACATTTCATATATGTTGCTTTGAGTCCGCTAAACCAATTTTAACATACAACAACATCCAAGCGTTTACTTTGGGTGGAATGGACCGGGTGTCTATGGTTTTGTTAGCTTTCAACACCTGATTGGTAATATTTAAGACGAAAGAAGATATCCAAATAGATGTGAAGAGCTAACTATTTTTTAAATGCTCACCTTATTGCAAGGAATTAAATTCTTTTAGATGCGGTTGATGGCCCTAACCGCCTAGGTAAAGCGCCAGATCAAAATGCCCCAGTTCAATGTTTCCATTACTCATGTTGAGTCATTTTGATGCAAACCATGAATTGTGGTGGTTAACAGACCTAGGGATGCAGGTGGGTACCCATTGGGTAGTGTGGGTCAAGAGCTTAGTTCATTTGTTTGTACTAGCTTAAGAGGATGAGGATGAAGTTTAGTTCATTTGGAGAAGTTTTGGGTCGACCCGGTGACCCAAAAATGAGGAAACTTGCATCCCTAAACAGACCCACTCTTTCTTTTTGGAAATGGTGGTTATGGCTGGAAAGGATCAATATAGAACAAATGGACCAGTTATAAGTGGGATCCTAATAAGATAACAAAAGTGCAAAGGATATCCATCTAAGATTGATTTTGTTAAAAAGTAGGAAATTTTAATTGAAGCATATGATATTATGAGGTTAAACTTTCGTATATTGATCAAAAGGTCAATGATGAGACATATATTTGGCATCATCACAATTGTGGCCAGCGACTTCTTCGGAGGTGAATATCACTGGAAGGTGGTGGTGGTGGATGAGGAGGCGTCATCACACCTATTTTTTGCATTTGTTTATTTTAGGTACTACTTTGTAATTATTCATTATTAAAATGGTATTATTTTTAAAATGTTACCATGCATACATTTCTTTGATCCGGAGCAAACATATACTAAAGAACAAACATGCATTTAAGATTCAATTGTGGCAATGTTGTACTTATTTTTGTCGAACATGTGTGGTTGGTTCACATTCCACTACTCATGTACAATATTTTGATATCTCCAGATGGAAATGGTCTATTAGGGTTTTTTGCAGAATTGTCTAGCGTGCACTCGAGTGCTTGTCTGGTGGTCATGGTTGAGGGCTATGTATGGCACAACATGATTTTTACTTTTGCTCAATACACTTTTACATACCCTGCACGAACTGTTGCTGCACGACAAGTGTTGTCTTAATAAACATTCTTTGTACCAATTTCTGGGCTCTCCTTCGGGGGGAAAAAAAATTCTGGGCTCTAGAAGCAACTCCTCCTTGAACCCGATTCTAGATTATGTGTTTGCATGCTCTAAGGGTTTCTTGAGGGATAGTATCATAAATTTAGAATGTCTTGAGAAGTATACCGTGCTTGTTTGGTGGACATTGAAAGCAAATTGATACAATCAATCAGTCGTATTATTTGCCATTTGTCCACCAATTGGATGTGTTATATTGTTACATGTTGGACAGGGGGATGAAGATTAAGTATTTGAGAATTCCCAACTATGTGGACACTATAGTTTCATAGCCACACTTCCTTCGTAGCATTATGTCCTACATGCAAAAGCTAACATGATAAAAATACAATGCCCCATTTTTTCCACCTCACTTGTTGCGTGGCACATTTCGGCAAGCTTTCGTTTGGCAAATTTGGTGGCAAAACCCACTCCAACCTCCAGCCTTACCGGTGGTAGCCATCATCCTTCAGGTCCAAAATTCAATAACCTACGAAAATGATAATAACCATTTGAACCACCAAATAAAACATAGTATCCGCGCCAATGTGAAGCCATAATCTTTGAATTACTCGTCATCTCTTTTGGATATATGGTGAGCGTGCCTTCACCACGACACCCGGATGAGGGATGATGGTCTTGAAATCTCTGGAGGCGCTATTTTTTTTAAAGTTTATTAGTTCAACAAATTATGAAGAACGTGCTCGTGATTTCATAGAAAGACGTTGTCCTGAAACGGTCGTCTACAAGCGCTTCTGCAGTCCTGCTCACGGCCTCACGTGCCGTATCCAACAACGTGGTCCAGCGGACCCGGGCACCCTGCGTGTGGTTCTCCAATCTTAGGCCGAGCTCGCGCTCTCCCTGCACTCTGGCACTCTTGACGGTGGCCTGAGCGTCCACGTCGATGGCGACGACGCAATCTGCAATCACCCAGCTAGTATTAGTAGCTGTGAACCCGCCTATGTCCACGTCGCACGTGTTCTTGCTCTCTTAGTCCTCACTCCTCAGAGGCATGCGGCTCATCCACGGCCGCCAATCACTCGCTGGAGACGTGGTCCCCGCCGCGGCCACCACTCCCCACTCTCCACGGATCACTGCCTTAGCTCGCTTCCCCTATAAATCTGCCACCTCCCTAGCAACCTCGACACAGAGCAAGGAACATCAAAGCAATCGACAACGTCTCTGTTCCTGCTGCGACAGCTCGACCTCTGCTTCACCATTCGCCGTGCACATAATTAAACTCCAATGGCGTCCACGGTGATGACCTCCATGATCAGCTCCCTCGTCGCCGGCCGCAGCATGCGTGCCCGGTCTCCGGCGGTGGCGCTCGCACAGCGCCCTCGTGAAAAATGGTGCAAGTTTATCCAAACCCAAGTTTTTAATTTTCAAAATAAAATCTTTGGTTAAAATAAAAGCTTGGTCCACACCCACCCAATACTTGAAGGAAAAAACTGACACCGGCAACATAAATTAAGGAAGGTCTAAAAAAAACATAAATTAAGGAACACTTGCTATAATGTAGTAGACAATAGTTTACTTATAATAACTTTTGCATAGTACAATACTAACTCATATGTCTTTTACCTATCAAGCAAAAAAACAAGTATGCACATTCCAATCAACCATAACTATCTTGAAAAATATTTCTTAAAACAATTTTGTATTAGTTTCTACACCGCTTCATCACCAAAATCCTCTGACCGTCCGCTTGCCTTGTCCCAGGTGGCCGCTCACCTCTTCTCCCAGCATTCATGTCGCCATGTCATGTTCCTTCATTGCTGCCACGGTGATGGGGTCGGTTGATACTAATTCCCACCCCATCCCCTTCTCCTCTTCCTCGGGATGCAGTGCCAACTCGTGTTGTGACATTGATATTTTTTCTTATCACATTACCATCTGCATCCACAGCTCTGGCTACGCGATAAGGTGATGGCATAAATTTCACCATAAATATCACTAAATTTATTTTCTAGTTTATAAAATTTTTTTCCTGATATTGACTAATGACATTGTTTGATCTAGATCAAACATGTATTGAAGATTCAATTGTGAGATGCATTAGTTACTTTGGTCTTGTTTTTTGGTTTTGTTTTGGGGTGATTGTTTTGAGGATCCTAGCTGATTTTATTTGGTCGATTATAGTTATTATTATTTGGTCGATTATATTATAGTCTTCTATAGTTTGCACATATTTTTCATGATTATTGTCGTTACATGTCACATTGCACTATATGATCTGATTATTAGACATGATGTGCCACATTTTTCGAAGTTGCTGGATTGGTTCACATTCCGCTACTCCTGTAAATTATTGTCATAGTTGTCTACCGGACCCTCAAGTGCTTCTCTTGTGTCTAGCACTAGATTTTGTAGCTGTTGGGTCATTGTGAGGACCAAGTCTGAAATTTACCTTTGCCCCATTAACCTTTACTACATACTTTGCACTAACTATTAATTCACGACAAGTGTCATTTTAATAAGCATTCTTAGTACTAATCTCTGGATGTTCCAAGGGTTTTATACGGGATAGTATCTTCTATTGCAAAGTCCAAAACAACAAATTTTAGAATTTCTTGATGTTGGGGGGATCGATGGTCTTGGGAGACTCGGCGAAGCCCTCCAACGGGTGTGGTTTCGAATCTGGTCCTCGCGAAGCCCTCCTGAATCCTTGGTGCTCGGAGACGTGCCTCATG